>JAZGUH010000562.1:0-510816 GCA_037893225.1 Hippasteria phrygiana | reverse complement strand
CTATGAGCTCAGTATCGGTTAGATGTACAAGACCTTCCAGCTACATGGTCCACCTTGAAAGACCTACGAATAAACACAAAGCGACCATCACGTCGAGGAAACCGATCTGACCCCCAACACAAGTGGTACATGCAATACCAACTGTATCCTCGGACAATGACCTGCATATATCAACACCGCCAACATCAACAGACAGTAGTCTGAAACGACCCATGCTCTCCAAACTGTGTGTCCTAAATGCCCAGTCTGTGTGCAATAAAACCAACCTACTGACTGACTACTTTATTGAACATGATTTTGATTTGATTGCACTGACTGAAACTTGGTTATCAGCTACTGATAAACATGATAAAATAATAGGTGAATTATGCATTCCTGGATATGACATGTGTCATGTACCTCGTCCAAATGGAACTGGTGGGGGTATTGCTCTCATATATAAGACTAATATCAAACACGGCCCAATAACATCACACAGTAGTGGTAATTTTGAAAGTCTATGTTGTGATGTAACTGTCAAAGGAACTTTCTCATCCGTGAAGCTGGTAATCATCTATAGGCCACCATACAGCTCAAAGAATCGTATAACCCCTACAATGTTCCTTGACGATTTCTCCGAATATGTCAGTGTACTCTCGGCATCCCCAAGCAAGTTGCTGATTGTTGGGGATTTTAATTTCCACTGGGATACAGATGATTCTGCTGCTCGCCACCTCAATGATATAATTCAAAACACTAACCTGAAACAGTTTGTATGTGCTCCTACACATGTGAGTGGCCATATATTGGACCTTGTCTTTGCACGACCCACGGACAACCTAATTGATTCAGTGGATGTTGCATGTTTTCTGACAGATCATGCTGCTTTGCATTGTGCACTGAATCTGACTAAACCTCAACCAACTAAGAAGCATATTTCCTATCGGAAATATGGATCTCTAGACCATGACAGTTTTTCCAACGATATTAGCCAGTCAGAATTGTTTACCAACCCGTCCAATGACCTCCAAACACTCATAGATCAGTACAACTCCACACTGAAGTCTATTCTGGAAAAGCATGCTCCACTGAAAACTCGCTGTATTACCATTAGACCAGCCAATCCATGGTATTCCCCGGAGATTGCCGATGCCAAGAGACACCGCAAGAAATTGGAGAGACGCTGGAGGAAAACCAGATCAGAATCTGATAGAAACCAATTTAAAGCGCAACGACTCTGTGTTGTTAATATGATCAACAGTGCCAAATCATCATACTTCAAAGAAAAACTAGCCAGCTGTGGGAACCAGAGAGAGCTCTACAAAATTGTTGAATCTCTACTCCACAACAAAGGAAAAACTAAACTACCCACACACGACAATAAACAGGAATTGGCGACAACTTTTAGTGATTATTTCATAACAAAGATTCGGAACATTCGTAATAATCTTGACCACGATCTAGATTGTATGCAGCCGTATACCACCGAGTCATCTCACTCTGATATTACACCATTGTATGGTGTACTATTTACGACACATCGCTTTGCCTCTTCCATACGCGACGCGACTATACGACGCGACGGCACGACGGCTGCGTTGCATCGTGCCGTCGCGTCGTGCCGTCGCTTCTTTCCCATTACTTCTGGCGTCGCGTCGTGCGTCGCGTCGTGCCGTCGTGCCGTCGCGTCGTTTTTTTCTAGCTTGCAGGTTTTCTTTCCTCAACGTCGCCCCTTCCGTCGCCCATCGCGTCGTACCGTCGTGCGTCGCGTCGTGCGTCGCGTCGTGCGTCGCGTCGTGCGTCGCGTCGTGCGTCGCGTCGTGCGTCGCGTCGTGCGTCGCGTCGTGCGTCGCGTCGTGCTCGCGTCGTGCGTCGCGTCGTGCTCGCGTCGTGCGTCGCGTCGTGTTTCGCGTCGTGTTTTGCTTCGTGTTTCGCGTGGAGTAGTCCGGTCATGCTATTGTGAACATGCGCAGTTGAAATACCGAACTGGCTCACAGAATAACCCGCTAATAAATTTAAATTTTTGCGCGCATGCGCGTAACCGCGCGGTGAACAAAAGGCCTGAGCTGTGTATTTGAAATGTGTAAAAAGACGATTTTGCTGGAATTCTGTTTGTATTTTCCCAATTTTCGTAGCAAACAATCTACAGAATCAACAACGGTACCGCGATAACAGCGGTGTCTGGCGGGACAAAATAAATATTGAAAAGAGAGAAAATATTTCGTTCCTGAGTATCATTAGCCTTTTAGAGGTATGGCGGACACAATAGGAGGGCGCTATTTTATTTGGGTATAAATACACAGGTTTTACCCAAATCAAATAACGCCCTCCTATTGTGTCCGCCATACCTCTAAAAGGCTAATGCAATGGGCACTTCAAACATGCGCTCATTGGTACGGTTCGGATGCTGGCAAGGGTTTTGTGCTATACAAGGCGCGGGTCCGGGGGGGTGGGGAGGGGGGTTTCAACCCGCCCCCCCCCCCCTTCCCTGCTCGTGGCCATGTTTTTTTTTTTTAGGAGCCTTCGCCTAAAGTTGCAAACCAGAAAAGCAGAAACCACATGTCTTATTTTGCCTATGCGTAAGAACAAAACAAAGTGGTTAAATGGCGCCACCAACGGTGAAAAAGTGTAACTCACTGTAAACAGAGCGTATCCAGTTTTTTTGTGCCAGGAAGGGCAAACAACGTCTGAACCGTCTTAAAATCGTTTTAAAACACTATTTTTAAATTTTTTTTATGACGCTTCAAATGCCGCCAGGGGGGCAAGTCCCCCCCCCCCCCTTCCGCTGGATACGCCACTGACTGTAAAGGTTTATAAATGTTGAAACAAAGTTGCCGTGTGCACGGGTTTACATAAACGGCGTAAAACAAAGTTACAATAAAACTACACGTTATGAGCGGTTTCCATTTCTCGTCAAGGTTGGTGGGTGGGGGGGGGGGGGGGGTGGAAGGGCGGATCCAGGGGGGGCCAAAGGGGGCCCATGCCCCCCCCCCCCCCAAAAAAAAAACTGACGTCGCAAAAAGGCAGCCACTGCGTACACCCACCCACAAAACTCACAAAACCCGATTGTCCGAAGGTTCTTTAGTCCGAAGGGTTATTAATCCGAAGGTTCGTAATGGTCCAAAGGTTCGATAGTCCGAAGGGCCCAATAGTCCGAAAAGAGAATAAGGTTAAATAATCCGAAGGTTCGATATTCGGAATAGACGATAGGGTTCGATAGTCCGGACTATCGGACCTTATTGTCAATTCGGACTATCGAACTTTGTGTGCCTTTATGAACCTTCGGACTATTAAACCTTATTTTAGTTTCTGACTTTTGAACCTTCGGACTAATTAACCTTATTCTAAGTTCGGATTACTGAACCTTCGGATAAATGAACCTTCGGATTGTAGGCCGTTCGGACTAATGAACCTTCGGACTATTGCATCAAATGTTCCGTTAACGAACCTTATTTCATTTTCGGACTATCGAACCCCCTCATATGGGGAATTTGTACGTTCGGAATATCGAACCTTTGGATCAATAAACCTTCGGTCAATCGAACCTTCGGACTATCGGGCGGACCCCGTAAAGGCGTGTATATTGTTAGGCATGTGGTTTGAACAAGGCCCATCACCATAATTCGTATATTTCTTTTATTATCAACAACCAGATATTGCAATGGTGATGCTAAAAATGGATCAACTTATACCGGAACCTATAGTTCTTGGATTTTGATAAATAAATTGCCAAATGCATTACGTTTAACTAATCCTTTTTAAGGGGTGGGATTCGCCCATTATTAGTTGTCCGCCAAAACTATAATTATATATGGTGGGGACATAATCTCCCGTTTCCAGGATCGCTTTGCAGGCCAGTCATTCAGCACTATATAAAAGAAAACCAAACGGCAAATGTTATTCTGTGAGCCAGTTCGGTATTTCAACTGCGCATGTTCACAATAGCATGACCGGACTACTCCACGCGAAACACGAAGCGAAACACAAAGCAAAACACGACGCGAAACACGACGCGACGCACGACGCGAGCACGACGCGACGCACGACGCGAGCACGACGCGACGCACGACGCGAGCACGACGCGACGCACGACGCGAGCACGACGCGACGCACGACGCGACACACGACGCGACGCACGACGCGACGCACGACGGTACGACGCGATGGGCGACGGAAGGGGCGACGTTGAGGAAAGAAAACCTGCAAGCTAGAAAAACACGACGCGACGGCACGACGGCACGACGCGACGCACGACGCGACGCCAGAAGTAATGGGAAAGAAGCGACGGCACGACGCGACGGCACGATGCAACGCAGCCGTCGTGCCGTCGCGTCGTATAGTCGCGTCGCGTATGGAAGAGGCAAAGCGATGTGTCGTAAATAGTACACCATACCATTGGAAGAATTCACACCAGCTCTGGATGAGGAAATCAGGAAAATCATCAAATCATCACCATCAAAGACGTGCGATTTGGATCCAATTCCTACCTGGCTCCTAAAGAACAATCTGAATATTTTGACTCCAGTTATCTCCAAAATTGTCAACCTGTCTCTTCAATCTTCTAAATTCCCACAGCAATTTAGAAATGCCCTGGTGACTCCTCTGCTGAAGAAACCCACCCTCGATCCTGAAAACCTCAAGAACTTTCGTCCCGTATCCAACCTTTCATTCATATCCAAAGTAATAGAGAAGGTTGTTTATTCCCAAATTACTGATCATCTGACTGAACACAATCTACATGAACCATTGCAATCTGCGTATAGAAAACATCATGGAACAGAGACTGCTCTTCTAAGAGTTAAGAACGATATTCTCCGGGCAGTTGACGATAAGCGTGGTGTGTTCCTTGTTCTCCTTGATCTCTCTGCAGCATTCGACACTATAGACTATGATGTTTTATTCCACCGCCTTCAGTCCATCGGTGTTACTGGTCCAGCCCTGCAATGGATTAGATCATATATATGTCATCGAACACAGACTGTGAACATCAATGGATCTTTATCATCTCCCATCTCACTTTCTTCTGGCGTCCCTCAAGGATCAGTATTAGGTCCCTTATTCTTCACAATATACTCCGAGCCTATTGCCGCTATTGTACGGAGGCATCAACTTCAAGTTCATTGCTATGCAGACGACACACAGATATATGGATCGTTTCATCTAGGAAACCAAGACGACGAACATTCCGTGAGACAGCGTATTGAACAATGTGTTTGTGATCTTAAGCAATGGATGACCAGGAATAAATTAAAATTTAACGACGACAAGACCGAACTTCTAATTATCACTTCCAAACGTAGCCAGGATAAAATCAGATGCAACCAGATGCAATTTGGGACTTCTAATATTCAACGTTCTACGACTGCACGTAATCTTGGCATCATGTTTGACAGCACGATGTCAATGGAATCGCATGTCAAGAAAGTTTGCCAAACGTCATACTACCATATTAGAAACATCAACAGCATCCGCCGAATCCTGACTGATGAGTCGGCTGCCATCCTTATCCATGCTCTCGTGACATCAAGGTTGGATAATGGCAACTCACTTCTGTTTGGAATCACCAACACTCTCATGTGCAAACTTCAACATGTTCAAAACACTGCGGCTCGTGTCTTATCCCGAACACGGAAATTTGACCACATTACTCCAGTCCTGAGAAATCTTCACTGGCTTCCAGTCAAACAGAGGGTTGCCTTCAAAATAATCCTACTTACCTGGAAAGCCCTCAATGACAGCGCACCAACATATCTGCAGGATCTCTTCACCCAGTATTCCCCTAATCGCCACCTAAGGTCATCTGACAAACATCTTCTTGTGACACCAAGAACTAGAACATCGTATGGGGACTATGCCTTCTCAGTTGCGGCGCCCACTCTATGGAACTCTTTGCCTCAGGAAATTCGTAGCTGTCAATCTTTACATACCTTCAAATGCCTTCTTAAAACATTCCTGTTTAACTCAACTTATAATTAGATTGCTGGTTTTGTTTCAAGTATACATACATGTACATGTATATTTAACTATTTGTAGAGTTCTGGACAGTTTCTTTTCTTCAAGCGCCTCGGAATATGTCTACATAGATAGATGGCGCTTTACAAATGCTTGTATTATTATTATTATTAATATGAACACCAACCTGTATATCATCAGCTCGGTGCTTTCAATGACCAAACCAAATCTCATTTGAATATGAACACCAACCTGCATATCATCAGTTCGGTGCTTTCAATGACCAAACCAAATCTCATTTGAATATGAACACCACACCTGAATATCATCAGTTCGGTGCTTTCAATGACCAAACAAAATCTCATTTAAATATGAACACCACACCTGAATACATCAGTTCGGTGCTTTCAATGACCAAACCAAATCTCATTTGAATGTGAACACCAACCTGAATATCATCAGTTCGGCGCTTTCAATGACCAAACCAAATCTCATTTGAATATGAACACCACACCTGAATATCATCAGTTCGGTGCTTTCAATGACCAAACCAAATCTCATTTGAATGTGAACACCACACCTGAATATCATCAGCTCGGTGCTTTCTATGACCAAACCAAATCTCATTTGAATATGAACACCAACCTGAATATCATCAGCTCGGCGCTTTCGGTGTTCACATTCAAATGAATTTGATGAAAGTCGCAATTTCATCGTGGTATACAATGTACTGAACCTTGGCAATGGGACCTCGTGGGACAGCATTTCGTTGTACATAACTAACAACAAGGCCCCACCGAGGGCCATGGACGTTGTACCCTGCCAGGATAAGATGTCTTTCCTCTCTTGATATTTGTACACGAGCTGCATGATCCATTTTAAATTGTTCCAAGGTTCAGTACATTGTACATTGTACATTGTACAACTCTGCAGTCGGCTTAGGTTGACAATCTTATTCAAAATAAATGAAAAAAATACCACTAAACAATGAATTTAAAACAAATTGTGGATAACGATTAAATTGAGAACGGATAAAACTTGCACTCCTAAACTGTGAAACCTTATTTGTCTATTCTTCTCTAATAAAAATAAACAGGTTCGTGTCGACAGCCACTCAACCAAACCTATATTCAAATCACATTTCTTTACGCGCCAAATTCCTAATCTGTGATACACAATGCTACGCGTTGCAGTTGAACAATGTCATGTACCGGTGGTACGAGATTAACTGGTGGCATGTGCATGCGTCTCTTGGAAAAGCTCTTTTGTATAACATGCATATTTATGAAGCTCAATAAAGACAACGGTCACAATTGGGTGGGGCCTATGGTGTAGAGCTTCTCGTTGGGCGATAATGAGGTCCTTACGTCGCTACGGTCCTACGTACGTTCAAAACGAAGGATCACTAGTTGACCACGGCTAGCGGGAGGTCATTGTAATTACAATAGTACATGGAGTCCCTTATAAGGTTTAAATTATCATATATGGTTCGTCCGGGGACGCAATAAGATTGATCTTCATGGATCACTTGACCGATGCATTGTTTTAATCTGTTACCAAGCAGCTTAGCAAAACATTTATAGTCTGTGTTCAGCAATGAAATGGGACGCCAGTTGGCCAGGTCGGTGAGATCGCCCTTTTTGGGGATTAAGGTAATGACGGCCTTGTAAAAAGAATTGGGAAGAGTACCCGATTCAGTGGGAAAAAAGAAGAACTTCAAAAAGATCATTTTTGAGGACTGGCCAGAAGGAGGAAAAGAATTCAGAAGTGAGACCGTCGAAGCCGGGTGTTTTATTTTTGCTAAGCTGTTTGATAACAGCATCGAGTTCCTTGGGACGCAGAGGAGCATCGAGGTCCTCTGCGTCCGCGGGGTCGAGATTAGGCAGATCCTGCAAGAGCTGCTCAAGGGCACCCTTGTCAGTCGGCACTGAGCTGTAAAGGTCTTGATAGAAGTTAGGACATTGAGTTTTGATTTCTTCCGGATTTTCTGACAGAGATCCGGAAGGAAGGCGAAGACAAGAAACGGATTTAGATTTGGAGTGCGACTGCTCAAGATTGAAAAAGTAAGATGAGCTGGTGTCGACTTCATGAATGTGCTGGAAACGAGATCTGACGAGGGCGCCCTAGGCTCTATTTTTTAGGAAGACATTTAATTCCTGTCTTTGCTCTTGCAGGACCTTTTGTATTTCCGGGGTGACGTCTGACGCAGACTGAAGAGCATCTATATTGGAATGAATTAATTTCTTGGAAAATTTTCCGTTGTTCTTTGGCTATTCGGGAGGAGTAATTTTGAGTGAGTTTTTTAATTTGAGCTTTGCCCAAATCCCACTAAGTACAAATACTATTGAAAGTGTGCTTTTGAAGTTGCCAATTTGACCAAAAAAGATTAAGAATTTCACGATAGTTTTTGTCGTCTAAAAGAGAATTGTTAAAGTGCCAATAGGCGCTTCCTTTATTGCAATTAGAAGGGCTGTTAAAGGAAACTGACACGGCAGAGTGATTGGAAAGAGAGCATGGGTGAATTTTACAGGAGCGAATAGACGAGACGAGGCTGAGGGGAAGGTAAATACGATCAAGTCTTGCTTTTGAGGTGCGGTTAGGATTGCTTTTGTTAAATCGAAACCAAGTGTATTTGTTTTCTTGGGGATTCAGTCTGCGCCAGACGTCACACAAGGAATTGCTATGCTTAGAATTCCGGAGGGCCAATGCGACCTGGGGGCGATGCTCGGCCGGCTTATTCAGACGATCTATAGAGGGATTATATAACTAACATTTCTATGATACAGGTTAAAAACTATGTTAAGAACCACACGTTGCATGAGTGCTATTCCACAATAACTTTATATGAACTTAGCCTATACACTCACAGACTTACAAAGCGACGTTTTAAATTTTCTGTAAACGGCCGGGCGGTTGGACAAACAGATCAACGGGCAGATCGGGACGGGCTGCAAAAATACATGTCGAAGTCAACCACTCTAAAACAGATGTGCCAAGTTTTTATATGAAGTCAGAAAATGAATGACAAGATCAACAAAGAAATTACATTTCACTGGGAACACCTACCGTACTACATCGCGAAAGATCACATCTCGAACTCTCCTCCGTAGTTGAACGTTGGTCCTCTGGATGTAAAAGTCACGGAGGTCATCCTCCGAGTTGTTTTGGACGTGCTCCACCACCAGGGCCCAGTTGTTCCTCTGCTGCCGGTAGCCCTCTACTATGTGCCTTCGCTCTTCCGGGGACACGAGGAACCGAGCTGCCATTTTTGTTGTTTTAATACTGTTTTCATTTACTTGTGACCGGGACTTGTGATAGCGCTGATTAGCGCAACTTGATTCAACTTGATTTTTTTTGGGTACGTCTGACGGTAATAAAAAAACAAATGCATGGGTTTTGCTTGGACGGCACGAATAATCATCAGGGACAAACATCCCCACTGCAAGCTTGATTTATATGCGCTATACTTGGCGTAAGTAATTAGCAGGCCTACGCGTTCCCTGCATTTAAAATGGTTTGATCCTGACAACCCGCATGTTGAAAATATCCCTTTGAAATTCCCGCCATCTACATTCCCTCCCATTAAATTACAAATTTTGTAACCTTGTAAACAATAAAAGTGGGGCATCGTTGCAATTGCCATTGTATACATCAGTCAGTAACCAGGCGGGAGGGCGTGTAAACTAATGATTAGAATAATCATGTATATCATATGCCAGACCTTATTATGAATAACAACAAGCTAAGGTACAATCCCGAAAGTTAATTGGATGGAACGCAAGCATCACTGACCCATGAACACTTGCAAGTGCTGATTGGCTGGGCTTACGTACAACCGTATTGAAGGTACTGCGGTCGATCTAAAACGCACGAACTCTACTTACACGTGTAAGCCAATCGAACGCACTCGTAATAGAGTGCCGAAGTGATGACGTCAATCAATGCAATGTTTGGAACCAGAATACAAAAAAGGGGGGTTTCGACCCCTCCCCCCTCCCCTGGATCCGCGCCTGGAGTATGTTGTGAAAACTAGCACATAGGCTAGGAATCTTTTTGACGTTGATGGCGCCATTAAATTTGGGAGATGTTCGACCCTATTGTGCTATTTTACACGGTGCACAAGTAGTGTGCGAAAGGGTTCACCCTAAGATTTATTTTTGTCTTTCTGATTTTTCTGATAGCAACAAGGTTTTGCAGACAGGAACTATATTTTGCAGACAGGAACAAAACAAATGTAGCAATGGGGGGGGGGGGGGGGGGGGGGGGGTGCCATACCTCCCAGAGTTCCCTCTATCGAAGTCCATGCTTAGAGATTACGTCATGTTTTTTTCTCAATGAAAGTTAGAAACTCAAATACTCAAATTAGTGAAAGCTGGGCTTAGTCAAACAGTGAAGGTTATAATTAAAACAAACTGGTTATAAGATCATGCAGCTCATAACTTGAAAAAAACAATCTGTCTCAATGTACACCCTTTTACTTTCTACATTAAATGAGATAAGGGGTCCTGCTGTAAGCCCAAGCCATTTAAACAACAAGAAGAAAGTTCCACTCTTCTGTCTGATTTTTGCGAAGTTTATTATTATCTTAAAAGATTCATAGTTCTTGTTCGAAGAGAAAGGCAAAAACAATCATTAGCCTTTTAGAGGTATGGCGGACACAATAGGAGGGCGCTATTTGATTTGGGTATAAAACATTTTGAAACCACAAATTCCAGTGAAAGTCAGAATCAGATATTGTTTTGAGTTAAAGTACAATCCATAGTACAATCCATAGATCATGCCTAATCTTCAACTTTGAAATTTCCTGTGGTTAAAAAAAGGCTAATGGCAAACTGGCCTCGATTAAAAATGTTTTTTCGATGTTCATTATCCAAATAATACCGTGGGTTGATTGGGGACAGTCGATATTAACTTCCATATTGGGAAGTTCACAAACTGCATCCTACACTCGATTTTGTTAATTTACCGAGGGGAGCTTTACATTGTTTTTCCAACGCTGCTATACGTGCCCGCACCGCGCCACAAGTATGTTCGAGCGCATTGCTGTGTGAAGCTTGAAGGATGCTCCCGTGTGCTCATTCTTTGTCCGAATACGCGTGCGCAGTAGACTATCCCACGGGGCCTCCGTGCAATAGTTTACTGTGCAACCGCTTTTGCCGCGCGTTAGACGTGGGTGCGCGGTACTTATGATGGTGAATTTACCAGTTCTAGATCAGCTCTCATAAATACGAATAAGGTGTGGCAGTGGTTACATAGACTGTCCTCCAGGAATGACCTAGGAATTCATTGTTTCACCCATAAGTGATTAAACTGTCATTATTTGTCATTTCAGGAGCTTGGAAAAATGCAACAAATCTTAAGCCAAGGCTAAGGTTTGACACTGTATGATAGTTCCGTGACGCCGTGAAATAATTCTGGGATCCGGTGTGATCATAATTTGTCTCCGCGTGCGACAACACCTGTGGCACTGCTAGAGAAACATCGGCTGGTAAAATTCAACTTTGCTGTTTGAATTTAAAAAATAATAATATTTAGGAATTTGAAGTTTTAGATTTGAGATTTGGACTTCTCGCTGTTTACGGTTCAATATAGGCAAGAAGATTCGGGCTGCCTTGGACGTCGTATATTGTATTCTTGGTGGCGGAGTTTTTGAGTCTGGTCTTAACCTCGGTCGGTGTCAGACTTGAGTCCTCCGCCAAGTAGAGAGCCGAAATTCCTGTGGTGGAAAACAAACAAAAACGTCCATAATCGTTTGATACCTGATGTAGGCCATCGGGGTTTTTATGTCTCTTCAGATGTTTTGTTCTCATCATTCTTCTGCTATCACAATACGGAAAAAACAAGGAAAATTTAACAGTCAGATAAGATGGGCTAATTGTTCAACATCTGCCTCTGTAGAAATTGAATGGTCAAACATCAATTTAAAAGTTGGAAAAGAAATGTGTCATGGGACATGATATGGGGTACATGGAAAACAAGAAGAAATCGTTAGTGGAATTCCTGTTTTCGAAGTATTTGTTTGTGTGTTTTTTACCTGCAACATGTGGGCATGCCATGGAGGTTCCAGACATTGTAGTTAGTCCGTTGTCGGACTTGTAAGAGGCGCTTACGACCTTACTTCCGGGAGCGAAGATGTCGACGCACGTCCCGTAGTTTGAATAGTAAGCTCGTTTGTCGGAACTCTCAGTCGCCCCCACTGTAATCACCTGCCATGAAAAATTAAACAATTCTAACCACTTTCCACCGGGACACATTCAGAACATTTGGGGAGTGGAGACAACACCAATTCACCATGCAATTCCCATGGGGTTTTGCATGGGAGAATTATGTACGGGTAACATCGGAAGTGCGTTATCATGGGTATATAGGTTCGACAAATTGTACCCGATGAGAGTTTTGAAAGAGGTAAGCGCCCTTGCATATATACCGTATCAAATACCCACGTCACCATAGCAACAGTAATAGTCCGCCATTGTGGTACAGGCATGTGATAATATCGCAACGTATAATTGTACGTGCGTGTCCCATAACATGGCTGCCATTACGTCATATTCGATAGGGTCTATAAATAGAATGTTGGGAACGAGCAAATTTGGATCCGAATGACTTCGTAATCGTTACAGCGCCTTCGCTCAGTCAAAAACTATGGCCCATTAAGCTGGATTACTGTCAATCATTATCGATGTATGAATGACTCTGCATATATGAAACACTAGCCTCTAATTTGGGCGTAGCTTAATTCGTTCTGACGGTTTCGTGGCCACGAAATAGGCCTATAGAAGATGTAGCAACGCTCAGCATAGTCAAGAGAGTACAGATTCTAGTGAATTTCAGTCATTTTCTTTGATAATTCGTTTGCAGAAAAGTATCAGTTCTTCTGGCGAACACAGTTATTGCTTCTTTGAAAATCTCCTCTTAAGTTTCAATGCATCTCGCTTCCCAGTTACATGACTGATGACAAACTGTACGAACATGGGGGGAGGGGTATTAAATAGTGATGTTTAACTGGCTTTGTTCAAAGTTTGTTGATATAATAGTCCAGTGTTCACCTCGCTCAAAAAAGCTGGAGATTCTGAACAAGCGTCTGCATTGCTGTTACCGGCTGCTACAACGACCGTTATACCCTCCGCAACAATATTTTGGACCGCCTCATCCATAATCGTGCCCTTCCCGCCACTGAGGGACATAGACGCGACGGCCGGTTTCTTAGCATAGGAAGCAACATAGTCCAATCCTGCAAAGAAGGAAATAAACAGAACTAAAGCAGTTAAGTGGGCGAACCAGTCATTTTTGCAGTATATATGGGGTGCGAATTAACTTACCAACCAGCCGACCAACCCAACAAAAGACGAACCGCCGACCCGCCGACCCGCCGACCCGCCAACCCGCCAACCCGCCAACTCAATGGTCCGTCATCAGACTGTTCCGTATTGTCTTATTTGCTCCTTGGTGAGTATTATTTTGCGCCCCAAGTTGTATTGTATGCGCTTTTATTAGCGCCTGTGCTCTCTCGTGAGCTTGTAGTTGTACTCTTAAATGACCCCTTTTTGTTTATGCTCTTATTGTGAGCTTTTTGTGTGCGTTCTATTTCTGTCCATTGGGTGTGTTTTTTGTTTTCAGTTTAGTGTCATTTACGTTGAACACGCGCATGCCGTGGACAATTTTGTTGTGTGACAATAGTTCTGGAGTCCTCTATTCACTTTATGCATTGAATACTATCATCTGCTAATTCTGTGGCATTATCCAGCAGCGTCAGTAATACCTTTTATAATTCCAAGAAAGAATGTATTTGATTACATTTGCTTTGCTTTTGTATGCTCTTACTATGATCTTTCGGTGTGCGTTTTATTTCTGCCCACCAAACGAAATGTAAATGGAATGTAATTGTGGAATGTAATTGTGGCAGATCTCTGTCCCGTATATGGATTCAATTATTCTATATTTTACAAATGTCATGGTCATCCCGTGACCCTGGCCAAGGAGTCCTTACGGAAATATTTGACAATCCGTGGAAATCCCTAGCCTGCATTATTTCCAGCAACAGGCTTCATAGAACTTGAGCAGCACAGTACACTGCTAATGCGTGTTTATTTTAGAGTTAATAAGACATATGTCTTAAATGAGATGTTGCACAAAAAAGTGATTTTTTCTGCTTGAAAAGTGCGTCATCATTGTTTACCATCTGTGAGTCTAACCTCTTATTTTTCTCTCACATCCGGCTGAGTGCCCTTGCGGTTTCTGAACCAGCCTGACTGGTGACGATATATGAATCTTTTGTTTAAAAGAAAAAAGTACTTGGCAACAGACAACTGCTGCGTTGAGTTTATATTTTCCTCCGTTTGCAGGTTCGAAAGAGTTCATCAAGCAGTATTTCCAGAATGCACGAAACGAGGGCAGTTATTAGGAGGTCATTTCAAAGTCCGCATTCTGCGATCTCAAACGTTCACCTGTACACAGGACATTTGTCACAGTGGACACGTGGTGAACTTTTCTCGCCCTCAAATCTGAACTGTGTAGATAAAGGTATTCTGAGCTGCGACTACACAAGAAGACACAATCTTTGGAAGAACAGTTCACTTATTAGGCAAGCGGCTCAATAACATGGATGTGAACCTGCTTTATAAACACCGGTATTATCAGGTTTCGGGCAGGGGCCGAAATCTGTGTTATCGGTGGAACTTATGTTCATCAAGCGCCTGGGACAATTAGTGCGTCTAACGACAACTGGATTTCGATGGAAAATTGCCGACAAATTTTCAAGCAACTTTATTTGACTTTGTTGTCAGTGAGCAAGGATTCGGGCAGGGGCCGAATTCTGTGTTGTCGGTGGATTTTAGTCATCAAGCGCCTTGGACAATTTGTGCGGCTAACGACAACTGTAATTCGATGGAAACGTGCTGACAAATCTCCGGGCATCTAATTTTACTTTGTTGTCAGTGAGCCATAATGTTAGTTTACTGCTCATTTGTTCTCAACCGATGGTGCAATCTTCATCTTGTTTACATTTGAGTTTGTGGCGAAACAGTCATTATGTACTGCCCAGTCTCCTTAATACTTAGAAATGTATCATATTTAACGGTTTTTGTTCAGAGGCGTGATCCCAAAATGAATCTTTTCTGACCTGCTTTGGTCGGTGTGTTATTTCTGTATTCCTGTATTATTACGTATTGTATGCATATCCGTATTGGGTTAATCAATGGGTCTGTGAATCAATGAATGAAGCTATTATCTAGCCGATAAAACTTTGCAATTAAAGAAAACTTTTCAGCACGCTGTGATTACACGCGCCTCTGGTAATTTGAGATTTGACTTCAATCATTGGGTGCTACAAAGTTGCAAGAATGCCCCGTTTTGATTGTTTATTTTTCGTTTTTTACTACATGTGTTTTTCTGAGTGTTGTGTTAACAAATTTTATATTTTTATTTGACATCCATTGCTTACCTATAATGCACTTGTATTTGTTCTCACCAGAGTAAAGAACAAATGCCAAGGCCCACGCCCCTTCTCACATTGAGGACGGAGTTTGAATGCTTCTAAAGTTCCATGAAAACTTGGTCGCCTTAGCTAGGGGCCGGAAAGGAATTTTCCCATTTTTCCCCAACCAATCTGGGGTGTTTTTTGGTGGGTTTTTCGCCTTTCCTGGAAGCATTTACAAATTATGGGGTATACGTTCCTGTTTGGAAAGTAAAATGTTCACCTATTTCGGCTCTCCGGTTTTTTGCTAACGATGTGCTTCTAAAATACACTATGGGGTTTTCGATTCTTGTGGGCCTCTGGCATTTGTTCTCGATTTCAATGAGAAATGAAGATTAACGTAAAAACGAAAAGAAATTCAGGCAGAACTATTTGACATGTAAAGCATGGAGCAACTCTGTAGGGCCAAGCCCAGCTTCGAGAAGGGGCAGCGACCTATTGATTGTGGTATATTTGAACTTGGTCAGTTGCCACTTGTCAACCTAGACGGTGCTGAATATTGTTTAATGTTAGGGTTTAATTTACATTACATGTATTTATTAATTTGCATTCACGACAGTCGGTGGAAGTCAGATGATACCAATGGCACAGAAATTCCTTGGTTCTTGCCTCATATGAAATAATGTTTTTATCATGAACTTGGCCCAAGGTACTAAGACAACAAATGGTTAAGAATGTTTGAGTAATAGCGCATAACCATCAGCATTCTATTCAAATTTCACTTTCTTAAAGTTCATACACTCCATAAACCATTTTCAAATCATGGAAATTTTCTCCATTCAAATGAAATGTTTCATTATTCAGGCTGAAACTGGGGTCCGGATTTTCGACTGACGTGATTCCCTTTTCAGAGTCATTCTTCTTTGATTGGGGAGAATATTAAGCAAGGTCATCTGGTCCTTGGTTTCACTCTTTGTATATTCAAGGGGACAAAATGATATTTCATTTAAGTGGTGTGCCAATAAGATGGAATGTAGTAAAGCGTGATTTGGGTCAAAAACCTGTTTTTTCTTTTGCTAAAATCATAGATTTTGGTAGTCATTTTGGCACCTTGTTTGAACATGCAATTTGAGAGTGTTATTGAGAGTTTTGTGTTTAAGGCAGAGAGAAAGGTTCATATATTACAAGAAATGAATGTCATTATGTTGTAGTTCATTAATTCAGTTTTATGCCAGTTGTAAAACCACGAGGAAGATATAACGTGAGTGACCTAATGTGAGTGGATGTACCTCCCTGTACTCTCATGTCCCTTGCATCTAAAATACACACTGATTTGATTCGAAATGGGTTTTATACCTTTGGGTTGACTGAAGGGTAAAACAATGTTACTTCTGTGTTGCAGAGTACAGTTTGAAGAGACTTCAACATCAAAAGTGCAGGCAAATTTTCCTCTTTTTTTAACGTGAGTGATGACCATAAAAACACATGTGTTCAAAAGGTGAATGAATGGGTTGAATTTGTCTTCAAATGTTTGAGTACCCCTTACCCCAAGGTTGTATCGCTGGTGGGATTCAGCTTAATCAAATACTTTAAAAGCAGTGAGAGGTCAAAGTAGCCTCTTGGCATATATGTAATGTGAGTGACGATGGAATTGCCCATAGGCAAACATTACCATTCTTTAGTGTTTCTGATAGATTCACTGAACAAAGTTTTAAAACACTGTACTATTTCATTCCGCAACGAATCTGAGTCTGTTTACATGTAAATAACAGCGAACTACTTGAGTTAGCTATCGATGTGAAGGTCGAATATAAAAATAATTAGTCACGTTTTGTTCATGATTTGACTTCATAATTATGGCTTGTGTATGCATATCGTGCTGTGGGATCATACATTTTGCCATTGAGAATAATTTGTTTTCTATTGAACCATTCAGGTTCCTGTTATACTATGGTGTGCTTTCCTATTGCTCTTGCTCTTAGGTTTTCGATTTTTCCGGAGCGTTTTTGTGGGGAGCCGTTCTACGCTGATGCAGCTTGGCAACCCGATCTGCTTGGACGACTTGTGGCGTGTTTCCCCACACAAACACTGGCTCTTTTTATCCATCTACGCAATTATTTCAGTTTATTCCGGGAAATGTTCCATGTTAATATCTAACGGTTGTATATTGTGTTCTGAATTGTTAACAAGGTTATATTTAAAGGTGTAATAGTTAAATTTTGATTTTTCTGGTAATTCAGAGGATGATTTTGATTGGTTGGATAACAAAAGGCAATTTTTATAACTGTTTTCAGTTAAAGCCTAAATAGCTTGACAGTGATTGGGAAGTAGTAAAGTGATGTAAGCTTTTATGTTTACGGTGGGGAAAATGTCATATTGCCATGGAAACAAACTCAATCGTTTAAAAGAACATGTTATGGCAATGTATATATTAATCTGTATTTAACTGCAAATATTAAACTAATTTACATAATTATATAAATTATAAATACATTATTATAAATTGTAAATAAATAAAAAAAGAAGGACTCCTGAACCCCAAAAAGAGAGATTTGATGTTTTATATATTTCTATTTTTGGGTACCCGATCCCAGAGACTTTGTACACGTTTCCTTCCTCGATTTACCTTTAACAAAAAACAAAGTCGTATTCCCAAAGACGTATTCCCGGGCGAGCGGGCGTACGGGCAACAAGCCGGCGTGCGGGCGAGCCGGCGTGCGGGCGAGCCGGCGTGCGGGCGAGCCGGCGTGCGGGCGAGCCGGCGTGCGGGCGAGCCGGCGTGCGGGCGAGCCGGCGTGCGGGCGAGCCGGCGTGCGGGCGAGCCGGCGTGCGGGCGAGCCGGCGTGCGGGCGAGCCGGCGTGCGGGCGAGCCGGCGTGCGGGCGAGCAAGCGAATTTTCAAGTATACTTACATGACGTGTTTGCAGCTAATTAAGTGTACCTAAACAAAGAGGTTTGCGATGTCAAGAGACAGACCTGGTGCGTAATTCAATGATTCGCAATGACGCGCCCATAAGTGATTCGACTGTGTGATTTCATTGACCCTACCCCGCTACCCGAGTCATTGCGGGAAAAAACGATCGTCATAACTGTAACTGAAAATTCTGCGGTAAGGGTTAGCAAGGAAAGTTAGTTTGTGCGCATGCGTACATTTCGTAACTAAGGATTATGTGCTTACGGGGTTTGCTGGCACGGTTAGCGAAGAATTGCAGGCCGTTAGCGCAGAATTCGACCTTAAGGATTCCATGGAATTGGGCATAGGTTATCGTCCGCGACTCCATCATGCATCTGCTGTTTCCTGTCTCTTTAATTTATGCTAGAAGGGTTGATGTAAAGTTAAACGCTACCCGGAAGTGTAAGTTTACCCATACCTTTGACAATTGCAGCGTAGGAACCAAAACGGCCACAAGGCGGACTGCCTAAGACTTTAACTCCTTTGACCGAGGCTTTGTTGGCCACTCCATAGAACCTGCCCGCGGTGGTACCAGCACAGTGGGTTCCGTGGCCATGGCAGTCTATTCCCTACAGGAAAAAGAAACTTATAATATAGGCCTACGTATATTTCTTGAATCTTGAATTGAGTTTAAAGCTGTAATGTCCTTGCTCTGAAAAGTCCTCCAGACTTACGCAAATATCTCGTATTGTCCAGGCTCTCATCTTATCCGGGCTGGAGGTTTTCCCCTTTATTGTGTATAAAAGTGACGTGTGGATAGGCCCCAAACACAATGTAAACGCCACGCACATCGTGTCGATAAAATTATATTGTTTTATATTGGTTATGAAAATGTTGCAAGCAGATTTTTAATAAAACAGTAATATTTAACAAAACAACACCTGAGCACAAGAACAAGACCGCTGGAGTTCACCGACCGGGCGATTTGAGATGCCCAGATCACTGCAAAACCACTGCATTAGCTACACGCACGTAAGTATTTCAATCACGCACATAAATCTTGATGGGGCCCTTGTTAGTTGGTAACCATTACGGAAACTAGCATAAGGCACAAAAAAGGAGGAAACCAGTGCATGTGCATTATTTTGTGGACAACCGACAGAGGGCGTTTCTCGATCGTGGGGGTCTTCATTAATGACTAGTTTTTACGGTAACATTTGTCGAAATGTTAGGGTGCGACTGTCGGGGATTAATAAGCTCTAAAATTAATTTATAATTATGGGGGTAAATTAAATATTTTGAGTTACAAACGGAATTGATATTACTGAACAAAAGAGGGCGCCAAACATTCTGCTTTTCATGACTGCCTTGGCGTGGTTGGGTTATTTTTTCCGGCTGGCTGGAAGGGGAACGAAAGCAAGTGCGCTGATTTCGCACTTCGGGTTTAGTTTACACAATTCCTTAAGTTTCGGCGTTCCGGCGGCATGAAAGCCGCCATAAACAAACCCGGCCCTCCATAACCGAAAACGCCTAGGCTGAGTTCGGGCGAGTTGTTCTTGTTTGCTCAAGAACAACTCGTGTCATCGTTCGTGTTCTGGCCGCTCGAACGCCAAAGAACGTCTGATAGCCAAGAGCGCCATCTATCACTGGTAACCACGCAAAATGTAATGGCTGCGCCAATGTACGTTATTCAAGCATTCGTTTCAAAAACCTGAATTTCAGACGCAAAAAAATTAACGGAAGCACAATATTTAGACTGCATTTTCCCCTAGTTTGTTCAGAAAAAGCTTTATTTTTCGAAACGTTTGGAAGGGAATTTTAGGCAACATTACGCCGACTTTCATGCTTTGTCAAATACATCATCCGCCATCTTTGGTCGTCTTCTACGTCGCGTCAAATTACGTCATGTTCTTGTAAACCCCGACTGGTGGTGTGTGATCTTGTTCCGAGTGCAATGTTCGCGGGTCGCGTTCCCGCCGTTCGGGCGCAAGAACAGGGAACTCGTGTTAAGAACAGACCGCCCGAACTCAGCCCTATTGTCCACCTTTTAATAGCCCCCTCTGGTGGCACGTTCGAGACATAAACAGCGATGTCTACGTGGAGTGAAAACCCCAGTGCAGGATTTGCGAGCATTATGACTCCGCCATTATCATAGCGGCATGAGACACAAACAGGTGATGTGTACGCGGAGTGAAAACCGCAGTGCAGAATTAACGAACATTTATTACAATAACTTATCGAATTAAATGGATTCGCTGATTGACAGGTTGTTTTCCAAAATGTTCGTGGAAAATAGATAACAATACATGTATTTGCGCTCAATCGGGCTGCAAATAATGCTCGTCTTAGCCGAGCTCTCGCGTAACCAGAGCTCGTATTAATGAAATGTTCTCCCATAGGAATGTGCACAATTCGGTCGGGACCAACGAAAAGTCTCGTCTTAACCGAGTTCTCGTGTTAACCGAGCTCTTATTAACGAGAGTCGACTGTACACGCTATGTATTTAAAATAAACACTACCCGTTTTCATGTTAACATTAAACGCGTTTATCACGCACGTTATTTTGTAGAGACTAGTGCGGAAAGGAACGGAAGAGACAAGGGGGAACGGAAGGGACTAGAAGGAAAGGGGAGGAAACCGTGAAGGGAGGGGAGGGGAAGGGGAGGAAACCGAAGGAAATGGTGGGAAACGGAAGGGAACAGAAGGCAACGGAAGGTAACGGAAGGAACTGGAAGGGACTAGAAGGAAAGGGGAGGAAACGGAAGGGAATGGAGGGGAAGGGGAGGAAACCGAAGGAAATGGTGGGAAACGGAAGGGAACAGAAGGCAACGGAAGGTAACGGAAGGAACTGGAAGGGACTAGAAGGAAAGGGGAGGAAACGGAAGGGAATGGAGGGGAAGGGGAGGAAACCGAAGGAAATGGTGGGGAACGGAAGGGAACGGAGGGGAACGGAAGGGAACGGAAAGCTAGAAGGGAACGGAAGGGACTAGAAGGGAACGAAAAGGACCAGGGGAGGGAACGGAAGGGACTATAAGGGAACGAAATGGAAGGGGGAACGGAAGGGAACGGGAGGGGACCAGAAGGGACTGGAAGGGGACCAGAAAGGACCGGAAGGGGACCGGAAGGGACCGGAAGGGGACCAGAAAGGACAAGAAGGGAACGAAAAGGACCAGAAGAGAACGGAAGGGACCAGAAGGTACCGGATGGTACCAGAAGGGACCGGAAGGGGACAAGAAGGTACCAGAAGGGACAGGAACGGAGGGGAACGGTACAGAACGGGACGGGCTTGGGGAATAGAAAACGTTCCCCTCACAAACCGATTATGGTTGGGAGAAAAAGTGGCATATAAAAAATATACGTAACTGACAAAAGCTTGTTTTTTTACACTCACCACAGACGAATAAGAACAATATTTACAATACACCCAGGTTTTTTATAGACTTACATTTCCACCATAAGCATCATACGCAGCTCTAGCTCTGCCACTAAATTCACTGTGTGTGGGGCGAATACCGGTATCCAAGACCCAGATCTCAACGCCCTGTCCTTGATCTGAAAGACGAATTGCGTATATGCAAATTATTGGCAGGACAGTCTTTACCATGCTTGGAGTGTGTGAACATAGAAAGAGTTTTGAAAGTAAACAAATAATACTGGCAGGAGCTGGATTCGAACCTGCGACCTCCGGAATACCGTACCGGCGCTCTACCAACTGAGCTATCTGCGACAAAAAGTCGTATCCTCATTGAGTGATCCTGGGTTTATGACTTCTGACTAGCGCCCCCGAACAAACAAACAAACAAACAAAACTGACAATTTCTGATACCTCCAACGTAGGGCAAGATAGCTTAGTTGGTAGAGCGCCGGTCCCGCTCCTGCCAGTTGTCTTTGTTTACTTTGAAAATGTATTCAAATGTACCTAGTCAGTTTCCCTTGTGGTATGTTTGAAGAAATATACAAAGAGAAAGCTGCAAAGAGCGCTGCAATGAAACTCATACATTCAGATAGGACATACTATATACATGAGCCAATGGAACGCACCAGTACGCTTTGTACTGCAAAAAGTGTGGTGTTAAATTAACACCATTTTGTGTTTATGCTTGGTGTTCAATACATGGTTCAATACAGATATCACATGGTGTTAAGTTGACACCACAGCTTTTGCAGTGTGTATTATATGACAGAAGAGAGAATTTGGCATGGATAGGTTGTTCATCCGTAATCAAGAATTTGTGCTTTGAAAACTCGAACCCACGATCTCTCTACAGGTTGATAGTGTAGACGTCAACCAAAATGCAGGAGGGGAGGGATTGACTGTGTATAACCCCAAATAGCTTCGTAACAACGCTCTCGGCTGTCAAAAATATGGCTTCTTAAGGTGTCATATTGTACGATTATAACAATAATATTAAACAACATGTTAACTGATACACACTGTTTAAACAAAATCCCGTATTTTTACGGTGAAAGGAATATAGATATTCACTGTGAGTAACCGTAAATGGTCTACGCGTTACATTTTACGGGCAAACCCGTAAAAGGCCGCTCATTACATAGCAATTTTGTATGCATGTTCGTCCCAAACAAGGCTAAAAGCCACTCAAGGTATGGAGCTAATCAGAAATGAGGAAATTTGTGTTCACAAAAGTAATGTTAAATATTGCAGTGTTTAGTCCAAAAATACACTTTCTTGACCATAATATGTTTTATTCAAACAATTCCAAAATAAAATTTCGATTTTTCACTAACATAGGTGAAAAATCTTATTCTCCTTTATTCAAATATTGAAATTGTTCATGGGAAGCCATGACTTTATTATGGGGGATAAGCTGAATATAAAGCTAAATCACAGCATCATTCAGTTTGTAGTCTTTAGTTGGCTGTCGTAGCATTTGTACACTCTATACCACAGGCTAGTAATGTATAATAAGTTTATTCCGTTTAGTCTGGTTCCCACTTCATTCATTCCTATTAATTTGCAATCATTTGTATGTAGGCAACATACACTGTGAAAAATTCCCGCATATTTACTGTGCACTTCAATCCTACAAATTAATAAAGAGACGTTTTACGGTAAATTCCTGTAAAAATAACGGGAAATCTGTGCAGAAGTTACGGTCACCGTCATACCAGGAGCCCGTAACTGACCGTAATTTTTACGGCTTTTCTTTTCGTTGGCAACCCGTTTGACATTGAATTTACTGTAAAATGGGGGGGGGGGGGGGGGGTTGTAATGCGTAAAGCATCTTACTATATTTGTCGGCGGTCGAGTATTTCTGATCGAGGGGAAGCTTCCTTTGGTCTATTCGGTCCAGTCCCCACGTTGCACCAGCCGCCTCAACCACGCCATCCTCGGACACATACTCAACCTCGTCCAAGCTTCGCACCTGACAGAATTAGAGATCGTGTTACGTTTTGCGAAAACTACATTAAACGACTCAGACTTTAACACGTTCATTTTAACTCTTTTTTCCCCCAGCAGTCACTTTCAAAAGGTACCCACGGTTTTACATGTATGTCTTATTGTGGGGCAAAATTCCGCTCATTTGCAGGGAATCTAATTTTCAATAGCGATTTTGTATTTTGTTTTTAACTTGATAGTATCCATAATTGTAAAAAAATAAAGCAATATGAAAAACTGATGAAAACATAAAAAATAAGCGTCTTATATGAATTAAACTCAAGTTTGACAGACGATTTCTCTCTTGTTTCCAACTCCTTTTCCTTGAATTTGGTATCATTGGAAAGCCCTGTTATTCTTCTTTACAATGATGTGTCATTTGTTATGATTAAGCAATTGGGGGATGTGCAGCACAGCTGCATATGGGGGTGGGTGTAAAGTGAAATGTCACAAAATGCATTGCTATTGTCATACAGTGCATTCCCCTTTTGCTTGGAGGATGGGAATGTGCAACAGATCTGCAACAGATCCTGATGATTGATGAATGGGACGCCATCCCACAGAAACGTGTGAACCGGCTCGTGAACAGTATGAGGAGGAGGTGCCAGGCTGTTGTGGCTACATTTGGATTGTCCACCCGCTACTGAGGCTCTTGACTTAACATTGTTCAATGAAGAAACTGTTCAATGATTAAACCAGAAAAAATGACTTTCCGTACGTCTTGTTTTTTCTTTTGTTAGTGATAGAGTGTTGCATTGTACTGTGAGAGAGACTTCTTGTTACTGATGGAGCATTACTGGGGGTTTGAGTGCAGAAAATGACAAATTCTTTTACTCTGTTTGAAACGCAAGCACATCAACAACAGAGTTGCTATTCCGGAGGCAATTTATTGTGACAGGCCATGTGGATTTCTAAACTTTTCCCGCACATTTATGGCTTACAACCTTCAAATATTGGTTAGTAAGCAGAGAATCATTCAAGACACACCAATCCTCCAAACAATTCCTAACAGCAAGAGTCAATACACTTTTGGACAATAGCAATGCATTTTGTAAAATTTCACTTTACACCCAGCCCCATATTCAGCTGTGCTGCACATCCCCCAATTGATTAATCATAACAAATGACACATCATTGTAAAGAAGAATAACGGGGCTTTCCAATGATACCAAATTCAAGGAAAATGAGTTGGAAACAAGAGCGAAATCGTCTGTCAAACTTGAGTTTCCGAACTTTTTTTGAGGAGTTTATATTAATGACATTTTGTGGAAGTGTTGTGGCCTAGTGGTTTGGCACATTGAATTCAAAGTCTGTGGGTAATTATGCACGTTGTGGGTTAGAGCCCAGTCCTGTGCTATAGCACTTCTACGCTTAATATGGGTAGAGGCATTTTTAATGTCTTGCAGTGGACAAAGTTACCCATCCCGACCCTATTCGTAATGTGAAGAGATAATAGCTGGTCTTGTTTCAGTGTGAGGGGCTGGTTCTAAATCCTCTGTAGCTCACACTTCGAGCCCCTAGGGCTTGTGATGGGCGATTTGCATATAAAAAGAAAATTGCTTGAGTTCGGACTGGTCTGTTCTGGTCTGTTCTGGTCTGGTCTGGTCTGTTCTGGTCTGTTCAGGGCCGCCAAAATATGTGTTCGGATTTGCTATCCTATCGTAAACATTATTGTTAAGAAATGTAAGCAAAAGAGCAGACACATCTATACATGGCGTACTTTACAAATCGCTTCCACTTTTACCAGAACAAGCCATTAATGTTTATATAAACTTACCCTCTTTATTCAGTACAAGCATTTGACAATTATTTACAGTTAGGGACGCGTTCAAATATAATACCAGCCCCATACTCTCAAGTACACTGTTTGAATATTTATCAAATTCTTTCAAATTCTATATTGTCGTGTTACCTAGGCGCATAATGTTGATAATTCCCATTTCCCAATGCTATTCTCTTAGCTACCGAGGAATATTTATATAAAATGGAAATTGCTCGCGACAAACAGCCATAAAATAACATGTGCTCACATATTCCAGGGCTGCCTCGGGTAGCTCCACGGCCACGCCTTTCAAGACCTTGTGGTAGCGGTAGGAGAAGTTTACTCGGCCGAAACGCTGCTGGCGTACGCGAAGCTCGATGTCATCGGCAACGGTGTCCACATCCAAGTCATCTCTGTATTGGTGAAAAGAAAAAACTTTGATATTACAAAAACAAATACTGTAGAATGGAATAGAAAGTAGTGAGTTAGGACTCGAGATCTGGGTAGTACCAAAGATTGCGAGTTCGACCTGGGGTCACGCTTGAGCAAGACACTTTGTGGCAAATTGCCTCTCTCGTCCCAGGAGTAGATGTACATTGTACACCTCTGAAGGCAGTAGTGGTGTCACTTTGATTAGCCCAGTGCTCTTAACTCACAGTTGGGCTACATATATTCTTTAGCGTGCTTAACTATTTGAAAGGATTGGTGAGACCGATAAGCAGTAGTGGATAATATGTGTGCATTATCATCAGTAGAATTCTTACCTGAATCTGATGATGTATTTGCCTTTGATGTTCTTGTCGACTCGGTGCAGCGGCGCCAGGCCGGCCGTAGCTACACCAACCAACAGGAGAAGGACCAACGTGCGCATTGTGTAGTTGAACGTCTTGCAATCCACGGGTTTGATATTGCTCCTTACTTCTGTAATGCCTGCCTATTTATATGCACCGAATGGCAAACTCGGATATAGAACTATAATGGTGAATCTATCATATCTGTTCTTATGATATAGGAAAGGAATATGGCAGGTGCATATAGGGATAAGTGGGTTTCTCGACGTTGGTGGTGCCATTTGATCTCCCCGTTTTGTTCTTGACACGACGTCATCGTGCAGATTTTCATTGCTGGCCAATCAGCGATGCGTATTAGCTTTGGGGCGGGGCTGTGGGCCACTCTGCAGGGTGAATATGCAGTGTAAATGATGTGCGGGCGGGCGGGGGGGGGGGGGGGGGGGGGGGGGGTCGTACATTTGCCCCAAAAGTACACTTTCCCAACGTTGGTGGCGCCATTTGACCTCTTTGTTTTGTTCTTACCCGTACAAGCAAAATACGACCTTTACAGGGTTTTGCAACGAGGGGAAGGGGGAGTGATGTAGTGATGAGTGATGTAGTCGAGATCATCACAAAACCATTCACAAGACCATGCACGGGCCAGGGTGTATACAGGCACAAGTAACAGGCATCAAACATGACAAAGGAATGTTTGTATTACAGTTCATTTGAATAGCTTGAGCCTTGAATTAAGACTGAAGGTCTTGTGATGGGCTTGCGTTGGTTTTTCAAGGTCTTGCAGGCATGGGCGGCGATCCCGGGGGGACCCCCCGACATGCCCCCCCCCCCCCATATTTTTTGTGGAGGGGACGGCTATAGCAGTGTCCCCCCCCCCGAATTTTTTTAATAACATTCCCCATGGTCATATACATTTTATGGGTCATTGGCTTTTATATGCACCATAATTCACAAGAATACACAAAGATCAGCACACATTTTCAAAAATTTCCCAGCATACACAAGAGACACCGAGTACAAAATGCTTAACAATAAGCCAGTTCGGTATTCCAACTGCGCGTGTGCGCCTCAGGATTTGACAATTTTTCTTTCAGGAGAAACATTTCATTGTATGCGTGCAAAAGCAAAGCGGGTACGAGCAAATTTAAAGAGATCGTCGTGTTCTGAAGAAAACATTTTCAAAAAAATGTTTGGACAGCGAAGTGTTTTCAGGTGTCTTGTGTGTCCAAACTTTTGTTCGAACAAAAGTTTCCATCGTCTTTTCGATTGCACAAAAAATTGCACAGAATGCTTCTTCGGTTACCACGTCCCCCGTAGGCCCATAGCCTTGTGTGTATTAATCTGCCACGTTTATCCCGAGAGAAAAAAATTGTCGAATCTTGTTGAAATACCGAACTGGCTTATTATTGTTGCTTGTGCGCTTTTTCCTCCGCCCCCCCCCCCCCCAACCTTGATGAGAAATCGCCGCCGCTGCTTGCAGGGTCTTGCAGGGTCACGACTACATCACTGCCCCCAGCCTCCCCCCCCCCCCCCCCATCTGCTCCTGCCTCTTGCACGACTAGATTGCAAAAATTTTAAAATCAGAACCTCGTTTTTAATTCATATATAGCAACAATCATTTAGTTCATGCTGGTATATTGTTGTAAGCCATGGTTAGGCCTATAAAACAAGTTGATTTGCTTGAACATCTCAGCATCGGTTACACAGAGTGTGGACATTTTAAGGGTACACTTTAAGCAGGAAGATTCGGGCTGCCTGTTCTCGGATGTACGCGTACGTCGTGCACACAAGCCAAAATTCGTTGCTTAAATTTAGCAACGAATCATCACAGAAGGAACCCGGAGGAGGGGCCTCAAGTTCCGATCTTCCCGCTTGAATTTGCCTACTGTGACGGACGGTTTGAGGATATCTACCTCGGTATATTTGGGGGGGGGGGGAACTTTCAAAGTCGATCATTACCAATACTGCTACGATATTCCAGCAGGAAGTACACACACGTGCATCAAATAAGATAAGTCCAGTGTATCTTATCAACAGAGAAAACATCCTGTTCTTGACAAATTTTTCCTACTATACAAGAAGATAAGGTCCTTGTTCATAACTACGAATCAACAGGAGAAGTTTGGACACTAAAACAATATGGCCTTTTCCCAGCTTATCGCAAAATTAACCGATCGGCCTAATTACTATCGACTAGGCAATCGCGCCAAAAAATATTGTATGGCTTTCGGACCGACCGACCGTATAATCGACAGAATCAGGATCAGCCGGGTTTTGTTTTTAATAAAAACATAATTTAGCCTCTCTGTATAAAAAAGTTTTTGTATTTGATGTACATGTACCTTCTTTACTTTATGCGCATTTCCATGTAACAAATTAAGCAAGGGGGTTCGTCCAACGTTTAGGCCTCCCGGGTGAGCGTGAAGATGACTTCGATCCGTCGCGCTCGTCAAAGATCCATTCGGGCTGAAGAGTAGCCTTGCTAAAACCCCTAGAAAAAACAAGGACAGCGCATGTGAAAATGATATACAACCAATTCAATCTCTTTTAGTGGAACATACAGTCAAGTCGAATCCGAAAAAACTTCTTCGCATCATTCAATCGGTTGATGATGAAGCCAAAAGTTAGGATACTTCCATTTGGTTTGCTTCTCGGTGATTCAAGAAGTCGCTGGCAAAGCCGGAAAAAAACAATTTTTCCGACCGACCGACCGACCGACCGACCCTCTTTTCCAATTTTACCTGTCCGATGGCAACACAACCATTTGTATTGCCCTAGTAGGTCAGCATGAAAGCAGTATATCGCAAAAGCTGAGCTTTCGAAGGAAACTGGGTCTCTGTTCTATTTGCTTTGTTTATTCAAAGATAACTATCGCGGAATCTTGCAAAACACGTGAGATAAAGGCCGAAATCACCATCGACTTGGGGCGCTTGCAATGACCTCAAAATTCAAGATTTGAGGTAAATGTACACGTAGGCCTACTCTTAATATGCGTGGCCTCCTATTTTATGATTACCATTTTGGTTTTCTGGCTGGGCCGAGCCGCTGCTGGAAAACTACAATAATAATGCTCGTGTTTAGGTATTTCGTGTTATTTCTCATGACTTCCGAAACAGCCTTTGTTCTATTTTGATTTCGTGTTGTTGTTGTTGTTGTTGTTGTTGTTGTTTTTGCGATTTCGGTGGAAGTTTGGGCGGAGCCTCCACCACATATCTCTCTACTCCATAGAGTTGAAATCAAGTCCTTGCCTTGGGTGTTGTCTGTACATATATTCCGGTACGACTCCCGCGCATAAAACCTAATAAAACGCTTATTTAAATATACCGCCCTCTATGTCAATATCCCGAGACACTCTTTCCAATATTGGAGCAATTCCTGCATGTTCCGAATCCAACGGCTTTTATAGGTTTTCCCGGCCAATTAAAACAAAATGTAATTCAATTTAATACCCGGCTCATTCAATTTCGTTTGAAAATGAATGCTCCGGTGAATCAGCATTCAACAGTCAAAAGGAGTAATTCCATTTCAGCAGTTAGCATTTACTAGCCAAATAGGATCATTCAAATTCATGAGGTCGCAAAGATCATTCTATTTCCTAAAAGCCAGCAGCAAGAGGCTGGTCAACCATTTATTTATTTATTTATTTATTACATTTCTTTACCCAGGGTATGCCCAAACAATTTAAAACTGGTTTCCATTGGGGCCCTGCATACAATACAATTACAAATGAATACACACATGTACAAGTACAATACATTATAAATACAATACAATAAAATAGAAGCACTGTTTGATGCATAATTGTTAAGCAACTAGTATAAATATTGAACAACTATTACAACTACATGTACAGTGTGAAACAATATCGCTAATTATGAGGTGTGTTAAGTGAACACAAAAACAATTTGGAAATATTTTGTGACATCAAGAAAATATATGGCTATAATATTCGCTGATTACGGGAGGGGCGAAAAAACCGCGAAAAAACCTTTTGGGAGAAAACACGGGAAAATTCCCATCCGGCTCCTTATTGTTATGGCAACCAAGTTTGTAAACTCCGTAGATCAGCACCGATTTAGATTTGTATAATCAGTGAATTACATATTTGCGGAAATATTACTGACTGAACGTTTGACGTAGGGGTGGAGCGGCGTCCATCTCCTCGTAGCTGGCGTGGACGTCGAGTTCGTCGACCTCCGCACAAAGCTCCCCGCACAATAGTGGTGATGTCGCTTCCGGACGTCCCTCCTATAGAAGGTCCTTCCGCACCCCCGGTCGCAAGTGTAGGGACATTCTGGGTGGAGTACCCTGCACGCCGTCCGGAGGTGCATGCCTCCGGAGGTTATGGTGCTGGTTGAACGTCCGTTCGCAGTGGGGGCATTTCGCCTGATCCATCCTGCAGGGGGGAGAAGTAGGAAGGTTAGTTAGATGGAGACAATATCGACTGGGACGGATAATTCCCCGTCCGGCCCTAGTGACTCTGCCGGGAGCCGGTTCCGATGGCACGGGAGGTGCCGGCTCGCCTTCCTCCGCCGCCTCGCCGGCCACCTCGCCGGACCGGTCTCCGTCCCACTCGGCTCGCCGGGGGTCGTCGCCGTCGTCTCGACCGGTGGCGGTGTCCCCTTTCTGTGGGGAGTCGGGGCCACCCCCGCTGTCCGACTGGTCGTCCGGGGCAGCTGCGTTCGCCGGATCCGCTAACGGGACCCCCGATCGGTCCGGAGTCCACGGCGGTCCCTCCGCGGTGGTGCTGTCTTCCTCCGCCCGAGATCCCCGAGCGGTACGCTCCCAATACCCAACATCGGCGTCGCCCAGGTATGGTTTTAGCCCGAGGGGACTTCTGGACCCGGTAAGTGACGTCGTCCATTCTCTTCGTCACCACGAACGGCCCATCCCACCAACACTGCAGCTTGGGCGTGCGACCCACTTTCTTGGCGGGGGTGTACAGCCACACCGGTTGGCCTAGCTCATACCCAGCCCCTTCGGCCCGACGGTCGTACTGTCGTTTCTGGTAGGTTTGGCTGCTCCGTAGGTGACGACGGGCGAACTCGTGGGCATGCTCCATCTTCCTCCTCAGCCCATCCACGTAGTCGTGTACTACTACGCGTGCCGCCCGCTCTTCCGGGAGCCCCACCACAAGATCCAGGGGGAGCCTGACTTCCCGGCCAAGCATGAGCATGTTCGGCGTGAGTTTGGTGCTGTCGTGTTGTGAGGAACGGTACGCCATCATGACGTACGGCAGGTGTTAGTCCCAGTCGTCCTGGTTCTCGTCGACGAACAGGCTCAGCATCGTCTTGACCGTGCGGTTGAACCGCTCCACCATCCCATCTGACTGGGGGTGGAACGGCGTAGTACGGGTCTTGTGGATGCCGAGCAACTTACAGACTCCTTGGAACAGTCCGGCTTTGAACTCCTTCCCCTGATCTGTATGGATTTCTAGGGGGGTGCCGAACCGCGTGACAACCTGCTCGACGAGGACCCTGGCGACGGTTTCTGACGTTCTGTCGGGGATCGGAAAGGCCTCCACCCACTTCGTGAAGTAGTCGGCGACCACATAATGCCCGTGTTCCCGGCCCTCGTCCTCGGGAGTCTGCCCGTCAGGTCAATAGCTAGGCGCTCCATAGGGGCCCCCACTAAGTATTGCTGGAGTGGGGCCTTCCGGGGTCTGGGAGGCGACTTCTTCGAGCCACACTTGTGGCACTTCCGACACCACTCCTCCGTCTGGCGTTGCATCCCTCTCCAGTACACGGAGGCCTGCTTCAGTCGTGCGACCGTCCGGGCGACCCCCAAGTGGCCCGAGGTCCTGTTGTCGTGGACCAACCTCATGACGTCCTCCACCTTCCCCTTTGGGACCACGACCTTCCACGTCGGGGGACCCCACGGGCCAGCCGTAGCCTTTCCCACTTGGCCCACCAGAACTTGGTACCCTCGTCTAGCGCCGAGACATCCGCCCAGCCGGGTCGGGGGACCGCCTCCTCCAGCCACCACATGAGCTTGCCCAGTTCGGGGTCGCTGCGTTGCTCCCGCACCAGTTCCTCTGGGTCCCATGTCTCCAGGAGTTGTTCTGAGGTGGTGGCCCGTTCCTGTCCGGACTCGCCGACGGCTCCCACTAGTCCGTCCACTTGTGCCTCCCCGGTACTACACCGGTCCTCCCCGGTGTAGCATTCCTGGCCCTCCTCTTTTGACCGTCCGCACTGGCCACACGGGATCCTGGAGACGGCGTCGGCGTTGATGTGCTTCCTGCCCGCCCGGTGCTCGATGTCAAACTCGTAACACCCCAGCCTTTGGATCCATCTGGCCACCTGTCCTTCGGGTTCGCGGAAGTTGAATAGCCACCGTAAGGAGCCGTGGTCTGTTCTGAGCAGGAACCGTTTGCCCAGGAGGTAATGTTTGAAATAATAGATGAAGTGGACCACGGCCAGCAACTCTTTCCGTGTGGTGCAGTAGTTGCGCTCGGCTTTGGACAAGGCGCGGCTGCCGTAGGCAATCACCCTTTCCCCATCATCCCCTTCCTGTGACAACACCGCTCCAATGGTACAGTCGCTGGCGTCCGTGTCCAGGATATAGCGACGCTCTGTGTTCGGGTACCGTAACACCGGCGTCGTAGCCAGCGCGTCCTTGAGGTGCTCGAAGGCCGACTGACAGGAGCTGGACCAGGCAAAGGTCTTCTGGCTCTTGTTGGTAAGGGCGTGGAGGGGACGAGCGATCTCGGCGAAGTTCGCGATGAAACGTCGGTAGTACGACGCGAGGCCCAGGAAGCTCCGGACTTGGGTCAGGTTCGCCGGCTGTGGCCAATTCCTGATGACGGTGACTTTTTCGGGGTCTGTGCTCACCCCTTCGGCTGAAACCCTGTGGCCCAGGAAGGACACTTCCGTCTTGAACAGATCGCATTTTTTTGGTTTCAGCTTCAATCCCGTGGCCCGGAACCGCCCCAACACGGTGGCCAGCTTTTGATAGTGTTCCTCGAAGTCGGACCCCCACACGATCACGTCGTCCAGATAGACCACCGCTATCTGCCACTGAAGTCTCCTCAGCACCCGTTCCATTAGCCGCTCGAATGTCGGCGGAGCGTTGCAGAGCCCCGAATGGCATTACCGTAAATTGGTACAAGCCGTTCTGCATACCGAAGGCCGTCTTCTCTCGATCCCCCTTGTCCAGGCCGACCTGCCAGTATCCGCTGACTAGGTCGAGTGTGCTGAACCTCTTCGCCCCGTCCAGGGCGTCTAAGTTGTCCTCAATTCGGGGGATGGGGTACGCGTCCTTCAGCATCACCTCATTGACCTTGCGATAGTCCACGCAAAATCGAATGGACCCGTCCTTCTTTTTCACAAGGACGACCGGTGACGACCAAGGACTATTGGACGGTTCCACGACGCCCTCCTGCAGCATCTGTTCTACCTGTTTCTCAGCCTCCCGCCGCTTGTGCATGGGTAGTCTCCTTGGCGGCTGGCGTATAGGGTTGACCGCTCCGGTGTTGATCGCATGCTGGGCCAGGTTCGTCCGACCGAGCTTGCCGTCTGGGCCCGTGAACGCTTCTGAGAACTCCGTCAGCAATTCCGCCAACCGGGCATGTTCGGCTGGGCCGAGGTTCACCGCGCCCCGGTCCAAGAGGTCTCCGAGATGAGCCGGTACCTCCGTTCGAGCACTCGCTGGGGGAAGGGGGTGCCCGGCAGCCGGTCCCGGTCGTCCGTCGCCAAGTTCCATCACGTCGAAGTCGTCCATTGGCGAAAATACAGCCAGGCGACTCCCTTTGTAAACGGTGACGGGGTCGGTCGTCGGGTTGAACACCCGGATCGGCACGGTCCTATTCCCAGGATCGACCAGGCCAGTGGCGACCGCAATCTGACAATTGTCCGTGGCCCCCAGGTTCGGGTACACCATCCCGACTCCCATCCGTGGCTCAGCAGCCACTCCGAACGCGATAATCGCCTCGTGACCTGCCGGTACCACCATATTCTCCATAACCTGCACCCTGGCTACCATCGGCTGCCGCCGGGAACCCTCCAGGGGAACGGCCTCCCCGTCGACTACGACTACGCCATCCCCCCATCGCCATTTGCAACGGTATCTCGACAGGAAGTCGATCCCGAGTATCACATCTGGCTCGATGTCGGCCACCGTACAGGCGTGGTTCAGAAGTTGATCCCCGACCTGCAGTTTAAAGTCGGCCACCCCCCTCGCTGGCATGGAGCTCCCGTCTGCCATTCTCAGGGCCGGCGCGGAAAGAAGGAGTCTCGGCCTCTCAGTCTCATCCAAGGTGCCATAGACCCTCTCGGACAACAAGCTTACCGCCGCCCCGGTATCAAGGAGGAGGCGCACGGGTTTCCCGGCGACCTTGCCCGTGATGTAGTTCGCACTGGTCACTCGGGTTTGAGCCGCCGGCTCTCCGCTTGGGGCCTGGCGTCTCGGCGTTGCCCCTGTCGGTCCCCGTTGCCGGTCGAAAGTAGACTTCCGCTTGGGGCAGTACCGTCGTATGTGCCCGAACTCCTGACACCCGTAGCACTCCACCCGGGGGAGGGCGGCCTGCACATACCCAGTCCCGGCGGTAGGCCCGTGCTCCTCGGCTGGGGGCTGGGTTACTAGCCGGACGTCCTTGGTCCCTGATCTCCCCTTCTGGCGCGCCTGTGCCTCGAGGAAGGCCTCCATCTCGGCCGCAAGGGCGACTGCCTCGGTCAGGGTTGTCGCCCTCCTAGAGAAGATGTGGCGTTGCAACTGTTCGTTCCCCAGGGCGTTACGAAAGGCCTCCACCGCCAGATCTTCGCGGGCCTGTGTAGGCAGCTTCGGGTAGCTCTTGTAAATTAGTCTTCAAATTGACTGCCCCAAGCTGCCAAGTGACTCGTCGCGGCCTCTCAAGCGCATCGACAACTGCGCCCGGTGTAATGGGATCTGGGCAGCCACTCCGAACCGTTGTTCGAAGGTCTCGAGGATGGAGGCATATTCCGTTCGCCCCTCCGGCGCCATATCCGCAAGTGCCTCCTGGGCCGTGCCCCTCAAATGAGAAGCCAGGAACATCGCCTTCTCGGCCTCGCTCCAATGATTGACTGCTGCGACGCTCTCAAAAATGGATCAGGTAGTCGGACTACGACGGCCTCCGTCGAACCTGTCGGGAAAAATCATTGGCCTCCGACCCCCTGGGTCGGGATGTCCAGCTGTCTCCTTTCTCATCCCGGGTGGTGGTGTTGGTATGTCTCCCGCTCGTCTGGCGGCACCGTGGGTACCAGGGGTAGTCTGCGCCCCCTCGGTGGTGGAGGGTGCCTCGGTCCCGCATGGGGGCTCCGTGTGGTGCCACCCCGCGATCCCGGGTCCCCCCCCCCCCCTCATGACTGGCCTGTCTCACTCCGTAGACTCCCGTGCGGATTGCCTCCGCACCATTGACTCCCACGCGGAGTGGCTCTCCTCCATAGACTCCCGTGCGGATTGCCTCCGCACCATTGACTCCCACGCGGAGTGGCTCTCCTCCATAGACTCCCGTGCGGATTGCTTCTGCACCATTGACTCCCACGCGGAGTGGCTCTCCTCCATAGACTCCCGTGCGGATTGCCTCCGCGCCATTGACTCCCACGCGGAGTGGCTCTGCGCCATTGACTCCCACGCGGAGTGACTCTCCTCCATAGACTCCCGTGCGGATTGCCTCCGCACCATTGACTCCCACGCGGAGTGGCTCTCCTCCATAGACTCCCGTGCAAATTGACTTCCACGCGGAGTGGCTCTCCTCCATAGACTCCCGTGCGATTTGCCTCCGCGCCATTGACTCCCACGCGGAGTGACTCCGCGCCGTTGACTCCCACGCGGAGTGGCTCTCCTCCATAGGGGGTTTTCGAAACGCTGGCTTCGGCTTGGCTTCGGCTTCGTCTCCGACTTCTGAATAACTGAGAAGCAAACCAAATGGAAATATTCTACATTTTGGTACATATTCTGCTTCAGGAACATTCATTCGGTTGATTATGAAAGTAAAAATTAGAATACTTACATTTTGTTTGCTTCTCGGATATTCAGAAATCGGAGACGAAGCCGAAGCCAAGCCGAAGCCAGCGTTTCGAAAACCCCCATAGACTCCACGCGGAGTGGCCCTCCTCCATAGACTCCCGTGCGGATTGACTTCCACACGGAGTGGCTCTCCTCCATAGACTCCCGTGCGATTTGCCTCCGCGCCATTGACTCCCACGCGGAGTGACTCCGCGCCATTGACTCCCACGCGGAGTGGCTCTCCTCCAACGACTCCCACGCGGAGTGGCTCTGCGCCATTGACTCCAACGCGGAGTGACTCTCCTCCATAAACTCCCGTGCGGATTGCCTCCGCACCATTGACTCCCACGCGGAGTGGCTCTCCTCCATAGACTCCCGTGCAGATTGACTTCCACGCGGAGTGGCTCTCCTCCATAGACTCCCGTGCGATTTGCCTCCGCGCCATTGACTCCCACGCGGAGTGACTCCGCGCCATTGACTCCCACGCGGAGTGGCTCTCCTCCATAGACTCCAGTGCGGATTGACTCCCACGCGGAGTGGCTCTCCTCCATAGACTCCCGTGCGGATTGCCACCGCACCATTGACTCCCACGCGGAGTGGCTCTCCTCCATAGACTCCCGTGCAGATTGCCTCCGCGCCATTGACTCCCACGCGGAGTGGCTCCCCTCCATAGACTCCCGTGCGGATTGCCTCCGCGCCATTGACTCCCACGCGGAGTGACTCCACGCCATTGACTCCCACGCGGAGTGGCTCCCCTCCATAGACTCCCGTGCGGATTGCCTCCGCACCATTAACTCCCACGCGGAGTGGCTCTCCTCCATAGACTCCCGTGCGGATTGCCTCCGCGCCATTGACTCCCACGCGGAGTGATTGGCCACACCGGCACCGTTAAGGGGGCTCTACCGTTGCCGTCGTTGGGCATGTAGGCTGGGTCATTCCCGTGTGGGGTATGGTTCCCGTTGCGCCAGTGTCTGCCCTGGGGGTTGGTTCCTCGTGGCTCCCGGTACTCACGCCGGTGTAGCAAATGTGGGGTGTCTCCGGACGAACCCCCGCTGCGTCGGCAGACGCGGCGCGACCGCGTTTTGTGTGAAACGGCGTGTCCGCCCCGCTGCCGTACCCAGCGCGGCGCGGTCCCTCCTGGTGTCCCCCGCTGGGCGTACTGGTGCGAAACTCAAAGGCCCTTTCCACACGAGGCTCCGCCCCCGCGAACGCGGCCCGGCGGCGTTCCGAGTGGAACGCAGCGTTTGCCCCGCCGCCGTGTACAGCGCAGGGCGGCCCCCCGCGAGGCCCCCCATTGGGCGCACCGGCGTGAAACTCACATGCCGTTCCCCTACGAGGCTCCGCCCCCGCTGCCCTGGCGAACGCGGCTCGGCGGCGTTCCGTGTGGAACGCGGCGTTTGCCCCACCGCCGTGCACAGCGCAGGGCAGCCCCCCGCGAGACCCCCCACCGGGCGCACCGGTGTGAAACTCACAGGCCGTTTCCACACGAGGCTCTGCCCCTGCTGCCCTAGCGAACGCGGCACGGCGGCGTTCCGTGTGGAACGCAGCGTCTGCCCCGTCGCCGTGTGCAGCACAGGGCGGCCCCTCGCGGGGCCCGGCGTCCGGCACGCCGGAACAAGGGTCGTGGGGTGTCCCACAGTAAAGCACCGTCCCCGCCACACCGGCCGGTGCGACTCGGCAACGTACCGGGTAGAACGGAGCGTCTGTCACCCCGACGTCAGCGGCGTGGGACGGCCCACTGAGGGACTCATAACTAGTCTGGGGGGGATCGATGCAAATGCAACATGGAATGTAACGAATTCGCCCTCCATGATCTACAATCTCAGGCTTCTTATTCTCCCCGTCCTCCCACATGAGAGATTCCGATCCCGATGACCCCCCAGTCTCCCTCTTATCCCGAGGAAGACTCCCTTGATTATCCCTCAAGAAGGATTCCAACTCACTCAAGGTAACGAACGGTCCGCCATTCTTATCTCCCGATTGGCCTGCGCTGTGTGGAGCTGTATCCCAGTCTGTGTCCGCGCCGTGTGGCGAGTCGGACACCAGATTATCCCTACCCGGTGGATTCATGTCGAAAGAACTAGACGTTTTACCTGATTTGTTCTTTCCTGGTATGTCACCGCTGCCTCCAATGTAGCGTCGAGTGCTCCAATGTACCGTGCGCGGGACTCTGGTACACTTGAAAAGAACACTCCTGCACACTTTCTTCAGGTTATCAAGCCTCTAGGCCGTTTATTCGAGTACAAAACACACACAAGACTTCACACAAAATGGTGGGAGATATCACTGTCTGTTGCTAGGGGAAACGGGTCACTGCGCGTGCGCCGCACGGCAACGGGCCTCCCCAGCCGACCAGCAGGGGCTCCGTTGCAACAGCTCCGCTGTGGTACCGTGCTGGTGCCCTCTACCGGCTGGTCAGCTGGGGCTCCACCGCAACGGCTCCGCTAGTGGTGCCGTGCTAGCGCCCTCCGCCAACCGACCGGCACCGGCGCTACAATACTAACACCCAAATCCAACCATTTCTGAACATTTTCTGAAAATAGATGGCCACAGTCTACTATTCTTCTCAAACCTTACAGTTCCAGCTTAAGAATAGCATAAATCAGTTATAAAACAGTCACCGATATTTAAAACATTAAACAAATGAGTGAATATCACACATTAGATTGTTCAAGGCTTTTTAAGGTCCATAAAGGAAAAAGACTGAAGAATGAGACGTCCTATATTACGTAATGGTTGATCGTCCAGAAAGAAAGAGATCCTTTGGTAGTACTGCCATCGGTCTGCGTTAAGTAATGGATTACACTTTCTCCGAAGAAAAATGACTTGAGCTCCAATGTCTGCTCAAAATCCAAGTAGCTTCATCGGGGCCACCTCGTCGGTGATATTCAACAAGGCATGCACAACATGCAACATAGAAATCCCCCAAAATTGCCTTGACTCAAAAAATAAGGTTACAGTAAAATCAAGTTGCCTTTCTTCCTTGATGAATGAATGGAGTGCCCAGTCAATCCAGTCATGCTGGTGGAGCTCTATGGGCCCTTTTAAAAGATCATTTGTCCTTCAGTCACTGGTGGTAGACCCCTCGTGCTGAAAAAATAGGAAAACAACTAAAAATATACAATATTCATGATGGTTGGATCCTTCTCTCAGATGTTGATATAGTTTGCTAATATCCAGGATGTCCTGATAAAGGCCTATTAAAACCCTCCTTTACTTATAAATATCACAGCCTATCAAAAACTCTAAACACCAACTCTCACAGTTTGTGTGTGTTTTAATCTGTCACTTGATATGTTTTGATATATAGGGTAAGCTGGCTCCATTTTGGCCTTGAGAACAGGAGGGTCATTCAGAAAGTGATGACTTTACACAGATGTTGGTATTTTCAATTGCAACCACAAAGGCTGAGCCTGAAAAACTTTTCTCACAGAACACCCCCTCCCCATCGAACACCAAAATAAACTAAATACTAACCTCCCAGTGTTCAACATTTCATTAAAATAGAAACCACTGCCAACGATGGCCATGACACTAGTCTCGAACAACAAATACAGAACTGCAGACGGAAATGCAGTTCTGCTTATAATCCTGGTTTAGGGCCCTCACATACATGTATACTGCACATGCATATATGTGGCCGAGTCTTTGGTGTATGCAGTTTGGAAAATCAACCAAAACATGCATGACATTTGCATCAATATATCGATAATATACGGAGGAAATAACCTCACCTTCATTACAGCCTTGCTTGAAAGCATTGCGTCATCAGCGACCTGAAAATGGAGGGTGCATATTGTGCACAACCAGCCGCTGTACGAAGTAAACATGACACAGACGGCCTCATACACTCGTTGTTTTCACGTATTTCTAAAGGAAATATTTTCAAACTAAGGAAACCTGCAAGAGCTATGATACATTCTGTAACGGATTTTGTATTTTGAAGTTTTAATTTTCCTCTGTCATGTCGACAATTGTAAGAAATATCGCCGAAGTCCACGTTTGAGACCGCTCTCTTCTGACATGCATGCATCGCTCGCTCGTAGTCTCCTGCGGTTGCTGAATTTACGTAAACAATGGCGCGGTACTATAGAGACTATTGCATGGCTCCCAGACGTCACATACACACGGTGAACTGCGCCAGACTAGTCACTTTTCAACCTCTTTCCGTTACGCGTTAGACGAAATCGATTTTATTTCTAAAGTTTGAGAGTGTTGTGCTCATTAAGAAACAAGATTCACAACTAAGAACAACCCACATGCTATCTGTGATATATATTTCTATTGAACAAACCAAAAAGAAATCCTCCTCCTTAGGTACGTTACGAAAGAAGCTCTTTTTGAGTCTCGGCCCACGGCCTACCAGAAGGTTCTCGCATACGCCAGGTGTATCTCGTATACGCTATAGTCGTTTCCAGAAACACAGTAATTGTATTCGGGGGCTGTGTAGAGGATTATTTTTAGATGTGACGTAATTTGTACGATTCTCTAGAATTTCTAGTAATCTCTAAAATGAATGAAATCCTTTCTATACGGGCTAGCTTGGGAAAAGTTCAGGACTTGATTTTCGACGGTGGAATTGAGATTTCGACGGACGGAGAATTTCGTTGAGTTCATTGAGCCGTTTTATTCGGATCTGTGACCTGTATATGACTCATCTGCGTAGGAGCGTCTGGAGACAGTTAGAGATGAGTTCTATTTCCGGAAAAGAGACATTTATCTGTGAACTGTCGTCGGTTCATTATTTGGGGTCTCATATCCCCATATTTTCGCGACGGGAGCCAGTTTGTGTCGTCCCCCGCTGTTTTCGTCTCTCTTCGGCTGTTTTGGAGGTGAATTCACCCCGTGTTCCAGCTCGTCAAAGAACTGTATTCGCTCGTATTATTGGAGTCGTCCTTGTCTGTTTGTGAGTGCCCAAGCCGCCCAAGTCCTCGCCCAAGTCCTCGCCCAAGTCCTCGCCCAAGTCCTCGCCCAAGTCCTCGCCCAAGTCCTCGCCCAAGTCCTCGCCCAAGTCCTCGCCCAAGTCCTCGCCCAAGTCCTCGCCCAAGTCCTCGCCCAAGTCCTCGCCCAAGTCCTCGCCCAAGTCCTCGCCCAAGTCCTCGCCCATTGCAGAGTTGCCCAAGTCGTCTGAGCCCTCGCCTATATATAAGTCCTCGCCCGTAAGATCTTTTAAGTTATCTATTGTATAAGATCTTTTCTAAATTCTACACTTGTTAAACCCTGTTGATTCTCGAATATTTTCATTATTAAATCACATTTTTTCTTTATTCTTTATATCAGTGTGATCTTGTTTGATTTCTTTGTTGCATCTGAGAAAATTCAGGTTTTTTCTAGTGATTTATATTTACGGATAGTCTGGAGATTTTCAGACCGTAACAAATTGGGGGCCTGTCCGGGAAATCGAACAAACATAAGCCAAGTTTTGTTTACGATATCGTCAAACAATGTCGCACACTTTGTTGTATCGTTGCTAAGTGTAGTGTAGAATAATCATGGCTAGTAAGTTCGATGCACGAGCTTTCGTGGAGGCTGAAGATTTGTCAGTCGAAAAGTTGACAAAACTGTTGACAAAAGATGAGTTGCATGAAGTTGCTAGATATGCTCATCTAGAAAATTCTCGAAGTGCCAAGAAGGCAAAACTTGTGAGTGTTTTTGCGGAAAAGTTCAATCTAGAGATGGCCGAGTCTCCGCAAACTTCTGATCGAGAAATTGAGCTAGCCAAAATTGAGCTGGAAAAAGAAAGGCTCAGGCTTGAGTTTGAAGAAAGAGAAAAGGAAAAAGACAGGCTTGAGTTTGAAGAAAGAGAAAAAGACAAAGAAAGATAACTTGAACTACGAAAGCTTGAACTCGAACAACAACTGAAGATTAAAGAGTTGGAATTAGGTGCAAAGAAAGACACAGGCAAAGAGAGAACTCCAATTGACTTTGATTTGGCGAAAAACGTGAGGTTGGTGCCGAAGTTCAACGAACATGACGTTGAAACATATTTTCTGTCTTTCGAGAAAACTGCCAAAAGTCTTAAGTGGCCTGAGAAGTATTGGCCTTTGCTCCTGCAGAACACGTTTGTGGGTAAGGCTCAGAAAGTCTATGCCACACTTTCAGAGGACCAGTGTGGTGAATATGCTACAGTTAAAGCAGCCATTTTGAATGCGTATGAGTTGGTTCCTGAGGCATATAGGCAGAAATTTTACTAGATCAAAATGCCAGACCTTTGTCGAATTTGCTAGACAAAAGGAAATTGTGTTTGTCGATGGGTATCGATCTCTCAAAGTTGAGAATAAATTTGAGAAGCTGAAAGAAGTTGTCCTCATGGAGAAGTTCAAAAACACGGAAAATGCTTCTTTTCCCACATTTTCAATTGATTTAATTCACACATGGTCAGTTACACCTCTGTTGAGAGCACCTGATATGGTGTCTTTGCAGATTAAGGTCAAAGGTCAGCCAGTGGTCAGTAGGGGTCATTCTCTGGAATACATGCTAAATTGCACTGTTGTCACTTTTTTCATTTGATTTCAGCCACAGTTGAGCCGTTACACCGATGTCGAAAGCTTCTGATCGGGTAATTGCAGATTTATGTCAAAGGTCACCTGGTGGTCAGCAGGGGTCATTTTCGGACAAACATGCAACATGGTTCTTTTCCCACATCTTTTCAGTCGATTTCGGCAACATTTGGTCAGCTAAACCCGTGTCGATTGCGGAATATGCGAGGGTTTCAAGATTGAGGCCAAAGTTCGCCTAGTGGTCAGCAATAGTTATTGTCTGGTGACCTACGGACAACCGGCTGATATTTGTGCTTCGTGAAGCACACACATCCTGCTCTAGTGGTCCTTCTGTATCTTCTTCTTTCTCACCATGAGCTATAAATTGCTATAAATTGCTATAACTGCCAAACCCTTTGGCCAATTTCAACGAAACTTGGTCCTATGGACAACTGACCCAAGCTTGATATGTGGTGCACTCTGACCGGGGTCAAAGGTCACCTAGCGGTCACTAGCGGTCATTTTATTGAAATTTACAAAATGCTTCTTCTCCCACAGTCTTCATCCGATAAAGGCCAAACTTGGTCAGTCGCATCCCTACACCAAGCCTCATAAAAGTTGTACACAGAATTTGGCCAAAGATCACCTAGTGGTCACTAGGGGTCATTTCATTGAAATAAGTAAAACGCTTCTTCTGCCGCATTCTTTCTGCCGATTTTAACATAAATTATTTGGTCACATGCATCCTTTGCCAAAGCCCCGTGTGGGGTGTTAGTAGATTTCGGACAACGGTCACTCAGTGGTCAGAAGCGGGCATTTTCTGGAAAATGTGCAAAATTGGCTCTTTTCCCACATTTTGTCGAACGATTTCAATCACACTTGGTCAGTTATAACATTGCTGCCAGTCCTATATGCGTTGATTGCAGATTTAGGTCAAAGGTCACCTAGTGGTCAGCAGTGGTCATTTTTATTAAAAACACGGCAAATGCTTCTTTTCCCACATTTTCAATTGATTTAATCCACACATGGTCAGTTACACCTGTGTTGAGAGCACCTGATATGGTGTCTTTGCAGATTAAGGTCAAAGGTCAGCCAGTGGTCAGTAGGGGTCATTCTCTGGAATACATGCTAAATTACACCGTTGTCACTTTTTCATTTGATTTCAGCCACAGTTAAACCGTTACACCGATGTCGGAAGCTTCTGATCGGGTCATTGCAGATTTATGTCAAAGGTCACCTGGTGGTCAGCAGGGGTCATTTTCTGCCAAACATGCAACATGGTTCTTTTCCCACATCTTTTTAGTCGATTTCGGCAACATTTGGTCAGCTAAACCCGTGTCGATTGCCGAATATGTGAGGGTTTCAAGATTGAGGGCAAAGTTCGCCTAGTGGTCAGCAATAGTTATTGTCTGGTGACCTACGGACAACCGGCTGATATTTGTGCTTCGTGAAGCACAGACATCCTGCTCTAGTTCTTTCTTTCTTTCTTTCTTTCTTTCTTTCTTCGGGCAAACGCTCACAAAAAATGCTATATTTGCCAAAATCATTGGCCGATTTTAGCCAAATTTGGACAGGATCTTCCATGACTTGAGTCCTATCTTAAGTGACCAGCATGTGGGGTCAGAGGTCACCTAGTGGTCACTAGTGGTCATTTTCTTCAAAAATACAAAATGCTTCTTCTCCCACAGTCTTGGTCCAATTAATGTCGGACTTGGTCAGTGACATCTCTGGACTAAGCCTCATATTGGTTGTTCACAGAATTTGGCCAATGGTCACCTAATGGTCAGTAGGGGTCATTTTCTTCAAAATTACAAAATGCTTCTTCTCCCACAGTCTTGATGTCAAAGTTGGTTATTTACATCTCTGGACCAAGCCTCATATATGGTGTACTCATATTTCGGCCAATGGTCACCTAATGGTCAGCAGAGGTCATTTTCTTCAAAATTACAAAATGCTTCTTCTCCCACAGTCTTAATGTCAAAGTTGGTTATTTACATCTCTGGACCAAGCCTCATATATGGTGTACACATATTTCAGCCAATGGTCACCTAATGGTCAGCAGGGGGTCATTTTCTTCAAAATTACAAAATGCTTTTTCTCCCACAGTCTTGATGTCGAAGCTGGTTATTTACATCTCTAGGCCAAGCCTCATATAGGGTGTACTCATATTTCAGCCAATGGTCACCTAATGGTCAGTCGGGGGTCATTTTCTTCAAAATTACGAAATGCTTTTTCTCCCACAGTCTTGATATCAAAATTTGTTATTTACATCTCTGGACCAAGCCTCATATATGGTTTACACATATTTCGGCTAATGGTCACCTAATGGTCAGCAGGGGGTAATTTTCTTCAAAATTACAAAATGCTTCTTCTCCCACAGTCTTGATGTCAAAGTTGGTTATTTACATCTCTGGACCAAGCCTCATATATGGTGTACACATATTTCGGCCAATGGTCACCTAATGGTCAGCAGGGGGTCATTTTCTTCAAAATTACAAAATGCTTCTTCTCCTACAGTCTTGATGTCGAAGCTGGTTATTTACATCTCTAGGCCAAGCCTCATATAGGGTGTACAAAGAATTTGGCCAATGGTCACCTAATGGTCAGTAGGGGTCATTCTCTTCAAAATTACTAAATGCTGCTTCTCCCACAGTCTTGATGTCAAAGTTGGTTATTTACATCTTTGGACCAAGCCTCATAACTTGGATGCTTTGGCAATTTCGGGGGTCAACTTGTGGTCAGTGCGAGTCAGTTCAGAAAAACCTTTCAAAGGGCTATTTGGGCTGATATCCGTGCTTCGTGAAGCACAAATTAGCTCTAGTGTTACCATTGGTTCTGTGAGTAGTGCCAGATGAATGGCCAAAAAATGAGTCAGACTCCTGCATGTGAGTCTGGCAAACAACACAACTGGAATTGCACTTAAAAGTACCATGCTGTGTGGGAGGGGATGCAGCCAAGGGGGGTCTCGGCTCGAACAATCGGGTCTCGTGGAGAGACCAACAGTGAAAAAGAAAATTCATTAGCCCTTTTCATTTCATTAGTTCGTTACATCACCCATCCATAATAAATGTTAAAAAATATCCACTATAAATTGTAGACAATTTGTACAAAAACCTCAGAGGACAATAGGAAAATATATCAATTAAAAATCTTATTAATTTGAATAACCATTTGATGAAATTGCCCATAAAGGGATAAGAAAAGAAAAGCATGGTCATCCGTCATATGCACACCGACGTCATATGCACACACGGAGGTTACAAAACTCAATGTAAGAATGCAACAAATAAAGTCTTGAATGCACCAAAAACGTAATAGAATGTCACTAAACGAAAACGAACACTATTAGGAACGAAATCGTTGGTGCTTAAGAATTGAAATTGAATGCCCAAACAGTGAAAAAGAAACCTTAATTTAATCAGATGTGCAAAAATCACGCTAATTTGAATGACCGATAACGAAAATAATCAGGAAAAAAAATTGCAAATTGTCCGGGAAAACCTATATTTATTGGCCGCTTAAAGAGGCATCGTTTTCAAGAATATAAAGAAATGTGGTATTTGGAGTTTCGTGTAAAATGCCGTGTTTAGAAAGGTGTATCAGAAAAATTCATATCTTTCCTTACGATTTCTAATTGTCACTTTCCTGGGCACACTAACATTTCAGTAAGGGCTTATTTAAGCGGCTAATCGGAACAGAACGCTTGATTGGAAATTAGGAAAAAATGGACCGTCGGGAAGTGTAAACAAACGCAGTCACAGAAGGCAGCTTGTACATCGTGCTGAATGTACTGGCTTTATTGTTCGATCTGTGAAACAATAACGAACAAAAAAAATACAACTTTAAGTTTGTTATCTGGAAAATATGTGAAATAAACAGTTCTAAATGCCCGTTTAAAATCGCAATATCCGAATTATTGGAAAGTATAACCTCTCTAAAATCATGTCTATCATATCTCTGAAGTCTATCAATAGTCATATCTATTAGTATATGAAGGGCCTGAAAGATTACACAATTATTTTTAAAACCTAAGTGCAACTTAATATAAGTAGCAAGAAAAGTCAGTTTTAAAGAATACATCGTTTAGGCCTACAGGTACCGTTTCATGTCAATAATATAGGCACAAATACCAGTCCAAAAACGCAGGAAACTCTTTTTAAGGGAACTGAGCACAGAATTTGGTTGTAAGCAAAATCTGTAAAAACTGGGTTATTTTCACCCAAACTGATTGAAAACAAAACATAAGCAAATAATAATAGTTGAACTGATTCATGTGACATGCGTGCATGAACTAACTAAACTATTGTTTTAATATGTTCCAAATGACGCAACTTATACATTATCCTACCCGCGTTACTGAATTTACTGAAACAACCATTGATCTAATTTTTAGCTTTCATTCTGAACTTGTAAGTGAAAGTGGTGTCCTACCTGTCCTGATTAGTGACCACTATCTTGTTTGCGGTCTTCATAATTGGATAGCCCCCCAAAAAGAAGGCCGTTCAATTAACTTCAGAAGTTTTAAAGATATAGACAATGACGCCTTTCAAGACGACCTCCTTAATGCCCCATGGGACTATGTCCTTAATTGTCATGATGTTAATGAAGCATGGTCAATATGGCACTCTCTGTTTATGAGTATTATTAACCATCATGCACCAATGAAATCAAAACGTATTCGTGGTGCATCGTTGCCTTGGCACGATGGGGAAATTCTAAAAATTATGCGGCAGCGAGATCTTGCAAATACAATCGCTAAACGTTCAGGCTCACAAAATGACTGGAATACATACAAAAAGCTGCGAAACATGACTACTGAAAAAATCCGCAGCAAGAAAAGCGAATACTTTAAATCAACCATCGAGGAAAATAAAGGCAACTCATCCATTCTGTGGAAAAAACTAAAAGAGGTTCTTCCCAACAAACAAACAATTATTCCAAAGTCTATTCTTTCCCAGAATGGGGAATTCGTTGATGATCCCACCGACATTGCTGATACATTTAACGAAAATTGTTCTACAATCGGAACACGTATGGCCAGTAATGCCCCTCCATGTGAACTTGAAGTGGACAACAATACATGTATCCCCTCTTTTGTTACAGATTCACTTGATGAAAAATGCTTACTGCCTGATATTACAGAAGACTATATGTTCAAACGCAAATATCATCAATGTCGGTCGGGAAAGCAACAGGTCCGGATGGAATAAGTGTGAAAATGATTAAAATAGCGTCTCCGTACATAACTAAATCCTTAACACACATCTTCAACCTCTCGATAAGATGTGAGCAATACCCTAGAGAGTGGAAACACGCCTTGGTTACACCTATTCACAAGGGTGGAGACAAACGTAATACAACTAACTATCGGCCTATTTCAATACTGCCGATTATCTCTAAGATTCTAGAAAGATAGATACACCCTGCATTATATTCATACCTTGATGAAAGTAATCTGATTCCTTGTTGTCAGTCATCAGGGTTTAGGCCCTTACACTCAACTGAAACCACTCTGCATGATTTAACGAACAAATGTTTTTAGGCTATGGAGCGTGGGGAAATGACAGGCACTGTTCTTATAGATTTAAGTAAAGCATTTGACTCTGTTAATCACGCAACTCTCCTAGATAAACTTGAAAGGGTGAATATGTCAACCTCTGTAATCAACTGGTTTAAGTCATATCTAAGTGAACGTAGTCAGTCTGTGAATATTGAGGGCAACATATCTAAGACCCTACCACTTAACACCGGCGTACCACAGGGATCAATTTTAGGTCCACTGTTATTTATTATTTATACAAGTGACCTACCACTTTGTATCCCTAAAGAGTGTAATTTGTTCATGTATGCTGACGACTCGACATTAACGTGTAGTTCTACCAGTGTTGATGAAATAGAGAACAACTTGAATACAGCCCTAGCTAGAATTTACGATTGGTGTGTCAGAAACAAACTTACAATAAACGCCAGCAAAACCAAATCCATGCTCATTGGAACTAATTGAAAAGTATCCAGTACTGACCTTAATGTCAGTATCGCTGGTAGTCCAGTGGTAAAGGTGAACTTTTGTAAATGTTTGGGTGTTATTATGGATGAAACTTTAAGTTGGGGCCCACACGTTGAATACGTGAAGAAAACCGTTTCTTCTAAATTAGGTATGCTAAATAGAATCCGCGACCATGTTCCCCAAAGCAGCCTCCACTCTCTTTTTGTTAGCTTAGTTATGCCATCGTTAGATTATTGTAGTACTGTACGGGGAGGACGGTACACATCTCACGACAATATTCTTAATAAATGTCTGAAAAGAGCCGCGCGGATAATCCTTAAGTGTGCATTCTTAACTCCTTCAGCCGATATGTTTGCTAGACTTAATTGGATGTCATTTTCTGAAAGAGTTGAGTATAAAAAGGCTATTCTTGTCTGCAAATGTATAAACAAAATTACTCCTTTGTATATGACAAATCTGTTTACACCACTTATTCAGAATCGTGAAACGAGACAATCCACTGACATGGCGCTGAAGATTCCTTTTGCGAAAAAGGAATGTTATGCCTCAAGCTTTGCTGTAACAGGTACAATCATATAGAATAATTTGCATTTACAGTTGAGAACTATGACTTCTCTGACCTCGTTCAAATCTGAACTACGTCAAACGTATGTATACGCGTAGCCGAGTAGTTTTATACTAAGATCTTTGGAAGGAACATAAACATGCAAAACATATTTCTCTGTTAAATACACGTGACACTGATGGTTTTATTGGGGATATCGTTGGGGATTATACTTCTGCATCACATGTGTAATTCATGTCACAAGTAATACTCAAAAGCACTCTCGAGAATCACGGACACATTTGTCAAAGTGAAATTTGTACTCTGAAATTAAGCTCAATATATGGTTTATGATGGTTTTAAATATACCTATTTCCATTCATATTTGCCCCAACCACTCTTATCTACGTATTTTCCCCAACCTCTCTAACTGGATGTTGTAAGATTCGCCATGAGTAGCCTAGCTCGTACCCCGATTGTACTGAGACATAAGGCTCCCGGATCGACTGCAAGAATTCCCGTCATCGATGGCTGCTAAAAAGGGCCTCGAGGGCTTGCTAAAAACAAACGAATTAATACTGGCCCTGAGCGTCCTTCTTCAGCACCTTGTCGGTCAGGCTTTATCCAAAGCCAACTTGAGAGGTTTTGTCATGTATGATACTTCGAGGCGAAGTTGTTATTGAAATCAAAACAGAGAGGCACAGGTTCATAAATTTAGTGTTTTTACCGAACCCAGTCGGTAAACACACCATGAAAAACACAAACCCTTCCTGCATAGATGAACACACGAAACGGTCGTTCCCATACAGTCACAGTTGTTGTGCGATAATCGCATATCGTGCGCTCGGTGACGTGACAGTATGGCTCGCCGGGCCATGCATGTTTACATTTTAGCCCTAGATCCTGACCCGTTAATATATTCAGGTCATCACATAAGTCATATGCATGTTCGTTTTGGAATCGCTGATTGGCTCCCTAGGAAAGGCCTAGGGAGAAATAAAGAAAAAGTTAAACCGCTGATGCAGGATTCCCAAGACGATAGTGCGAGCCCATGAGTTGGTATAATCGTACCGTCAGAGGGCGCACTGTACGGAACGAATAAACGCGACGCTACACGATCATTATCGATCCCTGTCGTCTTGAACCAAGACTAGCGCTCAGGCCGCTCGCTCTCTCTGTGCTAGTCTTGGTTCAAGACGACAGTGATCGAAAATGGATCGTGTAACGTCGCGTTTATTCGTTCCATGCAGTGCGCCCTCTGACGGTACGATTATACTTATATCTTCCCACAAACCAGACAACTATCGTATGGTATGTCATGGGGTCGCCGACTGCATGAAGTGCCATGTTGTTCGAAGGTTATGAATATTAACACCAACAAACTAATTTGCATATTAAGCCGCGCCCACATTTTGCAGGATTCCCAAGACGATAGAGGAGAGTTGAAGTTCCTGTGGAACCTGTCTACATGTAGGTGACAGAATTTGGTTACATTAAACCAGTTGAGTGCCGCTTTACAAAGTGTTTGTGTCTAAGATCCTTTCTTAAGGCCAGTTCATACTTCACGCGAATGCGAAGCGAATTTGACGTCATGAAACATTCGCAGCGAAGATTCGCACAAATTGAAATGTGTTAAACTTTTGCGAATTCGCAGCGCGAATATTGGGCGTTGACGTCATAAATTCGCTTCGCATTCGCATTTCGCATGAAGTATGAAGCGGGCTTCACTGGTGGATGTAGTGATCGTGAGAACACATTACAAGCGTGTGTGTTCTCGAGGTGCCTGGTTGTATACTGCCCCAAAACGGGCCTGCTCCCCTAGTCTGCGTTGACTACCGCTCGTTGACGTCGGCCGAGGACGACTCCGGGTGCCGAGTAAAGGGCCGGTCACACTGGCCACGATAACGATAACAAAAATGAAAACGATAATAATAAACGCTCCATATTGGTGGATGGAACGCGCGCGTATTACACGCACGACAATTTCACCAATCAATGCCGTTTATTCTCACCGTTTTCGTTATCGTCTTCGTTATCGCGGCCAGTGTGACCGGCCCTTAGAGAGAATACCGCCACATTACTTATATTAGAAAACATTTGCACGCCTGTTTTTATAATCTGTATTTTGGGAAACCTCTTGTGCATATATATTTCTGGGGCACATCTGACAGAAAACCCATATAAGAGATAATTTGAATGGTTCGTGTTTTCAAAGCGTTTGTACAGTATTTTGGCAACACACCGACTAGCATCCCGATGTAAGAGACTTCCACATACATGTACATTGTCATCAATGGCTACGGCTCTTCACCGCAGCCTGTCAATGGCCAAATTCGAAGCCGTAGCCACAAAAGACCCGATCGGGCAACGTTTTTTTTGTGCGAGTGCAGGATACATTTTACCAGCCTGTATGGACTGATCAACATACGTGGGTCACAATATGGTATTCTGACAAAGATATATTTATAAGACGTACATGCAGCAACAGTCATGGCTCCGTGTTTGCCACAGGCAGAGTGGTTCAATCCCCACCCACGGGCGGAAGTCTAATGCGCACCATGTACAAGCCAGTGGAAAATATAGGAGGGAATTATACCCAGCACGATATGGGGCAGAGGGGTACCCCTTTTGTCCCTATACTCTATACACTCTCCAGACTATTGTTAAGTAACACATCCCCTAGACATCTGTAAAGAATTCCTGAGATTCCGGGAACACACTGACCAACACAAAAGGGGGGGGGGGGGGGGGGGGTGGGGGGGGGGGGGTGTCCCTCTTCCCCATATCGTGCATCATATGGAGGGAATACCAATACCCCGTGTGGTGGGTCGAAAGCTGTTTGTAATATTGCTGCACTTCCGCCGATAGCCTTATCATATTGCTGCACTTCCGCCCATAGCGTTATATCATAAAAACGAAGTATGGCTTCACGCGGCTTCACAGAGCAATTTTGAAAATGTGCAACTGACGACGGTGTTATTGAATGATACATCCGAGGATTATGTGTTCTACTTTGGCCACTTTGAACCTGGGGCCAATTTCATGGAGCTGTTAAGCACAATTTTGCTGACAACCAAAAAGTCTTGCTTAGTTAAAACAGGTAAGCATCCAAAATTCCATTGGTTTTTCATGCTTAGCAAACGCCAGCTAAATGCCAACCACAAGCGATGCACTTCACATTACAATTTGGTTGGTAATCATGTATTTACCAAGGAAGACTTTTCATGCTGAACAATTGTGCTTAGCATCGCCGTGAAATTGGCCCGTTACGATTAGCTTTACGTACGTGCGACGCTGGCCACGATGTTTCCCGTACTTATTCGCTATGGCAGTATGTTTGTGTTCTTTGGCGCAAGGACGCAATTCAGATAATAGCTATAAGGTTGCAGTAAACCGATTTAGTTGACCTGCTGTTGAGGCTATGTTGGTACATGGCAGAACGTGTAAGGCTTTGGAGCACGAAGTCTATAGCTTCGAATCCTCTGCTAGAGTTTACTCTTTTACTTTTTGTTTGGGACGGGAACTTATACAAATTAACAATTTGCACAGTCTAGTAACCAGCTGGTTGTCATTGTCAGGAAAATACACTCTTTGCTTTCCAATTTGTGTCACAATATGTACGTACATTCGAATTCGAGTTGCCCGCCATGTTTACGTTTTCAGCTAGCCTATACAAAATCTCCCATGCAAAACCCCATGGGAATTGCATGGTGAATTATACACCATGGGAATCCCATGGGTGGTTTTAGTAAGGGAGCCGACGTCATTACACCCGGGCAGCCGCCAGAGACCCGCTCGCTAGCTCGGGTGGTGGTTGACACCGGAACAGACACGAGTATCAGGTGATGACTAATCAAACGGTCTCGTGTAAGTTTCACTTAAAGGGACACATTGCTTTGGATTTTGCGATTTGGGCTATACAACTGAAATGGATATGGTTGGGAAGCGTTTTTAAAAGTAGAATATAAAAATTCACATAACTATCCCTCCAAATTGCGTGATTTTTGTTTAATTTCGTGACAAATAACGATCCGCCATTTTGTAAAACCAAATTTTTGACTCCACAAAATGGCGGACCGCGTTCACCAGTCGTATTTCTAGTCGCATCTTTTTGAAATACGTTCTGTTGATCCATTTTTATGTATACTGTGGCACAGCGCGCAGCATGCACTGGCGATATGTGTCGCGAGGTAGAGAATGGTACCTGGCGATCATCTGATGGGTTTACAAGGCCACTGGCTGCGGCGCCAGCCTAAAGACTCTTACAGCGTATTTTGCGCATTATTTAGACGGTGGTATTTACTACTGGAAATAAGTTTATGTTTCGCGGGTCAGATTTTTTTTTGTAATCACTACTCACTAATTACAACACATTAGGGCCTATACGTGTTTTTTTGCACGAACAACTTTCATAAAAGATAAGGAACATTTCTAAACAGCAAAATTTCATGACATTTGAAGGCAATGTGTCCCTTTAAGGGCCGGTCACACTGGCCACGATAACGAAAACGAAAACGATGCGAATACTAGCTCCCTATTGGTGGATGGAACGCGCGCGTATTACACGCGCGACAATTCTACCAATCATTGCTATACATTCTCACCGTTTTCGTTATCGTGGCCAGTGTGACGGGCCCTTTACACGTGTAAACTAATCGAACGCACCCATAATGGAGTATGTTGTGGAAACCAGCACATGGGCTAGGAATCTTTTTGACGTTGATGGCGTCATTAAATTTGGGAGATGTTCGACCACATCACTTGAAAAAAAAAGTCAATCAGAACAGAAGCTTTTTACACTGGGGTCAAGACATATTGCGACGTTAGTCGCTTTAATTGGAAGTTGCGAATGAGACCAATCTTTCTACATGTACACAAAAAGAAAACGGTTCCACTCTTTGTCTGATTTTTGCGAAGTTTATTATCCTAAAAGATTCATACTTCTTGATCGGAGAGAAAGGCAAAAACAATAATGGCAAATTGGCCTTGATTAAAAAAAAAAAAATCTGATGTTTTTTATCCAAATAATATCCTGGGTTGATTGGGGCAGTCGATATTAACTTCATATTGGGAAGTTGACAAACTGCATCCTACCCTCGGTTTTGTTAAGTTACCGATGGGAGCTTTACATTGTTTGTCCATCTGAAATAACCATATCTCATATTGTCATTTGTTGTATTTAAAAATGTCGTCCAGACAAGTATCGGTTCATATCAGATTGCCAATGCTGCTGGACGTGTAGGCCTACGTGTCTGCACCGCGCCGCCAGTATGTTCGAACGCAATGCTGTGTGAAGCTTGAAGGATGATTCCGTGTGCTCATTCTGTGTCCGAATACACGCGCACAGTAGACTATCCCACGGGGCCTCTGTTCAATAGTTTACTGCGCACCCACTATTGCCGCGCGTGTGACATTGGCGTGCGCGGGTGACATTGGCGTGTTTGATTAGTCAGTTTGGAAAAATGTAACAAATCTGAAGCCAAGCCTGAGTTTAAACACTGTATGATAGTTCCGTGACGCCGTGAAATGTTCTGGGATCCGATGTGATCATCGTTTTTTCTCCGCGTGTGACAATACCGTGTACAGTGTGGTACTACTAGAAAAACATCAGCTGGTAAAATTCAACTTTGCTGTTTGAATTTTAAAAAATAATCAGATTTAGGAATTTGAAGTTTCAGATTTGAGATTTGGACTTCTCGCTGTTTACGGTTCAATATAGGCAAGAAGATTCGGGCTGCCTTGGACGTCGTATATTGTATTCTTGGTGGCGGACGTTGTGAGTTTGGTCTTAACCTCGGCCGGTGTCAGACTTGAGTCCTCCGCCAAGTAGAGAGCCGAAATTCCTGTGGTGGAAAACAAACAAAAACGTCCATAATCGTTTGATACCTGATGTAGGCCATCGGGGTTTTTATGTCTCTTCAGATGTTTTGTTCTCATCATTCTTTTGCTATCACAATACGGAAAAAACAAGGAAAATTTAACAGTCAGATAAGATGGGCTAATTGTTCATCATCTGCCTCTGTAGAAATTGAATAGTCAAACATCAATTTAAAAGTTGAAAAAAGAAATGCGTCATGGGACATGACATGGGGGTACATGGAAAACAAAAATAAATCGTTAGTGGAATTCCTGTTTTCAAAGTATTTGTTGATGTGTTTTTTACCTGCAACATGTGGGCATGCCATGGAGGTTCCAGACATTGTAGTTATTGCGCTGTTTGACGAGATAGAGGCGCTTTCGATCCCACTTCCGGGGGCGAAGATGTCGACGCACGTCCCGTAGTTTGAATAGTAAGCTCGACTGTCGTACTTATTAGTCGCCCCCACTGTAATCACCTGCCATACAAAAATAAACAATTCTAACCACTTTCCACCGGGACATATTCAGAACATTTGGGGAGTGGAGACAACACCAATTCACCATGCAATTCCCATTTGGTTTTGCATGGGAGAATTATGTAAGGGTAAAATCGGAAGTGCGTTATCATGGGTATACAGGTTCGACAAACTGTACCCGATGAGAGTTTTGAAAGAGGTAAGCGCCTTGCATATATACCGTATTAAATACCCACGTCACCATAGCAACAGTAATAGTCCGCCATTGTGGTACAGGCATGTGATAATATCGGAACGTATAATTGTACGTGCGTGTCCCATAACATGGCTGCCATGGCGTCATGTTTGATAGGGTCTATAAATACAATGTTGGAAACGAGCAAATTTGAATCCGAATGACTTCGTAATCGTTTATACAGCGCCTTCGCTCAAAAACTATGGCCCATTAAGCTGGATTACTATCAACCATTATCGATGTATTGTCTCTAATTTGGGCGTAGCCTAATTCGTTCTAACTGTTTCGTGGCCACAAAATAGGCCTATAGAAGATGTAGCAACGCTCAGCATAGTCAAGAGAGTACATATTCTAGTGAATTTTAGTCATTTTCTTTGATAACTCGATTGCAGAAAGGAATCAGTTCTTCTGGCGAACACAGTTATTGCTTCTTTGAAAATCTCCTCTTAAGTTTAAATGCATCTCGCTCCCCAGTTACATGACTAATGACAAACTGTACGAACATGGGGGGAGGGGTTGTAAATAGTGATGTGTAAATGGCTTTGTTCAAAGTTTGTTGATATAATAGTCCAGTGTTCACCTCGCTCAAAAAAGCTGGAGCTGTTAAGCAAGCGTCTGCATTGCTGTTACCGGCTGCTACAACGACCGTTATACCCTCCGCAACAATGTTTCGGACCGCCTCATCCATAACCGTGCCCTTCGCGCCACCGAGGGACATAGACGCGACGGCCGGTTTCTTAGCTTTGGAAGCAACATGGTCCAATCCTGCAAAGAAGGAAATAAACAGAACTGAAGCAGTTAAGTGGGCGAACCAGTTATTTTTGCAGTATGCGGTGCGAATTAACTTACCAACCAGCCGACCAACCCAACAATAGACGAACCCGCCGACCCGCCAATCCGCCAACTCGATGGTCCGTCATCAGACTGTTCCGTATTGTCGGACGCCCAATAATTAAACACACTTTATACTATTTATTTGGATTTGATATGGTATAACCAGAAGGTCGCAGGTTCGAATCCCGCTCCTGCCAGTTTCTTTGTTCACTTTGAAAATGGATTTGATACTTAATATACAATGGATGGCATTATTGGCTTTTCCGCAAAAGCCTTTGTTTTTGTTACGAATTGTTTATTCTTTTTATTTTTTATTATTAATAATTGGCTTTTCCGCAAAGTTGCGGAAAAGCCTTTGTTTTTGTTAAGATTGTTTTTTCTTAATTATTATTATTTTTTTTGGGTACCCGATCCCAGAGACTTTGTACACGTTTCCTTCCTCGATTTACCTTTAACAAAAAACAAAGTCGTATTCCCAAAGAAAAAGGCCTATTCCCGGGCGAGCGGGCGTACGGGCAAGCCGGCATGCAAGCGAGCAAGCAAATTTTTAAGTTCTGACGTGTTTGCAGCTAATTAAGTGTACCTAAACAGAGAGGTTTGCGAAGTCAAGAGACAGACCTGATGCGTAATTCAATCAGTGTTGTAGGTCTCGAGACCGGTCTCGGTCTCGGTCTTGGTCTCGGTCTCGGTACCCTGTGGTCTCGGTCTTGGTCTTGGTACCCCGTGGTCTCAGTATTTTGCTGGTCTCGGTATCGAGACCACGCACAAAATTATACAAACAGCACATGTGCAGAATCGATTACAGCACGCTCGACTCGACTCGAGATGTATCATTGTGCAGTATATGACAACTTCTTGTTTACAGAATCGATTACAGTACGCTCTACTCGACTAAAGATTTATAAACGTGCAGTATACATGACATGATGACAACCTCGTTTCTTTGCCGTGTACGCGTGCCTAAACGTACATGTATGGGAAGTTGGGAACGACATGCTCAAATACACGAACTACGTGTACATGTATTACGATCAACGGCGTGTACTCTATACTGCGTAAAGCCATCGCGGTCGTTTCTACCGAACTAATATACACGGTTAGCAAAGAATTGCAGTCCGTTAGCGCAGAATTCGACCTTTAGGATTCCATGGAATTGGGCATAGGTTATCGTCCGCGACTCCATCATGCATCTGCTGTTTCCTGTCTCTTTAATTTATGTTAGAAGGGTTGATGTAAAGTTAAACGCTACCCGGAAGTGTAAGTTTACCCATACCTTTGACAATTGCAGCGTAGGAACCATAACCGCTACAAGCCGGACTGCCTAAGACTTTAACTCCTTTGACCGAGGCTTTGTTGGCCACTCCATAGTACGTGCCCGCGGTGGTACCAGCACAGTGGGTTCCGTGGCCTTGGCAGTCTAGTCCCTACGGAAAAAGAAATTCTATAATATAGGCCTACGTATATTTATTGAATCTTGAATTGAGTTTAAAGCTGTAATGTCCTTGCTCTGGATGAAAAATTAGATTTCAATAATGAATGAGAACTGTACTTTTGAATTACAAAAAAGCTTCGCTCTACAGTCTATTTAGTTTTCAACTTGATAGGCGGGATGTAAGAATACCTATGGCAAAATTCGAAACTATATTAAAAAGGTGATATACACTCTCGTTATTACGAGGTCCTCCAGACTTACGCAAATATCTCGTATTGTCCAGGCTCTCGTCCTATCCGGGCTGCAGGTTTTCCCCAAATACAATGTAAACGCCACGCACATCGTGTCGATAAAATGATATTGTTTTATATTGGTTATGAAAATGTTGCAAGCAGATTTTTAATAAAACAGTAATATTTAACAAAACAACACCTGAGCACAAGAACAAGACCGCTGGAGTTCACCGACCGGGCGATTTGAGATGCCCAGATCACTGCAAAACCACTGCATTAGCTACACGCACGTAAGTATTTCAATCACGCACATAAATCTTGATGGGGCACTTGTTAGTTGGTAACCATTACGGAAACTAGCATAAGGAACAATTTTTGTTTCTCGATCGTGGGGGTCTTCATTAATGACTAGTTTTTACGGTAAAATTGTCGAAATGTTAGGGTGCGACTATCGGGGACTAATAAGCTCTAAAATTAATTTATAATTATGGGGGTAAATTCACCATTTTGAGTTACAAACGGAATTGATATTACTGAACAAAAGAGGGCGCTAAACATTCTGCTTTTCATGACTGCCTTGGCGTGGTTGGGTTATTTTTTTTCCGGCTGGCTGGAAGGGGAACGAAAGCAAGTGCGATGATTTCGCACTTCGGGTTTAGTTTACACAATTCCTTAAGTTTCGGCGTTCCAGCGGCATGAAAGCCGCCATAAACAAACCCGGCCCTCCTTAACCGAAAATGCATATTGTCCACCTTTTAATAGCCCCCTCTGGCGGCACGTTCGAGACATAAACAGCAGATGTCTACGTGAAGTGAAAACCCCAGTGCAGGGTTTGCGAGCATTGTGACTTCGCCATTATCATAGCGGCATGAGACACAAACAGGTGATGTGTACGCGGAGTGAAAACCGCAGTGCAGAATTAACAAACATTTATTACAATAACTTATTGAATTTAATAGGTTCGCTGAATGACAGGTTGTTTTCCAAAATGTTCGTAGAAAATTTATAACAATACATGTATTTGCGCTCAATCGGGCTGCAAAAAAAATGCTCGTCTTAGCCGAGTTCTCGCGTTACCAGAGCTCGTATTAATAAAATTTTCTCCCACAGGAATGTGCACAGTTCGGTTGGGACCAACGAAAATTCTCGTCGTAACCGAATTCTCGTGTTAACCGAGCTCTTATTAACGAGAGTCGACTGTACACGCTATGTATTTAAAAAAAAACACTACTTGTTTTCATGTTAACACTAAACGCGTTTATCACGAACGTTATTTTGTAGAGACTAGTGCGGAAACGAACTGAAGAGACAAGGGGAACCGGGAGGGAACGGAGGGGACTAGAAGGAAAGGGGAGGAAACCGTAAAGGGAATTGAGGGGAAGGGGAGGAAACCGAAGGAAATGGTGGGGAACGGAAGGGAACGGAAGGGAAGGGGAGGGAACGGAGGGAAACGGAAGGGAACGGAAGGTAATGGAAGGAACTGGAAGGGACTAGAAGGAAAGGGGAGGAAACGGAAGGGAATGGAGGGGAACGGAAGGAAACGGAAGGGACTAGATGGGAACGGAAGGGACTAGAAGGGAACGAAAAGGACCAGGGGAGGGAACGGGAGGGACTATAAGGGAACGGAATGGAAGGGGGAACGGAAGGGATCGGAAGGGGACCAGAAGGGACCGGAAGGGGACCAGAAGGGAACGAAATGGACCAGAAGGGAACGGAAGGGACTGGAAGGGGACCAGAAAGGACCGGAAGGGGACCGGAAGGGACCGGAAGGGACCGGAAGGGGACCAGGAGGGACAAGAAGGGAACGACTGAAGGACCAAAAGGGAACGAAAGGGACCAGAAGGTACCGGAAGGTACCAGAAGGGACCGGAAGGGGACAAGAAGGTATGGAAGGGACAGGAACGGAGGGGAACGGTACAGAACGGGGACGGGTTTGGGGAACGCGTTCCCCTCACAAACCCAAAAACGTGGCATAGGCCTATAAAAAATATACGTAACTGACAAAAGCTTGTTTTTTTTACACTCACCATAGACGAATAAGAACAATATTTACAAATACACCCAGTTTTTTTTATAGACTTACATTTCCACCATAAGCATCCATCGCAACTGCAGCTCTGCCACCAAACTCATTGTGCGAGGGGAGAATACCGGTATCCAAGACCCAGATCTCAACGCCCTGTCCTTGATCTGAAAGACGAATTGCGTTTATGCAAATTATTGGCAGGACAGTCTTTATCATGCTTGGAGTGGGTGAACATAGAAAGAGTTTTAAAAGTAAACAAATAAAACTGGCAGGAGCTGGATTCGAACCTGCGACCTCCGGAACACCGTACCGGCGCTCTACCAACTGAGCTATCTGCGACAAAAAGTCGTATCCTCATTGAGTGATCCTGGGTTTATGACTTCTGACTAGCGCCCCCGAACAAACAAAACTGACAATTTCTGATACCTCCAACGTAGGGCAAGATAGCTTAGTTGGTAGAGCGCCGGTCCCGCTCCTGCCAGTTATCTTTGTTTACTTTGAAAATGTATTCAAATGTACCTAGTCAGTTTCCCTTGTAGCATGTTTGATTCATCCGTAATCAAGAATTTGTGCTTTGAAAACTCGAACCCACGATCTCTCTACAGGTTGATAGTGTAGACGTCAACCAAAATGCAGGAGGGGAGGGATTGACTGTGTATAACCCCAAATAGCTTCGTAACAACGCTCTCGGCTGTCAAAAATATGGCTTCTTAAGGTGTCATATTGTACGATTATAACAATAATATAGGTTTTCCCGGCCAATTTCATCACAAATTAATTCAATTTCACTAACAGGCATTCTAATTCACGCATTTCCCCTAATTCAATCAAACCAGGGTTCCTTTTGAGCTACTATTGCATTAAGTTTCGTGTTTGTGCACACATGATTTCGTTCTTTTCATTCAGGTTCGTTTTAGTCATTCTATTTCGTGTATAGGCATTCAAGACTACATTTTCACCAATCTTCAGTTGAATTTCTACTACCTATCTACAATTCATGAAATCAAATTAAGATTCATCGAAGCGCACATGAATTTGTTGCTAGTTTTTGTTTTCTTTTTCGTTTATGGGCAATGAATTTCAAATTCTGTGCGTTCAAATTAAACATGAGTTATGGCTTGTTTATTCGAGGAAGCTGGCAATAGCTCTTTTACTGGCACTTGAGTGTTCCTTTGTAAGATGCGTTTCCGTGTTGTTTGCATTTCATTTACGTCATATATGTATGTGTTTTGTCTTAATTGCAATAATTTTTCCTTTTGCTTTGTTACCCCATGATTAAAGTTAAAGCCTGTACCCTGTATCTAGAAGACTGTTAAGTAAAGTTTAAAAAGTTATGGTGATAAGTTTGAAATGAAAACAAAATCTTTCGCTATAGCCTTGTGATAGTTTGCACTGGTCTTTATGTTTTCTTCTTTATTTCTGCTAATGTTCGGACCACGTCAAATTAAAATACGAATCAGAAAGCACATACCATTGAAACGAATTTGAATGTAAACATTTGAAAAATGTTTGCCAATTGATGAAATTGAATGATTGACCAGCCTCTTGCTATGCTGCTGGCTTTTACGAAATTGAATGATCTTTGCGACCTCATGAATTTGAATGATCCTATTTGGCCAGTGAATGCTAACTGCTGAAATGGAATTACTCCTTTTGACTGTTGAATGCTGATTCAACGGAGCATTCATTTTCAAACGAAATTGAATGAGCTGGGTACTAAATTGAATTAAATTTTGTTTAAATTGGCCGGGGAAAACCTATATTAAACAACATGTTAACTGATACACTGTTTAAACAAAATCCCGTATTTTTACGGTGAAAAGAACGTAAATATTCACTGTGAGTAACCGTAATTAATGGTCTATACGCGTTACATTTTACGGGCAAACCCGTAAAAGGCCGCTCATTACATAGCAATTTTGTATGCATGTTCGTCCCAAACAAGGAGCTACAAATCAGAAATGAGGAAATTTGTGTTCACAAAAGTAAGGTTAAATATTGCAGTGTTTAGTCCAAAAATACACTTTCTTGACCATAACATGTTTTATTCAAACAATTCCAAAAATAGAATTTCGATTTTTCACTAACATAGGTGAACAATCTTATTCTCCTTTACTTAAATATTGAAATTGTTCATGGGAAGCCATGACTTTATTATGGGGGATAAAAGCTGAATATAAAGCTAAATCACAGCATCATTCAGTTTGTATTCTTTAGTAGGCTGTATGTCGTAGCATTTTTTGTACACTCTATACCATAGGCTAGTAATGTATAATAAGTTTATTCCGTTTAGTCTGGTTCCCACTTCATTAATTCCTATTAATTTGCAATCATTTGTATGTAGGCAACATACACTGTGAAAAATTCCCGCACATTTACTATGCACTCCAATCCTACAAATTAATAAAGAGACGTTTTACGGTAAATTCCCGTAAAAATAACAGGAAATCTGTGCAGAAGTTACGGTCACCGTCATATATCAGGAGCCCGTAACTGACCGTAATTTTTACGGTTTTTCTTTTCGTAGGCAACCTGTTTGACATTGAATTTACTGTCAAATTGGGGGGGGGGGGGGGGGGGGGGTTGTAATGCGTAAAGCATCTTACTATATTTGTTGGCGGTCGAGTATTTCTGATCAAGGGGACGCTTCCTTTGGTCTATTCGGTCCAGTCCCCACGTTGCACCAGCAGCCTCAACCACGCCATCCTCGGACACATACTCAACCTCGTCCAAGCTTCGCACCTGACAGAATTAGAGATCGTGTTACGTTTTGCGAAAACTACATTAAACGAATCAGAATTGAACATGTTCATTTTAACTCTTTTTTTCCCCAGCAGTCACTTTCAAAAGGTACCCACGGTTTTACTGACATGCATGTCTTATTGTGTGGCAAAATTCCGCTCATTTGCAGGGAATCGAATTTTCAAAAGCGATTTTGTATTTTGTTTTTAACTTGTAAAATAATAAAGCAATATGAAAAACTGATGAAAACATAAACAATAAGCGTGTTATGTGAATTATATTGATGACATTTTGTGGAAGTGTTGTGGCCTAGTGGTTTGGCACATTGAATTCAAAGTCTGTGGGTAATTCTGCAGGTTAATATGGGTAGAGGCATTACTAATGTCTTGCAGTGGACAAAGTTACCCATCCTGACCCTATTCGTAATGTGAAGAGATAATAGCTGGTCTTGTTCCAGTGTGAGGGGCTGGTTCTAAATCCTCTGTAGCTCACACCTCGAGCCCCTCGGGCTTGTGATGGGCGATTTGCATATAAAAAGAAAATTGCTTGAGTTCGGACTGGTCTGTTCTGGTCTGTTCAGGGTCGCCAAAATATGTGTTAGGATTTGCTCCCCGTGCTATTCTATCGTGAAAACACATCTACATTTAAGAATTTTGTTTTACAAATCGCTTCCACTTTTACCTGCTAATCTCCCCCAGAACAAGCCATTAATGTTGATATAAACTTACCCTCTTTATTCAGTACATTTGACAATTGTTTACAGTTAGGGACGCGTTCAAATATAATTCCCATTTCCCAATGATATTCTCTTCGCTATTGAGGAATATTTAAAAAGAAATTGGAAATTGCTCGCGACAAACAGCCATAAAATAACATGTGCTCACGTATTCCAGGGCTGCCTCGGGTAGCTCCACGGCCAGGCCTTTCAAGACTCGGTAGTAGCGGTAAGAGAAGTTTACTCGGCCGAAACGCTGCTGGCGTACGCGAAGCTCCACGTCATCTGCAACGGTGTCCACATCCAAGTCATCTCTGTATTGGTGAAAAGAAAAAAACTTTGATTACAAAAACAAATACTGTAGAATGGAATAGAAAGTAGTGAGTTAGGACTCGAGATCTTGGTAGTACCAAAGATTGCGAGTTCGACCTGGGTCACGCTTGAGCAAGACACTTTGTGGCAAATTGCCTCTCTCGTCCCAGGAGTAGATGTACATTGTACACCTCTGAAGGCAGTAGTGGTGTCACTTTGATTAGCCCAGTGCTCTTAACTTACAGTTGGGCTACATATATTCTTTAGCGTGCTTAACTATTTGAAAGGATTGGTGAGACCGATAAGCAGTAGTGGATAATATGTGTGCATTATCATCAGTAGAATTCTTACTTGAATCTGATGATGTATTTGCCTTTGATGTTCTTGTCGACTCGGTGCAGCGGCGCCAGGCTGGCCGTAGCTACACCAACCAACAGGAGAAGGACCAATGTGTGCATTGTGTATAGTTGAACGTCTTGCAATCCACGGGTTTGATATTGCTCCTGACTTCTGTAATGCCTGCCTATTTATATGCACCGAATGGCAAAACTCGGATATAAAACTATAATGGCGTTAATCTATCATATCTGTTCTTATGATATAGGAAAGGAATATGGCAGGTGCATATCGGGATAAGTGGGTTTCTCGACGTTGGTGGTGCCATTCGATCTCCCCGTTTTGTTCTTAATCGTACAAAATAAGGGTTTCTGGTTTTCTGGCAAAGACCGGGCACAGCATTTACACCTTGCATTGGTATACAACGCCTGCTAAAATTTATTTGGTAATGACCTTCGTGACCTTCGTGCGAAGCGTGCTAAAAATCGCAAAGCTAGGGAGTCAAAATAATTAGCGAGTGAGGTTGACAATATAATAAGGCCGGGCCGGGCCCGGGTATAAGTGCAGCACAACTTTTTGCCATCGTAGAATTTCGAATGTGGCACCTGCGAGTCATGGCTCGAACTTCGCGATAAACTGGCTGATTTTCTACAAATCAAAAGAATACATCTAAAATATTTGAAATTAATATGTATTTCCTGATTTATATACAACATCTGATCGTAATTTCCCAGGAAAATCTAAATAAATTGAATCATTCTGCATCGTATAATGTGTTTCCAGGAGTTTGCCAGTCCATGCACACATTTCGTGTATATCGTATCCCGGTAAAACTTTGATTAAATAATAAATAGATAAGTTATGTACAAAAGTAATCCTGAATAAATAGCTTCATATAGACAACTATTTCATTAATTAACAATTTAAGTGAAAGTGGTAAAAAACAAGCAATATTTTCTTCCCTTTCGCGAACTTCAACTCGCCCCTGAGAAAAAAACCAATCCACGCTATTTGTTTTAGTATTTTTGCCGTCTCTTGAACTCTTCAGATCAACCCTTCCGAGTTCTATTCTTTCACGATTTTAGCATGCCTTCTAACGGCGTTTGGTAGCTAGGGAGTCAGCTGGATTTGACACGACGTCATCGTGCAGATGTTTATTGCTGGCCAATCAGCGATGCGAATTAGCTTTGGGGCGGGGATGTGGGCCACTGTGCAGGGTTAGTAGGCAGTGTAAATGATGTGCGGGCGGGGGGGGGGGGGGGGGGGGCGGGGGTGGTACATTTGCCCCACAAGTACACTTTCTCAACGTTGGTGGCGCCATTTGACCTCTTTGTTTTGTTCTTACCCGTACACGCAAAATAAGACCTTTACAGGGTATTAAATATACAAAATTGGAAACGAGGGGAAGGGGGAGTGGGGGAGAGGGGGGGGGGGAGGGGGGTCGACCCCCAACCAGTGATGTAGGCGAGACCATCACAAGACCATTCACAAGACCATGCACGGGCCAGGCTGTATACAGGCACAAGTAACAGGCTAGTCTTGGTTCCAAGACCTTCGTGTTCTTTTTTTTCCTTCCGAACGAGGGCGCTGTTTCTCAGTAAATCGATTCTGATTGTATTCGATAATGTTTTATATATTACGCGCTCTGACAAGAATCGATTCTACTGTTCTTTGCTCGGTTCTTCACTCTCACGAAGGTCTTGGATATCTCTGTCCGCGGGTCTTAACTTTTTCTTTACTTTTTCGACATTCTCCCCCGACTTTCCGGGGGAGCCAATCAGCGATTGAGTTTGACCTTGACAAATGAATTATTCATAACTTGGCGAGCACGCACAATTAAATAGGACGCGGTGCGGTCATCACCCTCTGGGTGCGGTTTTTTGTGTATGTGTGTGTTGTGTTGTCCGGAAATTTGAAGTTCACCGCGCCCGGGCCCAGCGCGTCGACCGTTGTATTGTTTTGGATGAAGGATTGCGCGATCCGCGTGACCCACTGATCTCTACTACGCTGTAGTAGAGATCAGTGGCGTGACCCAGTCTGTCATGTCTGTGGGAAATATTTTTTAAGTTGACGTGCAGCTGATTTCTGTAGTGCAGCTGAAGTTTAAACAACAATTTTTATACAAAGAAAAACATATCAAAAAGGATTAACAAATGGTGATACATACGGCGTACATAATAGCCCAACTTTTATAGTTAAATATAATCCCCAAAAAATTGTTGACAAGAAGAAGTGTTGATATTAGTGAAGGCAAAAACATAGATTTCGGGGTTGTAGGGATGGGGAATATATCTCCACCCACACACGTTATGACAAGATCACCTCTAGACAAAACCAGACAGAAGAAAACAATTAAAATAGACCAGGAGGTATTAAACATTTCACATGGAAATTACAGTAGAATTGTCGGAAAGAGTGTTAAATTTGGGTTTGTGTATGGACCATAATTAATACATGTGTAATAGACAGCGTAGTGTCCAATCCCCCCCCCCCCCCCCTTCGAAATTTTCAGTTGGTTGGTTTTGGAATTTCATGATAACCCCCCCCCCCCCCCCCTTCCCGGTCTCCACACATGTCATAGTCAAATCATGGAGGCGCGCTTGAGTGAAGATAACAATTTATGAGAAGGTATTACCCGATGACATGTACATTATATATTGTGCATGTACACTGTATAAGCTAGAACACTGGTGTATAAACATGTGAGGTGATAAACTTAAAAAAGACTTCAGAATGGAGGACGTCCCAGCCAGTTTGTATAAGTAAATGTATTATACATTTTTAAATGCCACATGTACATGTACATGTAATGTCGATTATTTTACACTGAGTAGTAAATGACCGGTACATCTGCCAATATAATTTTTCAGGATGGAAATTGAAAATACATGAAAAAAGAGATGTAACAAATGGTGTGTTTCATATTTCTGATGAACTCTGTGGCAGTTCTAACATTCAATGGTAAAGTATATGTTAACATAAATGTAAATTTACAATAATGGTTTAAAATCTTTACAGAAATACATTTTATCCAGTGAAAAATTATGTTTACCTGAAGAATTAAAATAAATGAGTGAAGTTAACCATCTACTTTGATTTTAAATCCACTGCATTTAAGTGGTTTGCTGGGCTTGCTATTTCAGACTTCTCTACTTCATGTTCACTTTTTTAAATATTAGTATACATGGATTACTATACACATGTAGGAATGTAATGTATTTAGTGGAGGAAATTTGTATTAATATAAATAATTAAGACAATGATGAATTTAAGCTCCACCTTGAAGACAAAGTGAGTAAAAACGTTTTTCAGTCAAAAGTTGACCAAAGACCGTCCTGTAAATTTATTGTGCATGCATATAACTGGACTGAAATATCCAATTAATACAATACTGGGCCTGGTCATGGCTGGCTGCAAAAAAAGGCACCACATGTTTGTACATGTAATTAAACAAGACTGGCAAAAATCAATCTTTGATAAAAAATAATATAAAATTTTTACTATTCTGCATTTATTCATTCACATTGGCTAATTAACATCCCAGATTAAAGTGCACACCTGCAGGTAATTTGTCATTATCTCATTCTGGGACGTAGCAAGAAAGATCAGAAACTCCAAGTTATTCAAACTTGAAGTTCAAGTACGTATACGTACACTATACATGTATCCACAGTGTTCATATGTGGATATGTACATTGTACATAATACATGTACATTGTACGTACACTTGGCTTTTGTACACAGTAGTACATCCACGTTTCTTTTCAAACGGTATTATATTACACGTCGCGTCGACCGCAGGCGCATTTTGCATAATTGGGGCAATCGGTCAAACTTAACCATGGAGGTCAGACCAGTCACGTGATATGAATGATGCATGTTTAGCCACGATTTCCATAGTCGGGTCCCGCCCTCAAAAGTAGAAATATCCAAGACGTTACTGTAACTCCATGATTGATCGCGCGCTCGCCCGCCGGTGACAGCCTGTAAATTGCGCCCTCTGTTGATGACAAGTATCAGACAGTAACGTCTTGGAACCAAGACTAGTAACAGGCATAAACCATGACAAAGGAATGCTTTTATTACAGTTCATTTGAATAGCTTGAGCCTTGAATTAAGACTGAAGGTCTTGTGATGGTCTTGCGTTGGTGGTTTTGCAAGGTCTTGCAGGCACGGACGGAGATCCCGGGGGACGGGGGGACATGCCCCCCCCCCCCAATATTTGTTGGGGAGGGGACGGCTATGGCAGTGTCTCCCCCCAATAATTTCCCCATGGTCATATACATTTTATGGGTCATTGGCTTTTATATGCACCAGAATACACAAAGATCAGCACACAGGATACACAAGAGACACCGAGTACAAAATGCTTAACAATAAGCCAGTTCGGTATTCCAACTGCGCATCAAGATTTGAAAAATTTTCATTCGGGAGTAACATTTCATTGTATGCGTGCAAAAGCAAAGCCAGGGAGACGGGGGACATGTCTCCCCCCCCCCCCCCCAATATTTTTTGGGAGGGGACGGCTATGGCAGTGCCCCCCCCCCCCCAATAATTTGCGTGTGCGCATCAAGATTTGACAATTTTTCTTTCGGGAGAAACATTTCATTGTATGCGTGCAAAAGCAAAGCGGGTACCAGCAAATTTAAAGAGATCGTCGTGTTCTGAAGTAAAATTTTTCAAAAAAAATTTGGACAGCGAAGTGTTTATAGGTGTCTTGTGTGTCCAAACTTTTGTTCGAACAAAAGTTTCCATCGTCTTTTCGATTGCACAAAAAATTCCACAGAATGCATCTTCGGTTATCACGTCCCCCATAGGCCCATAGCCTTGTGTGTATTAATCTGCCACGTTTATCCCGAGAGAAAAAAAATTGTCGAATCTTGTTGTGCACATGCGCAGTTGGAATACCGAACTGGCTTATTATTGTTGCTTGTGCGCTTCCCCCCCCCCCCCCCAACCTTGATGAGAAATCGCCGCCGCTGCTTGCAGGGTCTTGCAGGGTCGCGACTACATCACTGCCCCCCCCCCCCCCCCCCCCCATCTGGATCTGCACTTGCCTCTTGCACGACTTACAAAGATTGTAAAATTAGAACCACAATTATTTTGTTCATGCTGGTATATTGTTGTAAGCCATGGCTAGGCCTATAAAACATGTTGATTTGCTTGAACATCTTAGCATTGGTTACACTGAGTGTGGGTGCACTTTAAGCAGGAAGATTCGGGCTGCCTGTTCTCGGATGTACGCGTACGTCGTGCAAACAAGCCAAAATTCGTTGCTTGAATTTAGCAACGAATCATCACAGAAGGAACCCGGAGGAGGGGCCTCAAGTTCCGATCTTCCAGCTTGAATTTGCCTACTGTGAGATTGACGGACGGTTTGAGGATATCTACCTAGGTATATTTGGGGGGAAACAACTTTCAAAGTCCATCATTACCAATACTGCTACGATATTCCAGCAGGAAGTACACACACGTGCATCAAATAAGATAAGTCCAGTGTATCTTATCAACAGAGAAAACATCCTGTTCCTGACAAATTTGTCCTGCTATACAAGAAGATAAGGTCCTTGTTCCAATAACTACGAATCAACAGGAGAGGTTTGGACACTAAAACAATATGGCATTTTCCCAGCATATCGCAAAATTAATTCGACTAGGCAATCGCGCCAAAAAAGATTGTATTGCCTTCGGACCGACCGACCGTATAATCGACAGAGTCAGGATCGGCCGGGTTTTTTTTCTCAATAAAACATAATTTAGCCTCTGTCTAAAAAAGTGTTTGTATTTGATGTACATGTACCTTCTTTACTTTATGCGCATTTTCATGTAAACAAAAAAAAGAAGCAGGGGAGTTCGTCCAACGTTTAGGCCTCCTGGTTGAGCGTGAAGATGACTTCGATCTGTCGCGCTCGTCAAAGATTCATTTGGGCTGAAGAGTAGCCTTGCTAAAACCCCTAAACTTTGGGTCTGGGAGTTCTAGCAAGAAAAAACAAGGACAGCGCATGTGAAAATGCTATATACATACAACCAATTCAATCTCTTTTGGACATGTATAAATTATTGTAGTTGAAGAGTCAAGTCGAATCCGCAAAAACTTCTTCGCATCATTCAATCGGTTGATATGAAGCCAAAAGTTAGAATACTTCCATTTGGGTTGCTTCTCTCCGACCGACCGAGGGCAACACAACAATTTGTTTTGCCCTAGTAGGTGAGCATGAAAGCAGCACATCGCAAAAGCTGAACTTTCGAAGGAAACTGGGCCTCTGTTCTATTTGCTTTGTTTATTCGAAGATAACTATCGCGGAATCTTGCAAAATGGTCGAAATCACCATCGACTTTGGGGCGCTTGCAATGACCTCAAAATTCAAGATTTGAGGGAAATGTACACGTAGGCCTACTCTTGATATGCTGCTAGAAAACTACAATAATAATGCTCGTGTTTAGGTATTTCATGTTATTTCTCATGACTTCTTTATATTTTATTTCATTTTGATTTCGTGTTGTTGTTGGGTTTTTTCGATGTCGGTGGGAGTTTGTGCAGGGCATCCACCACACATCTCTCTACTCCATAGAGTTGAGATCAAGTCCTTGCCTTGGGTGTTGTCTGTACATATATTCCGGTACGACACCCGCGCATAAAACCTAATAAAACGCTTTAATTAATATACCGCCCTCTATGTCAATATCCCGAGACACTCCTTCCAATCATGGAGGAATTCCTGCACGTTCCAAATCCAACGGCTTTTAGCAACCTGAAAATCATGACTTTCTGCACAGCCTGGCCCTATGCCAACTTCTTCCAATATTGGAGGGAGCAATGTGACATACTAGGGGCGGCCATCGGGGCAAAAAAGACAACATCAAAATATAAATACAAATTCGAAATTAAATCAATAGAAATTCAAAACTAAATTAAACGCCACAAATATAAATACAAATCACATATTTAAATAAACGCCACAAGTACAAATAATAAATAAATAAATAAATACAAAATGCAAAAAAAGAAAAACAAAGTAAAAAAAACCAAAAAAACAACAACAACAAACAAATGCAGACAAAGATATTGCGATAACAAATAAACCAAAAACAAACCAAAGTCGTCAATATACAAAACAGATAAATAAGACAACGAATTACAACTAAATGCTAAATAAATTTAAAGAAAAGTACTCACACTGAAGTACAGAACCTTTTTAAAGTGAACAAAGAAACTGGCAGGAGCAGGACTCCGGGTTACCGTATCGGTACGGTAACCCGGAGGTCACAGGTTCGAATCCCGCTCCTGTCAGTTTCTTTGTTACCCGGAGGTCGCAGGTTCGAATCCCCCTCCTGCCAGTTTCTTTGTTCACTTTGAAAGTGTATTCAAATTTACCTAGTCAGTTTCCCTTGTGGATTGCCTGACGAAGTACAGAACTTAGTAAAAAATTCAACACTCAAATTATGACATATTTATAATTTAGTGCAGAATACGAAAACGCAAAATGAATGAAAAACACAAAATACTGTGCGCGCCGTTTGTACAACACCAATATAAATAAACAATTCAGAAATAAACGAATACTTCAGAAATAAACGAATACATCAGAAATAAATCAAACGGCAGAACTTAACGAAACAATCCGAATACCCGAAACAGCACTGGCTAGCCGGCCCGCCAACGTCACCCGATAGTTGAGCGACCTATATTTATTTATTTATTTATTTATTACATTTCTTTACCCAGGGTGTGCCCAAACAGTTTAAAACTGGTTTCCATTGGGGCCCTGCAATAATGTTTACACAAATAAATATATCTTCGGTTAACTTTTCAACTCTCCAGAAGCCTATTGCTGATTTACGGGATGGGCGAAAAACCCGCGAAAAAAAACACCCTTTTAGGGTGAAAAACAAGGGGAAATTCCCATCCGGCTTTAAAGTATTTTGGCAACCAAGTTTATAACTCCGCAGTTCAGCGTAAATGACAGAAATATCACTGATAGATGGCTTTACGTAGCTCCGATTTAAATGTACTTAAGGAGTTTATGGTTCTCATTTGTTCAGGCAGATTATTCCATATACTGGCACCACTCACAGCGAAACTTGTCACGTAGCATTCCTTTTTGGCGAAAGGAACTTTCAGTGCCATTTAGGTCGATTGTCGTGTTTCACGAATCACTGTAAGTGGTGTGAACAGATTTGTCATGTACAAAGGAGTCATTTTGTTAAGGCTTTTGAAAACAAAGATAGCCTTTTTGGACTGAACTCTTTCTTTAAAAGGAATCCAATTTAGTCTGGCAAACATATCAGCTGAGGGGGTGAGGGGGAAACGCTGGCCCGCTGGCCCTATTGCGAATCGAGGGCTGAATTGGCGGCTGAATCGCCAGCTCTGAATCGCGGGCTGAGGCCCTGTCCGAATTACTTGGCTGCGGCTACAAATTACACACGATTCTATGGGAAGTAGCTGCAGCCGCTACAATAGACATGTGTGTAACATCCAGCCGTAGCAAAATAATTCGGACAGGGCCTAATAAGCCCATCAGACCGGGGTGGCGTCCTTACTGCGCTGCTACGGCGACGGAAAATGGGCCCAGAGCGCGTCAAGGTCGCCATAAGCGTGGTATAAGCGTGGTGGAAACGCCAGACATCGTGCTGTGGTCGCCATGGTCGCCAATGATCGCCGAGTCACGGCGTTTGTTTTGAGCATGTTCAAAACAAACGCCAGTATACACGCGCAGTACACGCGTGGCAAAGACGCTGCAAAAATGGTAACATTTGCAACGGCGACTTCATGGCGTCCTCACCACGACCCCCGCGTGTCTGCCACGACCCCACCACGCGTTCGGAGTCCTTATGGCGTTGTCAGGGCGATGTTACGGTAATTTCACCACTGTTGCGCGATTGCACCACGTCCTCATGGGGCTCCCAGTGCGCCTATGGCGTTCTTATGGGGTTCCCACTGCGTTTATGGAGTTCTTAATACGACCATGGCGTGGTTTACCAAGCTTGCACTACGCTCCTATGGCGATCATGTTTTTCATGTGCGACCTGCTATACAAACTGGCGTTTCAAGGTTCATACATCAGTGTGTCTGTCGTCTTCATCGCTGTATATAGTCGACGTAAAACCACTATCACACTGGGCATCCGACCTCGTTACGACCTTCCCGATCCAAAACAAAATGAAAATCGTGGTACAAATCGTGGTAAAATCGGGTAGAACGTGGTGGGATCGTTTTAGAAACGGGAATGGTCGTAGTATGATCTGGAAGATCGGGTCAATCGGGGAGTCGTTTCCCGACCATTAAGAGTTGTGCTTAATTGTCGGGAAACTTCCCCGATTTGAAACATTCGTGGCACAAACGTAGTGAGAACGTAGTAAAATCGGGTTGGTCGGGGCCGGCAAGGTCTGGGTTCAATCGTGGTACAATCTTGTAGATCGGGGCCATAACGGATGTGAACGGGGAAACATCTCGGGGCTTTCTTTCCCCGATTTAACGCCGTTTTCGACCCGACCTTGCCAAGACCCTCCCGATTTCACTACGTTCTGTGTACGTTTGTGCCACATTCACACCAAGTTTCCACAAAAATTCATCCCGATCATACCACGATTTAGCCGTTCTTGTCACGTTCAACCAGATTTAACGACAAAAGAGCTACGTTCCCACTACGTTTTAGACGTTCTCGCTACGTTTCCACTTCGTCCTACACACGACGTCACCCGATTCACATACCAATGGTATAAAAATGCAAGTTTCTGGCTAGTTTCATCATTTGCAGGGTTGACATCAAAACAAAAATGACAAATAGACCGAATCGGCAGTATTTATACCGGTAAGTCCTGGCACGGACGTCTTAGAGAACGGCTGGTTCGTGGCTGGAACGTGGCCCAATCTTGGCACAATTGGATTAGTCTTGGCTTGATCGGGACAAGAACGTGGCACGATCGGGTAGATCGGTGTACAATCGGATGAAATCTTGGTAGTATCTATGAATAAACTTAGAAAAAACGTGGCACAAACGTTGGGGAAACGGTATAGTCGGGGAAGATCGTGGTGCAGTCGGGAAGGATCTTGACAAGAATGGGAAACAACTGCATATTTCAATGTTATCCCGATTGTTTTTGGATTTTTTTCACCGATGATGTCCCGATTTAGGTGAATTCAAAAATCGGCTTGTCGGGAATGAACGTAGTTGGGTCGGGGTTCAGTGTGATAGGGGCTTAAGAGAACGTGGTTGTCGCCGTGCAGTCTAGTCGCGCCATACACGTAGAAGACGCGTGGTAAGGACCCCATGAGCGTGGTGAGAGCGCCGCGGGATCGCCGGTGATCGCCGGTGATCGCCGTTGCCAAGCCCATAGATCTCACTAGAAAAGCCATAAGCGCGGAGAGGTCGTGGCGAGCGCGTCGTGAGAACGCGGTATAATCGCACAGGTCGCGGTAAGAGCGCATCAGCTTTTTTCAAGTTTCTAATCTTTTGTAACTTTTTCTCGCATTCTGTTCACGTTTGCCGGCGGCCTTGTACATTTTCTGGTCGCCGTAAGGTCGCGGATGGTCGCCGTCCAGTCTGACGGGACTATTAGTCTAGTCGCGGGCTGAATCGCGGGCTGAATCGCGGGCTGAATCGCGGGCTGAATCGCGGGCTGAATCGCGGGCTGAATCGCGGGCTGAATCGCGGGCTGAATCGCGGGCTGAATCGCGGGCTGAATCGCGGGCTGAATCGCGGGCCATGTATTCCACATTCCATCGTGTCCGTGGCCGGCCTATTTGAAAAACAGTAAAGTCCTGCCTGATCTCTATCAATACAGTTTTTGTTTACCTGTGAGTATATGAACATGTATTGAATTTAACAGGGACCTTTTAAGGAGAAGCCTTGGAAAGATTTACTTGAATACCCCCACCAAAATCGGTCAGATATAGCTTAAAAATTCCAGCTCTAGCCTAGAGCTGGAATTTTAAGCTAGGTCAGATAGCAAATTTTGGAAAATAATTAACCCTCCTTGATAACAACTACTGGTACATCATACATTAGCTATAAAACCCAATTTTTTTTACTTTTAGCAAATAGGCCAAAATATACATCAAATTAAAGCTTGTGGCAAGAGAAAAGCAGTGAAAAAAAGTAATTTAAAAAAACTTTGTGTTCAAAAGTTACACCACTTTGAAGTTGAACAATTTCAAAATTTCAAAAATAAATATTTATCAAAAATGTTGAGTTAAGGACACTGGGGGATTTTTGTACACTAACAATTGTTTAGATTTGTTTTCTTTGTACATGTAAAATATGAATTCATTTAAAATATTTCTGTCACTCAACTCTGACATTCTGAAAATAAAATAATTCTAGAATATTGAAAAAGGCCTTACAATTAAAAGGCAAATGGGGCGAAGGCGAAATGCAAAGGTGTAGGGCGCAACAATTTCAGCTTCGTCACAGAAATTTTAAGCGCGGCGCCGCGCATCAAACCTTTGCATTTCGCCCCATTATCTCCGATGCGCGATGGAATTACTCAATTAACAATCGACCACTCTAAACACATTTATATAGGTCTTTAAATTAAGGTGTTTCCTTCCGGTTTTAATGGTCAAAAATATGAAAAATTTTTACCCTTACAAAACGGGATCGAAACACTAACTGAAATTCTCGAATTTCGCAGTTCCTGGATCGATTTTGGTCGGATAAACGCTTGAAAGCTTTATTCGTCTAACTGAATCCCCTGTTTGCTGCCCTCAAGAGTTTGCATTTCGAGAACAAAAGAGAAAAAACGAGAGTTGGGTCATTACGCGTCAAAGTCAAAATGGCTGCGCTCTAGCGATGACCTAAAAAAAAATCACCTCTTAAAACTGGACTCAAAAAGTGTAGATTCGGACGATTTCTGCAAAATCTTTGGATTACATGTAAGCATGGACCTTTTATCTCTGTTCTGTGGCCATTTTTGGTGGATATTCTTGGTGCTGTAATAGAGTATTCTGCATTTGAAAAAAATATGATTTTGCGTGGCGGCAGAATACAAAATGTCAAAAGTCGCGTACACCTGTTACTAATACTGTTATACTTATTATAGCGTCAACAAGCGTCAACAAAGCGTCAACAACTTTGACTGTTAAAGGGTGGCTGCAATGAAATTGTACTAAAAATTAAATTTTGTGTTGTATAACTCTTTTACAATATAAGAAATGTGATTAAAATGTGTTTTCCGTGTTTCCGGTCACGCTATTTAGCGTCAACAAGCAAGCGTCAACAAACCCGATCAGCGTCAACAAAGCGTCAACAAGCTCAAAATGTACATTTAAGCTTCACAAAAGCTATACTTGTATTCAACAAACTCTCGCATCTCGTATTATGTAAGAAATTGGCGAATTCTCGTTCACAATCCCACATAAAAACACAATTTTTATGACGACAAAATTACGATGAATGGGCGCCGCCATCTTTGTTTTCTCTTTTGCACATGCGTGATTGCACCATGTCCCAAAAAAACAAGATGGCTGCCGGGAAAAAGCACCGTTGATGTACTTTTTCGCTTAAAAATCACAAATTTTAAGATACTTTTAAATACTAACGTTAATGATACTTTTAAATAATCATAGGAGCCCACTAAATATTGTGAATAACATGTTTAAGCTTAACAGTGCTTTTATAAGTTGTTGACGCTTTGTTGACGCATGTTGACGCTAATTTATAGCATGACCCCATGTTTCTGCCCATTTTTGGTGTTGAATTTTCCCGGAATAAAGATCCCCCTTTCTCTGTTGTTTCCGCGCCCCTTATTGCATGACGTCATCTCGGGAACACGGAAACTCAGCAAGAGTAGCTTGATCACAGTGTGCGTGTGTACGTGTGGATGTATGACGTTGTTGAGGGAACCAGCCACGCGCGATTAAATAGCTTTGGATGAAGGGACCAGGGAAACCCATCAGTGCAACAAAGCGTCAACAAGCTCAAAATGTACATTTAAGCTTCACAAAAGCTATGTACTTGTATTCAACAAACTCTCGCATCTCGTATTATGTCAGAAATTAGTCCGAGTAACTTGGAACCTGTTATCACCTTTTATCACCTTTTTTAACATTTGGACATGATCTGGCGATAGTAGGGTCCAAGTACATGTACGCGTACGACGATTTTCTATTCATTAATTAAATATGTCTAAAATCCCAACAAAAACATCAGACTGCCACCAAAATACTAGATACGCCACCATCTGAACAAGTGCAGTTCCATGATCAGATGAAGGTACCAAGGTTTACTTACCAACCAAAACAAAAGTGAAATTTACCGTTTAATTCCCAGAGACCCCCGCAGAACGTGTCTTTTCGCTGTCTTGGAGTTCAAATAGTGACCCCTCGACCTTGCATGACGTCACCCTGATGCGCAGCACCCGCATGCACCGTGTGTCAACCTGTTTATGCCAGCGACTGTTACGTGATGGTATAACGGTCGCGTTGGTCCGATTGGAGGCTGCATGCGCGCGGGACTTATTCTGTTTTGTATTGTTCTGTTGCGTTATATTATTTGGGGTGAGTGTAATTTTGTTTTGCTTGATCTTAATTTAATTACAAGTATCTGGCGTATCTGCCCATCTGCCTGAGATTTAACATGAAATTAAAGCACATCTAATTTTCCTTTTTTTGGGGGGGGGGGGGGGGGTTGTTTACAATTTTTATTTATTAATTGATTTTTGTGGGGGGGGGGTGGTGAAATAATGAAACCATGAAGGAATTACAACCTGAGGGAACGCAAATAAGTCAACGAACAATTGATGGACTGAAAGGAAAATATGCATTATACAGTCGACTCTCGGTAATATGAGCTCGGTTAACACGAGAACCCGGTTAAGACGAGCATTTTTTGCGGCCCTATTGAGCGCACATGCATGTATTGTTATCTATTTTCCACGAACATTTTGGAAAACAACCTGTCAATCAGCGAATCCGTTCAATTTGAAAAGTAATTGTAATGTTCGTTAATTCTGCAGTGCGGTTTTCACTCCGCGTACACATCACCTGTTTGTCTCATGCCGCAATGATAATGGCGCAGTCATAATGCTCGCTAATCCTGCTCTGCGGTTTTCACTCCATGTAGACATCACCTGTTTGTGTCTCGAACGTGCCGCTAGAGGGGGCTATTAAAAGGTGGACAATGGGCGATTGCGGTTCCCGTGCCGCTATATAGAGGGGTTTGTTTATGGCGGCTTTCATGCCGCCGGAACGCGTAAACTGTGAAAACAGTAGCCTGCACTTGCTTTCGTTTCCCTTCCAGCCAGCAGGAAAAAAATAACCCAACCATGCCAAGGCAATCATGAAAAGCAGAATGTTTGGCGCCCTCTTTTGTTCAAATATATCAATCCCGTTTGTAACTCAAAATATTTAATTTACCCCCAGGATTATCAATTAATTTTAGAGCTTATTAATCCCCAATAGTCGCACTCCAACATTTCAAATTTTACCGTAAAAAAATAGTCATTAATGAAGACCCCCACGATCGAGAAACGCCCTCTGGTGTCCACAAAAAATGCACTGGTTTCCTCCCTTTTGTGCCTTATGCTAGTTTCCGTGATGGTTACCAACTAACAAGAGCCCGGCCCCATCAAGATTTTTGTGTATGATGGAAATACTTACATGCGTGTAGCTAATAATGCAGTGGTTTGCAGTGATCTTCTTGGCAGCTCAAATCGCCCGGTCAGCGAACTCCAGAGGTTTTGTTCTTGTGCTCCGGTGTTGTTTTATTAAACATTACTGCTTGTTTTATTAAAAATCTGCTTGCAACATTTTCATACATGTAACCAATATAAACTTATAAAGCAATACAATTTTATCGACACGATGTGCGTGGCGTTTACATCGTGTTTGGGGCCTATCCACGCATCACATTTATACACAATAAAGGGGAAAACCTGCAGCCCGGATAGGACGAGAGCCCGGATAATACAAGATATTTGCGTAAGTCCGGAGGACCTCGTATTAACGAGAGTCGACTGTACATGGATTACATTTAAATCAAGCATTAAGAAAGAATCCCACAAAACAATAACCAAAAAAACATCAACAACAAAACAAATGAAATCAAAACACAAAACCGAGTTCATGGAGGAAGTTCCCCCCTCCCCCCCCCCATGACGCGCGTGCAACCTCGAATCAATATATCTACACACGAACACATAACGCGACCGTTGTACCACTCACAAAACAGTCGCCGGCATAAACAGGTTGTCGCACGGTGCATGCGGGCGCTGCGCATCGGGGTGATGTCATGCAAGGTCGAGGGGTCACTATTTGAACTCTAAGACAGCGAAAAGAACATTTCTGCGGGGGTCTCTAGGAATTAAATGGTGGTAAACCTTGGTACCTTCATCTGATCTTGGAACTCCACTTGTTCAGATGATGGCGTATCTACATTGTACTTGTCTACCACCATAGCAGGTTTGAAGGCAATCGGACCTACGGTTCTCTAGATATGGGCCCTTGAAAAATGAACCTTTAAGATGACGTCACATGACATTTTCAGCTTAGGGTCTCTGTTTGTGTTAAGCCTGATTAAGATCTAATGTTGTTTAGTGATCAAAGTGGCTCTTACAAAATTCGTGTACAAAGTCTATGGGATTTGGGATAGAACTAAAAAATTCATAGAAAATCAGCCGATTACGTCATTATGACGTCATCTCGGATTTTACATGCTAGTAGCACTATCTACATGTACCTGCCCACCAATTTTTATGACGATCGGACCTACCCTTCTTATATGTGTTTCAAAAAAGCATATTTTTTATGACGTCATGATGACGTCACACATTTTTCACATCTATGTGAAAGAATATAGGAGCTAACTTAGCTATTAAGCTTAGCTAAATTTTGAATTTAGCATGTTCTGTTGATAAGATATGGCTTTAAGAAACTTTGAAGTTCAAAAACTTTAAAATTACTGTAAAATCGTATGGTGACGTCATCATGACGTCACCTCAATTTTCATCTATAACACGAGCTACATGTAGCCTACCAATATACCACGTTTGAAGGAAATCGGACCTACCGTTCTCTAGATATGGGCCCTTGAAAAACCCACCTTTAAGATGACGTCACGTGACACGTGATGACGTCATCATGACGTCACTCTTTACGTGACACGTGAGGATGTCATCACGACGTTACTCTTCGTCATACAATTTCAGCTTAGGGTCTATGTTTGAGGTAAGTTTGGTTAAGATCTGAGGTTTTTTAAGACCTAAAGTGCCGCGGACAAAATTCGTGTACAAAGTCTATAGGCTTTTGGTCAGAACTAAAAGAAGGAAGAAAAAAAAAAATTGAACAAAAACAAGGCCTTTTCCGACTGACTGTGTCGGAAAAGCCAATAAAAAAGAAGAACGTAGAAGAAAAGAAAAATCAGAACAAAAACAAAGCCTTTTCCGAAATTTTCGGAAAAGCCAAAGAAGGAAAAAAAGAAAGAAAAGATAAAAGAAAAAAGAAACAAAAAGGAAAGGAAAAAACAGAAATTAAAAAGAACAAAGGCAAGCAGAAAGGAAAGAATACATGTAAACAACAAAATAAGTAGGCATATCTAACAACAAAATTAATTTCATAAAACCCTCAGTTCCGCAAGTTCCCAGTATATTAGAGGGAGTAACGGTGATCACATGCATAGCTTCAACTTTAAAGCCCGTTCTCACTTGAACGATTTTTTGTACAACTGCGGTGCGACTAAACAATCGTACAGCCGTGCGATTTCCGTACGAATTTCCCTGTTTCTCAGTCTTCTCTGGTTGCCTTCCATCTTGATATGGACAGCTTGAATATCAGGTGTCGAATGATTTTCAGGCCGCTGATGAGGCAGCTTTTTATATGTTTGTTGGTGAGATCTGCCCAGGTTGGACGGCAGTAGCACCGTGCTCGCATGGGGTCGCACCGCACTTGCATGTGATTCCTACAGCTTGTACAGCAGTCTGATGGCAGTCGTACCGGGCTCTCATGAGATTCGCACAGGTTGCACGGCAGTTGCACGGCAGTCTGATGGATGTCGCACTGGGTCTGCTGGGAGTCACACTCCCGTGCAACCTATCAGACTGCCGTGCGACCCCCTTGCGACCTATGCGAACTGTGCGACAGCCGTATGGAAATTTTCAACATTTGAAAAAACTCGCACGGGCATGCGACCCCTCCGAATTACACACGACACCCCTACAACCTGTGCGAATCATCAACAGACTGCCGTGCGACTCCCGTACGCCCTGTGCGATTTGGTAGTCGCACGGCATTCGCTTAGAAAATCGTTCAAGTGAGAATGGGCTATTACTGTGCATGTGTGCCGCATAAGGCTGTTCGATATCAATTTATTTTGATATCGAAATATCGGCAAAAAATATCGCGATATTCGATATTATCGTGATGACGTCACTTTTTCATTACCGGAAGAACGAAGGAATACAAAAATACATGACTGAAGTCACCACGGCATCATGAGATCGGGGCCACCGCCGGGATCGGGCCCGCCGGGGTTGAGCGGCAGGAACGGGGGGCCGGTTTGACAAAGCTTCACTTCGCTCGTTTCGACATTTACCTTCAGTTGGCTACTTTATGGCACTCCAGAAAGACTAGCGTTTGTTTCTATTTCAGCATTGTTGATTAGTAACACAGATGATAATACCATGGACGATCACATGCGAGCTGTCAACAAATGATCGTGTCGTATATTTTGTGAAGACGACATGACATTGCACAATGTACAATGGATGCGCGGCACGTGTTTTAATCTTTTCTCAAGACGCGGCGCTGTACGCTACACGTAACTACACCTAAACTGCGTGTGCCTTGTACACTGGGGAAAGACGGTGGCATTCAGTGCGGTTGCTTGCACTTGACCAAGGCTAGCAACAAAGCAACGCGCACGCGCAGATGCGCTACAGGGGTTGACCTTATTGCAAACAATTGCCATACCCCTCGATCTCAAGATGAGTTCGCAAGTGTGTAGGTACGTACATTGTACACTGGGAATAAGACGTTGTTTGCACTTGACAACGTACGGCGCGGAGGGTAAATCGCTCGGAAGGTAAATCGCGCGGAGCGGAGATGTCATGTCGGAGTTTAGAAAACGGTCAAAGAAAGACACATTTAGTGCATGTATGTATTTTTGTATTCCTCCATGGTACATCATGATACATTATATACTATTCTACCGTCCAATAATTGGAAATAACTGGAATTTCGAGCAAAGTAAACTGGACAAATCCACACGTAATGCGGCCAAAAGGAACATATATCGCGATATTCCTCGGTATATCGAATTCCCCGATATTCCGTTTTTTTTTAAAGGGGCCGATACGATTTTCGATATGAAAAAAATATCGAAATATCGGGAAATATCGTCATATCGAACAGGCTTAGTGCCGCACTGCACAAATTGAACGTGACCCGTTTAGCTCTCACAGTAGAGTTGCCATTCCATCACTGAAACTCACTTCCCCGACAACCAACCGTCACATTTTTTGGCAATTATTTTTATAAAATTTTGCTTATTACAGCAAGATGAATACATAAGATGAGTCTAAATGACACTTCTTATAGAAAATGTTGTGTTCTGTGTGATTCCAGTTGGAAAAGTGTTCAGTGTGTGGAGTTTGGAGCAAGATTGAGAACTACATTACATGTACATACATGTATGTACAGTGTAGTTATTCTCGGCTTTAGTATTTACATGTACCTTGATATACGCTATCACTAATTGCAAAAAAGTAAAAACACTTTTATTTGTTAATCATTTGATCCTGCACATATCTTTCCTGGTAGGAATGGATTTGATCAGTCACGGCAAATCAACACCAAGACCGAAAGGCCTTAAGGAGGGCACCCAAGGCAAGCCACCCACCGGCCAGAGGGCCAGCAGAGCCAATGCACCCATTTACAGCATTCCTGACGCACCCAGGGAGGGGCCTAAACCAGCCGCTTTGCACACTCTCTCTACTAATAATTCTAATAACAAGGTCAGTTCTGTGTTGACCAGTGGGGTACTGTACTAACACATGATAACTCGTACGAGTTCTAGACTCAAATTGTCTTCATTAATTCTTCCATTGCTGTGGATATTTTTCTGGCCTGTGAAACCTTAACTCCTTGCGTACGTATATTATTTGGGCAGCCAAGTGAAACGGACACAAGAGGCTTGTGCAGCCAAGCATAACGTACTCAGTACCCCAATAATGGATTGAAAATGTAGAGATTGGCGTGTATAGACGTCAACCGACCAATTTTCAATCCGCACATACATGTAGTACATGTATGTGTGTCAACCGGGCGCAAGAGGTTAACAGGACTTTTAAACGTAGTGTACATGATTGGTCATTGTTGCAGTTTTCAGAAATGGGCGGATTTGGGGATTACTACAATGTATTTTATAGGAAATATCGTTCCACTGACCTGTTCAAAGTTTTGCGTTCTTAGATGGCAAAAAAAAGAGAGAAAAACGGCGTTTGTTTTTTACTGTCTGGCGGCATTTGTTATAGGGCCCTCTTGTAAAATAAGGCAAATTTTTGTAAACGGGATCGTTTTCAATTGGTCAGATAACTACGCGAGCCGACTGGTTACAACCCGTCGCTTCGGTACACTACGCGACACACACTTGTACTATAATTGCAACCCTGTGCCCGTTTTCGGATTGTTAACCCATTTTAGATGCAATGAGGACTAACTATATTCAGTCAATAGAGGGCAGTATTAAAAAATGTTTTCCAACGATTGTTAAGCGGAACAATTGTTGGAAAACAAAATAAATTTAAACTTTTCTTGAAAACGACAGCACACCAGGTGCCATCATTTCACAAGATGATTGAGATTGCTATTAACCCCTTGACCTCGGGTATCATACATGTATGGGGGGCACTGGAGTGCCATGCTGGCTTGTGCAACCAAGCGAAACGGAAACAAGAGGCTTGTGCAGCCAAGCATAACGTACACAATACCCCAATAATGGATTGAAACTGTACAGATTGGCACAAAAAGAGGTCAACCGGCCAAGTGGCAATTTTCAATCCGCACGTATTTGTGTCCACCGGTGTCAAGAGGTTAACTTATAGTCTAGTAAGGTATTTCGTAATAATACAGTAAAAAAAAAATTTGAGGATTACCAATTGTGTACACTACATGTACCTTTAAAGACATACATGTAGACATTTACTGTTCATGCTCTTTCGAGTTTCAACCTAGAAAAAAATTGGAATTTCTTTCAGCAATATGAATGTTATTCACTTTTGAACGAGACATTGAACAGAATTTCCGTACAAATGTCAAATTATTTGCGTCTCAACAGTAATTCAGGTTCCTACAGGGCGGATTTTTCTGTATACATGTTAGAAGCGCCATATCAACCAAGAATGAAAGCCTTTGTCCAAGTGTTGTATGTGGCAATGCCCAATATACAATTTCTTTTCTTCTAATACAGGGATGTGTGATAACTCGATCAAAGCTGGACCATATACAGAAGGTACATGTAGTCACTCTGAGGCCACGTTCCAGGATGCAGTACCCAAAACCAGCTGAGTAAGCATTAGCATAAAAACCTACAGATGGTTGAGAACATTTTAATATTGTATTCGTAAATGCCGGGGCAGTTCACTAATCCTATTGGTCGAGAGCCTGTCACGTGGGTGTGTTTAAACCATTGTTTAATCATGGTGCGGAGGTTTATGGCCACTGTTAATAGACCACGCCTTCGGTCCATTAACAGTGGCCACGCCCCTCCTCGGTTGTTATTGATGTGGTAAAGACCGGTTCATCTCACTTGTATCCCCATATTCATTTATACCTTAGAAGACAGTTTACCCGTTCCTGTTGGTCGAGAGCCCCTTCACGTGGGTGGTTTTAAACGGCCGATAAAACATCAACCGGTTTTAAACACTTTTTCCGGTGTCACATGAAATTAGGTCTCCTATGAAATGCACCACATTGCACGCGTCAATTTCCATATCAGGAAATTGTTAGCGCTATTCGCATGAGGCACCAACCATTATAAAACCTGTTACAAATTTTTGAACAAAATCATTGGAAATTTATAATTTTCGGAGGTTTTTCCTAAATTATACAAAAAGTATGTTTAAAATCACCTTGGGGGCCTGGATGCTGATAATGACCCCCCTTTGGCTGGGGTCATTATCAGCTTCCCCTTATTACTGCCCTGAATAAAAACTATTTGTCATCTGTCCAAAGTTCTTTCATCGCAGTGTTTCCCGTGACTTGGCCTTGGAATAGAAACAGACTACAATGTAGGTCTTAAATACGGATTCTAGTCACAGTGAACAATGACTTGGATTTCGAATTGGACTTTTTTACCATTTCACGGAAATGTTTGTTCAACAAAGGCTCCCACGGCATGGGCTCATGCGCCGCCAAAACCTGTGCTGGAAAATCCGGGAAAATGTGGAATTGGTCGTGGGCAAGTTGAGGACTTTCGTATAGTCGCAAGTTTCGCGTGGTAACTGCCGATGGCAGAGAGGTTGTGTTTCGGTGCTATACTTCGCTGGTGGTAAGAGTGAGTCGTACACGAAACAGCCGCTAATAACATAAACGTCGACAAAAATGTTTGTTAACAAAGGCTCCCAGGACATCGGCTCCCGCGCCGCCAAACCTGTGCTGAAAAACCCGGGAAAATGTGGAATCGTTCATGGGCAGGTTGAGGACTCTTGAATCGTCAGTTTCACCCGCGGAGCGAGAATGTGAGTGGCTGATTTTTCTTCGCGTGCATTTTCTACTTCCAGTGGCCGTTGTGTGGCTGTCACACAAATCGGGTGTCTGCCCTCTGCTGCGCACGTTTGGTTCAGCCTCGCTGCGCATAGTCACCGCCGATGACAGGGGGTTGTGTTTCAGGGCTATACTTTGTCGGTGGTACAAGTGAGAAGTACATGAAACAGCCGTCAATCATCGTACGATCTTTGTGCACGTGCGCTGTCACAAGGAAAGTGTTTCGTTTTTGCATTGCATCACTCATGTAGGCCAATGCGCATACCTAGTCTTGGTTTCAAGACGTCCTTGCATGCGAACATGCTAATAGCTGTACAGTGATCTACACACGCACACCAAGGCATGTGGCCTTGGTGTGCTTGTGTAGAGGGCACTGTACATTCATTGTGTACGTCTTGGAACTAAGACTAGCATATACCAGATGTCGACAGCGCATCCTACTGTACATGTACATTCAGTTTTAGCTTGATAAGAAGATACACCGGTATGTTGTTACCCTGTCTTCAATTGTCTTGTTTAAATACACCTTCATGGGGACAATTTGAATTTATTATATTTCTTTTCATTGCTTATAAAATGGTTTCAATTAGTAATACACGTTCGTGGAGGCAATTTAAGTAAAATGTTATTGTTATTGTGGTTATAAACTTAGGCAACTTTCTTTTCAGTGCTTAGTTGTTGCGTGGTTCCATGCAGTGTGGTTCCCTTACCCAGTGCCAATAATGAAAAAAAACAGCTACACATACAATTGCATGCATACCAACTAACAAACAAACACAACAATCTAAACAACATTCCCACCATCACATATCATGCATTTCACTTTTTCATATATTGTAACAACACTACTACACAAAACCCGATCATGATCACGTACATCAGCTTGTACCCAATATTTAAAGAGGATGTTGATTGCTCAGAGAAATCAGCGTCATTGTGTAGTCTTAGGTAGATTAAGTTATATTACTATACATTAAAATGGGCAATTATTTCTGCCATTAATAATAAAAGACTAGACACAAAAGGGAGTCCATCTTATGATGTCAGATTTGTTTGCTGCCCCAGCAAGGGATTTTAGACAAATGACCCCGGCAGGCCAGACGCGACTCTGTAAAAACAGCTCTCAAAAGTAGCTTTTTAACAATTATTTCATGGCAGAAATAATTTCCTGTTTTATTGTCACATACAATGTACCTTAATCTACGAGGGTCGGCTGAAAAGTTCGTAAGTTGAGTCTTAAGGAGTAATGCCAGATTACTCCTTCATTTAAAATTTGGCATCGAAATGACCTTGGCCTTTGGAGGAGGTGAGGACCTGTGTTTCCTCGTTGTCTCTGGCTCAAAGTGATGGACCCCAGCACTCATCCCGGGTTAGGAAACGTTCGATGAAATTAGCAGGATCTGCTTCAAAATACTCCAAGTTATCCCTTGGCATGACCAGCGTGTTGCGCTTTTGATCAGAAGTCAGAGTCAACCTACAAACTTTTCAGCCGACCCTCGTACATAAAACTACAAAGTAATATAGATTTCTCTCGGCAATCAACATCCTCTTTATTAAAAAAAAGAAGTCTTATGTGTGATATTGTTTAAGAACTTTTGGACCAGACACTGAAGATCTGGACTCGGACTAGAAGTTATTTCTATGGAATAAGGACATTTGATACCCTTGACACTTATACAACAGCATACATGTACATGTACAATGTACTTTCATTCTTCGTGTTAACACAATTTTGTCAAACAATCCACAAGGGAAACTGACAAAAGGTAAATTTGAATACATTTTCAAAGTGAACAAAGAAAACTGGCAGGAGCGGGATTTGAACCTGCGACCTCCAGAATACCATACCGGTACGGTATTCCGAAGGTCACAGGTTTGAATCCCGCTCCTGCCAGTTTTCTTTGTTCACTTTGAAAGTGAATACAATTTCAGTTGCCAATTTTGAAACCAGCTTAGCAAAAGTTGACCCAATTTGCTCCATGGTCTCTGATTGTAACTGCACTCACTCGCTAGTAGTGTTCTTGGACACATGAATAGCCCTCCCATCCATTTTTTTCAACATTACAGCTTTAGAGTGTTTTTGTAAAGGCCCAGTGATCACTGAATCCTTCAAACTATATCTAGTCATTGGGAGGGATTTTCAAGCGACACCTATGTAAATCGTCACATTTTGTTGGCATGACTATGAGCTAAATGGTAACTTACGTTGAAATCAGATAACAGTTATTCGGTTTGAATCAAATTACTGGATATTGAAATCTGATTTCTCCGATCATTAGGTTACATGTGGGGTCCCACTTTTTCATTTTTCATTACAAGTTGATCTCAGCGTCCTGTAGTGCAGCTAAATAGTACTTAAAACGAAAGTGACATCGCCTTTGCCCCTTTTGATAGTGATCCCAATGACCCATTTATTGATTATTTGACATATTGAAATTAATGAGGACAAAAAAAGAGAACAATCCCTGTACTTTCTGGGTGTTGAGTATCTACAATGTATGCATCAGTATTTGTGACCTTAAACACAGCAGGGCAATTCCACAACAATAGGGACAAAACTGAAAAAAATCAAACACTTTGATACATGTATGTTTTTTTTTAATGTTTGGATTGCATTCTGCATATATTGTGGGCAACAAATATCTATGTTTGACTAAATTAGCTCTCAGTATTTTGTAAAATAATATTTTTTGAACATAGGAGGGCTTTATCCAATGTTAGTTACGTCACGTAAGTGACGTCACCTATCTAGTACCGATCTGATGCATGTCCTACCTAGATTTCTAATTGAATTGAATTAACCCTAACCTTCCCTAACCTGCCAAAATCAAACACCCCTTTGTGTTGAATTTTGTGTGATTGGGTACTGTAGAGCCTTGGCACCATCACTTTGCATGGGACTTGATGCCCTGATTTTGTCTAAGTACAAAGAATGTGCGATTGGTTTACTACACAGTGTTGGAGTTTGTGTGGTTAGGGAAGGATTCCAGTAAAAAGGCTTGGGCTGTTAGGGTTAATGTTAAAGCGAGTTCAACCAGTTTAGAAGACAATCGGTGTTAACAGTACCCTTAACCCTTTGAAGCCGGATGACGTCTATAGACGCCAAAAAAAAATACCACCAGGCCGGATAACATTATACAAGTCATTCTCTGCATTTTCAATCCATTGTTGGATTATTGTGTATGTTACGCTTGGCTGCACAAGCCTCTTGTGTCCGCTGCACAGGCCGCCCCGGCACCCCGGTGCCTCATTGTAAACAACCGTAGGGATAAATGTCCTTTGTTTTGGAAATGTTAGTCACGACCAATAAAGTGAATGTTAAGAAAACGGGAATCAGTTGTTCTTCGTCTCTCTTGGTAGGCCTTATTTACCACCATTTTGTGCTGTGGCAGTTTTGCCTTAGATTGGTCAATAGGCTTTAAAGTTGTGAGGGATGGAAATGACGTGACAGTCTAAAAATGTAACGTAAGTGACCATCACAATGGGTTTGGTTGAGGGTTGCACATTCCACCAAATTTTGTATGATAATAATTGCAGACCACTGTTTTAACCGGTACCCTTTTCTTCATCCAATGACAGAGTCCCGTCCCTCAATCTTGGGCAGCTGCAGGATGGAGACAATTCCTTACAGAACCCAGTAAGAGGTTATGAAGAGAAGCTAGATCCCCCAGACACAGCCAGTACAGTCAGGTACATGTATTCTGTCAATATTTTTTTTTCTAGAGAGACATATGAAGACTTCAGGCGCAAAAGCCGCTAAACGCCACTTCCCAGAAAAATGAGATAACGATATCAAGTGAAAGCGCTTTCACTTGATATCATTATCTCATTTTTCTGCGAAGTGGCGTTTAGAGGTTTTTGCGCCTGAGAAGTCTTCATATACCAGCCAAGATGTTGAGTCTCTCATTCATTGTAAACAAAACTGTGGAATATTTTACAATTCTGTAATTTTTAAAACACAACATTTTCGATGGTATGTATGATTTTTAACAGAAGGGTTACATTTGAGAGTACATGTAAGTAGTGAAGCTCGGAAAGTATTGTTAATTGTAGCCAAAAATTTAAGAATGCACAAAGTTGAAACAAATTTATAGGACTTTCGATCATTCTCCAAAAAATTGATATTTGTACACAGAAATACTGTTCTGTTTTGGTTTATGAATAAACATGTACACTGTACTTCCTAATCTACAGCCCTATGTCTAAGGCAGGCTGTACCTACATGTAGTTGGGGTTTGTAGAGTGTGTACATGTATGTACCCAGAGCTGCAAACCAGTATGGATTTTCCGTATTTCGTACAGACATTTACGAAAAATACCTAAGGACAAATTTGGGTTTATAAATACTTATTTTGTGAAATCCGACCATGATAATCAGGCATGTGAAATTTCCACTGTTTGCCGCGCTTTTCGTTTCCCCGCTCTGCTTTTTTGTGTGACTCTGCGTTTTAAGTCTGTCCGCACACATACATTTTGTTCATTGGCCAGCGCTACACGGACAGTGCGGAATTTTAAGTCGCTAGTGCTATTTGGGGCTGTGTTTGAATCACTTGGTATTTGCCGATGTTTGGCTGGGAGTACATGCGCATGCAGCAAAATATTATGGACTCATAATAATTGGGAAAACCCTTTTGAGTGTGCATACTGTGCAGAACGAGTCCGTTGTTTGGCATGTTTGGGGGACTTTAAATCAGGCTACACCGAAATTCATGGTCGGGTTCCGCCATCGTTATTCTAGTGCGTGTAGTGAAAAATTACTGTGCAATTGCAAAATGAACTTCATGCTCAACAAGATTTGTCCACAAAATCCTGCCGATAACCAAGAAACAGTTGGATCAACAAGGATAGTCATCTATTTCAATCAAAACTTTTGAAGAAAAATTGTGACAAGAAGTGGCGATAAATGGCTGTGTGGATAATCAACGTGTGGCCAACGTGTTATGGTAACGCACTGTGCATGGGGCTGATAAATGGCTAGGCACGCCAGCCTGTTGTACATGTACATGTATGTACGGCATGGAGTACTTGATCGACCATGGCACAGTGACTGCGAGCAGTTGTGTGATACCAATAAAACGTCAGTTTCATATTTATTTTGAAAAAAAAGCAACAAACAAACAAACAAACAAACACCCCAACAAACAAACAAACAAACAAACAAACAAACACCAGAAAATGATGTCACTCAAACAAAAATTTGATGATTTGGCTGGAAATGCACCTCCTCATTGGAAATCCTCTACATGGGCCCATCAGAGACCAACTTTTGGATGATTAGATTGATCTTACAGGTTCTTGGTTCTTGTCAGTTTAATTTCAAAATGGCATCTTCCATGGAATTTCATATTAAAACCCTGTACCGTGACCAAGTCTTCTTGTTTCATATTGCACTCCAGTAATGTCTGACTCACTTCAAGAGTCTGGATATTACACGTGGAGGCTTTATTTGAACTGGTTGACTTTATAAGGTCAGCGTTGAAGCACCTTGAGGAACTCGTGTCTAAAATCTCTGCCTCTTTTTGTTTTCTTTGCCTACAGCTGGGGATATCACGAGTACAGTCCAGTAGCAAGGTACAATGCTTATTAGCATAGATATTTATTAGGTGTTGGGCTTACAGCCCAACACCTATTGTTATTGTTAGGATTTACTATTATTATAGGTTTTCCTGGCCAATTTAAACAAAAATTCATTCAATTTAATACCCGGCTCATTTAATTTCGTTTGAAAATAAATGCTCCGTTGCATCAGCATTCAACAGTCAAAATGAGTAATTCCATTTCAGCAGTTAGCATTCACTGGCCAAATAAGATCATTCAAATTCATGAGGTTGCAAAGATCATTCAATTTCGTAAAAGCCAGCAGCATAGCAAGAGGCTGGTCAATCATTCAATTTCATCAATTGGCAAACATTTTTCAAATGTTTACATTCAAATTCGTTTCAATGGTATGTGCTTTCTGATTCGTATTTTAATTTGACGTGGTCCGAACATTAGCAGAAATAAAGAAGAAAACATAAAGACCACGTGCAAACTATCACAAGGCTATAGCGAAAGATTTTGTTTTCATTTCAAACTTATCACCATAACTTTTCAAACTTTACTTAACAGTCTTCTAGATACGGGGTACAGGCTTTAACTTTAATCATGGGGTAACAAAGCAAAAGGAACAATTATTGCAATTATAAAAGACACTAACACATGGCGTACATGTAAATGAAATGCAAACAACACAGAAACGCATCTAATAAAGAAAAACTCAAGTGCCAGTAAAAGAGCTATTGCCAGCTTCCCCGAATAAACAAGCCATAACTCATGTTTAATTTGAACGCATGCACAGAATTTGAAATTCATTGCCCATAAACGAAAAAGAAAACAAAAACTAGCAACAAATTCATGTGCGCTTCGATGAGTCTTAATTTGATTTCATCAATTGTAGATACATGTAGGTAGTAGAAATTCAACTGAAGATTGGTGAAAATGTAGTCTTGAATGCCTATAAATGAAATAGAATGACTAAAACGAACCTGAATGAAAAGAACAAAATCATGTGTGCACAAACACGAAATTGAATGCAATAGTAGCTAAAAAGAAACCCTGGTTTGATTGAACTAGGGGAAATGCGTGAATTTGAATGCGTGTTAATGAAATTGAATTAATTTGTGATGAAATTGGCCGGGAAAACCTATATTATTCTTCTCATGCAAATTCTTCTCCGGAATTGTTTGGCAACATGGAAAATGATATCAACTTGAATTTGAATACATGAATGCACAACTAACTGCAGATGTGCTTTTTTGTAATGACGTCATGATGACGTCATCGGGTATCAAATTACAACCAATCAAAGATTTCTATTTTTAATCATTAAAAATCAATATAAAATCAACCGTGAAAGACCTGAACTTGATTTTTACGGCAATTGATAGGATATTAGATCTTCAATTTTGATCGTGCGTGCAAAATCACGTGACCCTTCCTTCCGGTCGAAACCGGAAGTGCCTTATAATTTGAAAGTGGAAAAAGATTTGAACTTGCTTTCAACGATGTTGGTCTTTTGCCAGGCTGAACTTTTCAAAAATGTGTGCGGTGACGTCATAAAATATTTGAGCGCCCTCTAGCGGCAGGTTGAAAAATGTTCAAAATGAACTTTCAGTCGATGTTTGTGGCGAAGTTTGCGGTAATCATTGTATAATTGATATATATGATGACCTTCATGCAGGCAACATGTGTGCGAGGGCTCAGATTTATGACGTCATCAGACCTGAAGTTGTAATGAAAAGACCTTTAAACCTTTAAAAATTGCTGAAAAATCAACCGCGACAGATATATTTCAGATTTTTGCTTCAGATGGCACACTTGACATAGTTCTCGAGTGTTCTGATAATGACGTCACGATGACGTCATCAAGTATCAGATTACAATCAATCAAAGATTTCCAGAATTAATGTTTGAAAATCAATATAAAATCAACCGAGAGAGATCTGATTTTGCTTTTTACGGGAATTGATAGAATAATCCAGGGTCTTCATTTTTTATATTACGTACAAAATCACATGACCCTTCCTTCCTTTCCAAACTGGAAGTGCCTTATAATTTGAAATTGGAAAAAGGTTTGAACTTGCTTTCGACGATGTTAGTCTTTGGCAGGTATGTGCTTTTCAAAAAAGTGACCAGTGACGTTGCAAACTGCAGATTAACTGCGTTGGTAATGTGCACAGATGTAATAGTGTCATGATGACGTCATCAAGGTCAAATTACAAAAACTTAAAAAAATCTACATTTTTGAGAACGTCATGCTTCATGAACTGCAGCACACAAACTTTTCACAATTAGTGATTACATACATGTGGATCTATTCTCTTATGTAATCAAACTGAAAAAGTCCAACACCGTGTGTTTGTACTACAAACTCTAGTTATTATTATTATTATTATTATTATTATTATTATTATTATTGATTTATTTATTAATTTATAAATTGTTTCGGCCAAATTACAAACATACAACAAGCAATCAAAAGAAATAAACAAAACTAAACCCAATCCAAGCTGGCCATGATTGACAAAAGTATAATAAAACACTGTGACTCGAAAGCCTGTCAAACCTTACTCGAAGTCCCAACATTGTTATGGAGAAATTCTTGTGGATATTTTGATTTTATAGAGGATTCAAAATGGTTTTTAGATAACTAAAAAGAAACCTCGTAAAAGGTATGTACATGTACATCTAGACTTGATGATTAAAGTTGTCAATTTTTAAAAGTATTTTTATGTTTTGGTTTTCTTACAATTTTCTTTTAATTACTGTCAGTTTCAGACACATCATCCGCCCTTTACATAATTTTCACAATTTTGGAATTTTTTTTAAGACGGGTACCCCTCCTATAGTTATTACTATCACAGCCTATCAAAAAATCTACCCACCAACTCTCACAGCTTGTGTGTGTTTCAAGGGTAGTTGGCTCCATTTTGGCCCTGAGATAGGGAGGGTTAAAAATCGAAACACAGAATCATGCAGTTGATGTAACTTTTTAGTTATTGTAAATTAATTTAGAAAGAATATTGAATGTGAAGATGGAATTTGCAACAATGTATTAATTTGAGATTTTTCTCTTCCGAGTGTGGTGCGTTAAGCACTGTATGCTCGGTGCTTTCCGGGGACTGTGGGAAACAAATTCACAGGCTAACTTGGGCGGGACTCGAACCCACAACCTCCTGCTTACTAGTGCAGGTATCTTAACCACTCGACCACCGAGCTTGCCAATGTTGGCTGGCCTGTTCGAATCCAATGTAACAGCAGGTACCACACATCAGTGTGAAGATGGAATGTGTGGTAGTTGATGTACACACATGTAAACTAGGAGAGATTTGTTGACCTTCCCAACATATTGTGTGTTATATAAAAATATGCAAAAGATTCCTACATTTACAATAGTTGAAATGTATGTAGATGACATTTGTTATAACCCGAATGGATTCTCATACCCCTGAATGTAATGCTATATTTTCTCCCCCCCCCCCCCCAGATCTCCAGCATTGAATGCCCCTTTTGCTCTCCACCACACCCCGACAGCAGGTCGCCCCAGCAACTGCACTCAGCGACCACATAGCGTACCACTCCTTGATCTAGGAGGAAAACAGAAGGTGTGTAGGATGGGTACAGGCAGACAGATCAGGGCTAATAGACTGACATAATCTGAAAAAAAGAAAATGAGAACCAAAGTCATCTGCCCTTGAAAGCACAGAGGAAATAATATTGGAAAACTTAAAATGGGTGTTTCTAAAAAAAATTCTGATCCGTGTACTTTCAGATGTCTCCAGAGAAACTGAAATATTTTTAAAGGTCATATCATCACCATTTTCATGAAGGGATGGGTACATGTATGTTGACTTCATGCAACAAAAACAAGTTTTTTTTTATAATTGGAGTTACAAGGTACAAAATGTACATACAACATTAATAAAAAGAAACACCAAAATATGTCTGTGAAAAGCTAAATATTTCTATTGTAGTAGTAATTGTCATTAATTTGCCAAAATAATTAGTAAAAGATGCATGTCCCTTTGTGAGAATGATTGACCTACCTGTTTGTGTAGGTTTTACAATGTGTTTTTCCATAGGGACGCACATGTTTATGCAGCTCGAGCGAGACGGAAAGATGCCCGTCCCTTTCTGAAACCAAAAATCTGGGGGGGGGGGGGGGGGGGTGTGTGGGGGTGGCCCTGGGATTCCAAAGCACAGCACCAGGTTTAGTTTTTTGTTGACTGTCGGAGACCTTTCTGGGGGTGTCCTGGACTTGCTACAAATCCCTAATTTATTTTTGGGGAGCTTGTTACTGTTCATACATTTGTAGCCCCTTGAGCCCCTTGTATTATGCGGGCTGGTATGCCAAGAACGGGCTGTCCGCCAAGCGTAAACGCAAACAACAGGCACCACACTGAATAGAGTGGTCCTATTCATCGCACTTAGAGAGCCCATCCCCCCCTTCCCCCTTTCGTGTGAAAGTAAGCTTTGTTTGAAAAAGTTCCATCTTTTCATTACACTCCCATTCAAGAACAATGTAGTTGAAACACGAATGGATTGAGTACGCGCAGGAATGTGTATAGACGACAACTAGCCAGGTGGTCTTTTTCAAATTGCGGCTATGGACCTTGTACGAGGTTAATAACTGCTTAATCATCAATGTAGTTTTACTTTCCATTAGCTGTGGAGTATTATCTTCACTAATGTGCCACTTGCTCAACTATATGGAACATGAGAGTAATCAGTCCCGAAAATGTTAAACAACACACTGACACATAAACTCTTTCTTCTTGGAAACCACTTTCTTTCCATGTTCTTTTAACGTTCATTTTTTTCAAATGTTTTGCCACGCAGTCTGCGTGGGCTGAGCCTGCCGTGCCGGAGAATCTACCCCCTCCCTCTGACCGGCAAAAACAGCTGTTCAAACAGCAAGAGCAGGACAGGAAAGATCAGTTGAAACAGTGGTCCCAGAGGGGTGGCCAACAGAAGAAGCAACTAAAGCCACCTTACAGGTGAGGCATCACGATCTTGCTTTAATGCATCATGAAGAGCGGTGAATTCATATTTCATATGGACTGGTGTATTCAAATAACTGTTTTTTCAGGCTGAATTAGGAGGGATTGAAAAGTGTGATGACCCAAATCTTTACCATGTGATGGCTGAAGGAGGGGCGTGGCTGCAGTTACCCCTTGTGTCTGGCTGTTATTGATGGGGGCTGTGCAGCCAAGTGTAAACACAAATCACACTGCATATAGTGGTCCTATTTATTACACTTGTAAAAAGTTGTGGCCTCCCCTTTTGTGTGAATGAAAGCTTTGTTTAAAAAAGCTCCATCTTTGTTTTCAGAACAGACAATGATTCCGATGACGACGATGGTCTGAATAACAGTCAAAACCAACACGACAAGAGAGTGGAGGCAGTGAGTATATGTCGCTTTGCTCCTCGCTTATTGCAAATTAACGATTACCCGAGTCTTAAATCACACCCACTCGCCCAACTCAAGAAAGCATCAGTTTGAATTTAAAAGTTGATTGTACTTCATCAATTGGATTTGCATAAAAGGGAAGGGTATTTCATAGTGTAGTGAACATGTATTAGTCTGATGTAGATTTGGGGAGAGGTTGTATAATTAGATGGCAACTTTATAGGTTTATTCTTTTGAATAGTTCCAGTTGTTGTAGTCATTGTAATAAAATATAGAAAATACATATGGGTTTCTGTAGACAAATTCACTGAACCAATATGTGCGTTTTTGTAAAAGAATCTCTTGAATTATGGAGCTGAGAATTTGCCATTAGGTGGTTCTATTTAATAAACCAGCTACAGTCATGTTTTAAGAAAAAAGAGCTGAGAGTCTGTGAAGCGTGTAGACTATTCTCCAACCGAAACCCCCCCTGAAAAAAAGCCAAACCAAAACCAAACAATATAATTTGTTACGGTCTGAAAATCTCCAGACTATCCGTAAATATAAATTACAAAAAAAAAGCCTGAATTTTCTCAGATGCAACAAAGAAATCAAACAAGATCACACTGATATAAAGAACAAAGAAACAAGGTGATTTAATAATGAGAATATTCGAGAATCAACAGGGTTTAACAAGTGTAGAATTAAGAAAAGATCTTATACAATATATAACTTAAAAGATTTTACGGGCGAGGACTTATATAGGTGAGGGCTCAGACGACTTGGGCAGCTCTGCAATGGGCGAGGACTTGGACGGCTTGGGGACTCAGGAACGGACGAGGACGACTTTAATAATGCGAGCGAATACAGTTCTTTGGCGAGCTGAAACACGGGGCGAATTCACCTCCAAAACAGCCGAAGAGAGACGAAAACAGCGGGGGACAACACAAACTGGCTCCCGTTGTGAAAATATGGGGATATGAGACCCCAAATAATGAACCGACGACAGTTCACAAATAAATGTCTCTTTTCCGGAAATAAAACTCAGCTCGAACTGTCTCCAGATGCTCCTACGCAGACGAGTCATATACAGGTCACAGGTCCGAATAAAACGGCTCAATGCACTCGATAACCTAAAGTCCTGGTCGAAAATTTTCAAGTCCTGATTTTATTCCAAAGCTAGCCCGTATATAAAGGATTTCATTCATTCCAGAGATTACTAGAAATTCTAGAGAATCGTACAAATTACGTCACATCTAAAAATAATCCTCTACACAGCCCCTGAATACAGTTACTGTGTTTCTGGAAAAGACTTGCTTGTACGAGATACACCTAGCGTAAACAACTTTGACCCATTCATTCCAGGGTCAGCCGAAGTGGCACGCGTATGCAAATAAATGGCGCGTGGCCTGTGACAAAACATTTGTTTGTGCCGGTTGCACATAACACTGAATGAGGGGCGTATATTCATTCCGTGAGGGGAATTTCATAACACTGACAACATTAACTTTGTGTTCCTAACACATTTCAAGAATGAATTCATTTACAAAACTTATGATAGAAAGAGGATATGAAAAATATGTTTATTTTAGTTGTAACTCATGTCATAGTACTCAATGATTTCAATGAGCCATGTCAAATGTTTCATGTGCTGTAACTGCAGCAGCCAATTTTATGAAACCGTGTGCAACTTAAGCCATGCCGTAGCACTTGTGGTATAAAAATGTTGCGATCATTTCACAAAACAGCTGTGCTGTTTTATACATCGCAGACGAGACTGAATACCGCTTTTTGCGACGACTGTTTTAGTACAACAATAAAAATGCATGGATCAGTCGTGAAATTGAACTTTAGGGTGCCATTTTGCAACTTTTCACTTTTAAAACTTCGCTTCGAAAAAAAGAATTGGTGGCATCTTTCGGAAATACCTCACAGGTACATTGTAAACCTGCAGCGGATGATCATTTCATTACTCTCTTAAATGAGCTAGTGAATTTAATAAATAATTTGAGCTACATGTACATGTACTAATGGCTCTACTATGCTCATATCACGCTCAGCTAGCTAATTCATTATTTCGGAGTTCGTGTAGACAACTGAAGTCACCTAAAACAAATGTGTAAGTTAAGCCATAATTTGTGCCGCAAATCAGCGACTTATAAGGTTACGCACTGCGAACCTTCAGTGAAATCGACTTTAAAGATGTCACAGGTGATGCGCAACTGACGCAATATATTGTGGCATAAGTCAAATTACATAATTGCACAAGGTTTCGTGAATCAGGTGCAGATCTATGTTGAATTTAACATAGATCTGCACCTGATTCATAGATTTTGTATATATACAAAATCTATGATTGATCTTCATACGTAACTTTATTTTTTTTTTTTAGGAAGTTTTGGCTGCCGAAAGAAGGAGGCGGGCAATTGAACAGACAGTTTTAATTGATCAACTCTCCAGGTACCATTTTTCTTTAGCTTTTTTTCTTCTAAGAAAAGATAGAATCCCAAATAGAGAAAAGTTGAATTTAGATCCTACATAGAACATATGTGTTAACCCCTTAAACCCGGCTGAAATCTATAACCGTGGTTTAAAAATTACTACCTGGCAGGTATTCTCTACATTTTCAATCCATTGTTGTGTTACTGTGTGCATTCCACTTGGCTGCATACGTTTCTTGTGTCTGTTCCGCTTGGCTGCATAAGCCCCATTATAGTACATGGGAGCAAGGGGTTAAAAAGTGACAGATATGTGGTGTGCACGGCTGTAATTGGTCAGTATATCAAGGGGCAGTGCTTTATGATTGGCCGAGGCTTGTTTTAAACATGTTACATTTCAATGGCCATATGTGACCCACTCTGCAAAAAGGGTAATTATGTTGCAACATTTGAAAATAGTGTTTGATATATAGATGCAAAGGCCATTTTATAAGCTTTCATATGGTAAAGAGTACCGAAGTCTGACGTCAGTTCCTGCGGCAACTGGTTCCCAACACATGCAGTTTAGAATGTATTCTGGTTCCAAACATTGCATTGATAGACGTCATCACTTCGGTACTCTATATGTCTGAGGCCTGTAGCATTTTGCATTCGAGAGATATTTGGAAATGTGCATGTTTGTTTTCAGGAATTTCTTGAAATGACTTGAGAAGAAACTTTCAAGCCATTTGAAAAAACCAAAAGCAAAGCCATAAATTGAAGCACTCGACACAAACACATTCACTGAAATCAAAGATTTTCGGTATGAACCAGGATAGGTATCAAAGATGCAAAAAAATCCCTCCCTTAAAAATCACTTGTTTGAAAAAAATTTTCACATTGAACGGCCCATTACGCGTAAAAGCATACAGTGACTTATGTGCCCTTTTTGCAGAGCGGGTCACATATTCACTATCTGCGTCCATTTTTGTGACAGTATTTTTAATGAGGCTTTAACCCTGCGAGCTGTGCGAGCACAAAAATCATGCGCTTCTTCCATGGGGTGATTTTGGAAGGCACCTTTGTTTACGCGTTAATAACAATGTTTTGTGCACACAATCTTTTCTCTAATGGTCTAAATAGATGAATAGGGGTCCTCTGGACATACACACAAAAGATTTAATCATTCTGGAAATTTGCATGTTGTTTATCACTAATTTTAGAAAAAGAAAAAAATGTGCCTTCCGAAATCACCACGTGGCTCCTCGCACGGTTTTTGCACAACTGAATGGGCTTTTGGCTGGGGCCCAGGTTTCTCATGACTGGGGTGATCCCAAGTGAACTCCTTCTTGAAAAGCGACTATACCACTTCAAAATACAATGTATCATTGAGGATTACAAAAAATATGAATGGAATAGACCGACGGCTTCATATGGAAATTAGAAAAAGAAAAAAATGTGCCTTTCGAAATCTGCAAGCGGCAGCTCGCAGGGTTAAAGGAGGAAAATAAAGGTTGACGGTGTTTGCTTTTACACACTAAATTATCCAGCCTTGGACTTGCATGTAACAAAATGAATGCGTGTAACACAAACACGTGTTACACATCTATTTAAAAAGGGATAATCTCAAGAAAATACGTCAGGGGGATAAGTCGGCAGTACAATTCATTACGGTGTGGAATGTAATATTCAAAATCATTATTTGATCATAGAGCCCTTATTTTCACAGAAGAATAAATGTGTACATCAATAACAAATACTTAAAGTAATTCTTTTTGGGGATGTGGGGGCGGGGGGGGGGGGGGGGGGGGGGTTACTGAATGTATATCGTAATTTTTGCGTTAAATCATCATTGTTTTAGGAGTGCCATTTGCGATCCAGAACAAAACCAACCGTCTGAAACTCCATTATCAGGGACCACATCCCCATTTGGCCCGCCTAGACCGAAAAATAGAAGTCTTCATGAGTCCAAGTAAGTCTAAAATGATAACTCTTTTATGTTTGTTCAATCTCTTGTAATTTTGTTTTTTAAATTGTATTCATTGTTGCTCTTGGAGGGTAGTCGGAGAGTTTGATCAAGTTTTTTGAAGATGACTGCGAATTTGGTCAGCCCTGCTTGTTTGGATTGGATCGACTTGAGGAATATTATCGTAAATTTTCTGGACATCCTGCATTACAGTAAATTAACTTGACAATGAGAAATGTGGTTTTGACAAGAAGCAGGTGCTAACCTATTATTTCAGTCAGTGTGCTCCGTTGACACATATAGATGTTGTGCGTTATGACTCCCTCGGCTCTTTGCTTTTCCTCAGTTGTTCCCACATTATTCTGTTCAATGCCGCCCTTCCTTAGTACATGGCCAAGAAATTTCATTTGTGACCCGCTCTGCAAAAAGGGCACATACATGTAAGTCGCTCTGTGCTTTTACGCGTAATGGGCCGTTCTATGTGAAGAGGGTGAACAATTCCCCAAACAAGTGATTTTTAAGGGAGGGATTTTTTTTTGCATCTTTGATACCTACATGTATATTATTCTAGTTCATAAACCAAAATCTTTGATTTCAGTGAATAAAGTTGGGGAAAAAATGTGTTTGTGTCGAGTGCTGCAATCTATTCCTTTGCTTTTTGTTATTTTAAATGGCTTGTTTCTCCTTAAGTCATTTCAAGAAATTCTTGAAAACAAACATGCAAATTTCCAAATATCTCGTGAATGCAAAATGCTACAGGCCTCAGACATATACCATATGAAAGCTTAGAAAAAGGCCGTTCCAGCTATGTATAAAACACTATTTTCAAATTTTGCAACATAATGGCCCTTTTTGCAGAGTGGGTCACATTTGTCTTTTCTTGATTTCTTTCATTAGACTTTTCTTGTACTTGCATCGATTACAGATTTCAATATTTCACACTCTGTTCCTCCATGAAACTTTAAATTCTTCTGAGAAACCACATCTCGGTTGCTTGCAGTCTCCTTTTTGAAATCTTTATTTAGCGTCCAGCTCTCACAAGTATACTGTCCATAAGTGTGATTTTATTACACGTAATTTGTAGTCGTCCTGATGTTTCCATTGTATATTGTTTTTCGTTTCAATGAATTAGCCTTTTGCTTGTGCAATCTATGTAAAGCCACAAATCACATTTGATCACTTTGCACACATGATTACACATCCCCCCCCCCCGTTTTGTTTGTGGGCATGAAGCGGCTAGAGCCCCACGACCTTTTGTCAACTGACACATTTTACAGGAGAATTGGGGTTTTCCCACAAATTTTGCTTATGATTGTCCGAGTTTCCTGTACACGAACCCATTAAAATAGGACTAATTTTGAGAAAACAGTGAGCGCTCTGTATTTGGAAAGTGTTGGCCAGTGACCCAAGACATTTCATCAATTCACACTTCAACATTGCACCGTGGGAATGGGGGACTTTCAACAAATTTTGCTTGATATTATCTTTCTGTATAAATAAGCTGGCCCAACGTGGAATGGAGTCGGGGTGGTGCCGCAACACAAACTTGATGCAACATATGAAACAAACTTTGCTCTGAAAAACGAATCACCCAAGTCGATTGCCTACCCTTGTTATCTGTGGCCTTATCCTCTTGTTTTTGGTTTGTAAAGAGTTCGGACAACTGGGACTTTAACGGAAAACCTTCTGGACAAACGCTTAACCTTCAATGCTCGGGTTGTGACGCGGAGTGGCCATGACGCCCTGCGCGAGCTGTGTGGATTCTACTTTGATCTGGACAAAACCATGACAGTGTATGAGTATCGTCAGTTTGGCACAAAGTACGTCCATACAATCTCCCCCTCTCTCTCTCTCTCTTTATCACCTTTCAAACACTGGTCCGAAAAAGCCATGTTGTCAGAGCAATAATTTTGGGGCTAATATTAATTTTCCTGAAGGAAACTTTTGTTCAGAACTTGGCTGAAAATGTATGGCAATTTTGTGATATTATTCACGTTTCATTAACTTCCAAAAAAGAAAGAAAGAAAGGGGGTAAAAATGTCATTTGTGTTTTTTGGGGGCCTAACTTAGTACCTTGGTTCCCACAGAACCGCACCAGCTGCTTAATAATCCTACTGTTTGAAATCAAATTGTGAGCTATCCTTTTGAATATGATCGCAAACTTTATTGTATTAAAGTGTGACGTCATGCCAACATGAACTATGCCTGCATGAATACAGACTGGCTCCAACCACAATCCTTCATCCTATTCAAATACATTGCCCAATATTACTTCCCATCAAGATTTATGCAAGAAAAAACAAGTTGAAAAGCACAAGATTTCAAAGGGGAAAGGTGAGGTACCCCTGCCTCAAGGTCTGAAAATTGGGATAATTTCTCTGGAATCGGTTGAAGAATTATCCTCTATTTAGATCTGGGCTCAGGAAAACCATAAGGGAGGAGGGGTTGGCAGTTCAAAATGTCGCCAACCCTACAATCACTGATCAAGACCCACCTAGAGTGGCTTCCCTGGGTGATTTCAATTACAAAAACAAAATGTTCAACATCGTGCAACTCAAAGGTTACATTCACAGCCCATTGCTACCGTATAAATTAACTTTAATGATGGTAAAAAGGAGAAAAGAGTTCTTTTACACAGTAAAGTTTCTAGTCCTAGACCCAGATGCAACAATGAATGTGTGTGACACGAACAGGCACATGTAATATGTATCTATGAGGAGGATAAAGCTTTAGTTCATTAACACCTAGTTTGGGGTTTTATTTTGACATGGACATGGTTGATGCTGTAGTTATATGGGTAACTACGTTTTCTTTTTTATTGTGATAGGGATTCTTTGACTAACTTGGGGTTTTCTTTTTTTTTAATTACCCTGTTTTTTGGCGTGTTTTTTTAAGTAGGCATATTTGTCCTTTATGTTGGTACCCCAATGGAAATAAGCCTGTAAAATTTGCATTTTTGGGTTATCCCAGGTTAAATCAACTGTCTTTTGTTTATTGTGCTTATTTTCATCTGTCATTGTTAATGAGTCGGTTGAAACCTGAATAAATCAAATCAAATAAAAAAAAAAACACCTGACATTACATGGAGTCGATTTTGACCCGTAACTCTTCACTTCGTAAAATACACCAAGGTGTCGTTCAGACGGAGGGCTTACTCTTGAGATAGCCACGAAGCTGGCTAGCTCTACCTAAAAAAGTTGTCGTTGGAACGCAACATAGCTCCCTTTTTAGCCAGTAGGGGCTAGGCCCGAAAATTTGTGGGGCTAGCCCCGCTTTCAGCTCAGCGGGACTTCTTTTTGTGACTTAGCTCCACCGTACTTGCTGTTTGGATGCAACTGACCTAGCCCACACTGAAAGAAGTACATGTACCGTCACCCCATGAACACATATTAGATAACATATTAGACCTTTTAGCTCCACTGCAACTCTAGCTCCGGAGCTAACTATCATTGTATGAACGGGAGCACATTTTAGATTATATCACTAGCTCTACAGAGCACCCGTCGAGGTCATTAAATGAAAAAGAGCTAGATCAAAAGCTGCCCTATGTCTGAACACATACCCCAAGAATGCCCTCTCATTTTGGAATTTAATAGAGCCCAGGGGATGGGATGACAAGGCTGTTATTTTGCCTCACTTGCTCTGTCTTTAAATAGGCAATTTGACTTTTCTTGTAAATAGCATGTAACTTTCTTTTTTAAATGGTAATATGAGCGAGGAAAAATAGCACTTTGAAAAATATTGTTTAATATTTTCATTTGCCATTTTCAAAATCATTGTTGGATTGTTGTCTTTAATTTTCTGTCTGATTGGACGGCAGATCAAAAGCTCTGCCATTTATCCAGAGGGGGAAGTACAGTCACGTGACTGGTCGAAGGAAGGGCAGGCCTTATGTCGTGCAGGACATTTCAGCTGTAAGTGATATAATAATTGTAGGGGGTCAGCGTATTTAAAGAGATGTTGATTGCCGAGAGATGTCTGCGTCATTTTGTAGTTTTATGTAGATTGCGTATTGGAAAATAAAACAGACAATTATTTCTGCCATGAAATAACAAAAAAGTGACTTTTGAGAGCTATTTTAACCAAGTCCCTTCTAGCCCGCTGCCATTTGTCTAAAAGTCGTCGCTGCGGGCAGCAAACAAATCTGGTGTCATAGGACGTCAGATTTGTTTGCTGCCCGCAGCGACGGCATTTAGACAAATGGCCCCAGCAGGCTATGCTGCAATAGAGGGGACTTGATAAAAAATAGCTCTCAATATGGCAGAAATAATTGGCTGTTTTATTTTACAATATGCAAAGTACAAAATGACGCAGACTTCTCTCAGCAATCAACATCCTCTTTAACCCTAACCCCCTAGGCATTTTTACTAGGAGGCTTCCTCAACCTGTCAAAATCAAACACTATGCAGTATACCTGTGGCACATTCTTTGGACTTAGACAAATTGGGGCATCATAGCTCCATGTAAAGTAATGGTGCCAAGGCCCTGCAGTACTGAACCCATCAAAACTTGACAAAACCTGCTGTTGGAGAATGTAAGGCTTGGGGCAGTTAGGGTTAAATGTCACATTTAACCCACACCATAGCCTGTATATCCAACAACCATCACTGTTTAACTTGTGGTTTGCCATTCTGAAGGCGTTTATGCCCCTTTTAGCAGTTGCTTGGATTTTATGCTAATGTGAATTTACATATTCATGACAGTTATGATGTCACACAAGGGAAAGCTTCAGTATCGTAGCTGATTCGTGTGTAAAAAGTTAAGTTAGTTTTGCACTTCCGTGGTAAATTTTCTAAATGTTTGTGTTTACTTTGAGTGCTTAGTAAGCAGTCAGTAAACATTTAACATACAAACTGCTAAATAAGTCAAATTTGGACGACTTTTCTGCACTGAAGCAACTACATGTAAACTGTACTGTGAGTTCCTTGATTGATATCATAGCAACAGCACCCTATGTCAGGAAATAGCTTGGACATTTTCAATATTGAAAAAGAACACTTAATCATTAGTTTAAGTCCAAAAAAGGAATTTTGATGTGCTTAGACAGTTAAGAAGCATAGATATTTGCATACAATATATTTGTTTATGATATTTCCTGGATCTTTATGGATATTTCTGTGGACCTTTAAAGGGCCATGAGAACATTGGCAACCATTGGGTGCATTCGAGTAGCTCACCCGGGTCGACTCGGGTTAGCCCCGTGCTGTTCGATTAGCTCTGACGTCCTACTCGGGGCTCACTCGAGTCAGCCACCACATACCCTGCTCACGGGGTAGAGTCACTGGTGGAATTATGTCGCACGCATGCGTACTGAAATCCGATTACCCACATATTCTACTGGAGCGGGAATTAAAAATTGCCGACCTCAAGGGTGATTGTGTAGTTAAGGACCCTGTTCCTCTAAAATCCACTTTTAAGTTATTGCAATGTCGTAAACAGAGGGCAGGGGTTTATATTTTTTTTTGTGGGAAATTTTTGTGTAAAACGACAACGAAGATGACAAAACGAAACACGAAAATAAAGATGGCGAAATCCGCAATGATTCGCAAGACACCAACCGCAAAACACGTCAGAAATTTGTTTAAATGATGTCATTAGAAAGTATACTTTAGGTCGATAAATTCATTCTGGAATGATAAAACAACCTTGACTCGAAATGCTCAAATATAAAGAGAGACCCGTAACTACACAATCGCCGACTCAAGTGCAAGGTGACATCAACAGGAGAGGGCGTTTGAGCGTTCTATTAGCCCAGCACTCGTGGCTAACCCGTCTGCCTTCACCCGAGTCGATCCGGGTGAGCTACTCGAATGCACCCATTAGAATTCAAAGTGACAAAATTACTGTACAAATTGCCCAGTTTGAAGGTATCAAACATTTCGGGAAGTTACTCTAAAAGGTATGGTTCCTTTTTGAAAACCGGGCCAAATATAATGAATCTGCTTACTGTAAGTGGGGAATCACTGCTTACTATAGCAGAAATTTCTGCGGTTAGCATATTTTATGGGTTACTAGGGGATTCTGGCTTGTGGGCATATGTGTACATCCCACCCATAACTTAAGGATAATTTGCCTGTGGTGTCAGCGAGGAATTTCTTTGCCAGCTCATTTATTGCAACAATGCAGAATCTGCATTATAGAATCCATAAATAGGCTAGGGCTGTCCCGAATATACCGAATATTCGATCATCAACTGAATATTTGAATACCTTTTTGCCGGTTCGAATATTAAAAAAAAATATATATGCACGTACAGATACGACTCTGATGCTATTTTAATAGAAAAGTTACGGTGCATAATAGCAGTGTCACATAGACATTTTTTGTGGACAGAGGTTGATTGTTCCCGACCGTAAAACCCTTGACACTTCCAAAATAATTATTGCAAAAACTCAGGCTGGAGTTTGGTTTCTTGTTATCAGAACATTATATGTACTCGTAATGATCTTGATACAATGCAACAAATGTCAACCGGGTGGCCTTTATTATCTATCGCCGCATGTAAAACAACGGCGTGCTTTGCATGCAACTTTTTACCGGTGCGGCATGCAGTTGCAGCAGATGCCTGAAAGACTTGATCGGCGAGTATCGAATATTCAAATATTCGGTCAAGCCCAATCTCAAATAATCCAATACTAAATTATTTGAAAATGAACAGCCCTAAAATAGGCCCTGGTCTTAGAAATCAAAATTGTTATTTAAACAGGGTAGTCTTATCAGTTAAAAATCTGTTATCCTTAACCCTCCTGTTCTCAGGGCCAAAATCGACCCAGCTGCTGTACAGATCAAAACCTATCAAATTTCAGATTGAAACACACACAAACTGTCAGAGTTGGTGTTTAGAGATTTTGATAGGCTGTGATAGTTATAAGTATAGGAGGGTTAAGGCAGAGATGTAGTCGAGTCCACCACAAGTCCCTGCAAGTTCCTCCAGTCCTAATCCCAATCACAAGCTATTCAAATGAGCTTTGACAAAGGCATTCCTTTGTCGTTGTTCATCCAGTTACTTGTGACCGGCTTTATGAAAGGACTTCTGACTGGGCTTGCGAAAGTACTTGTGAAAGGACTTGCACTTGCAGGGACTCGACTCCAACTCTGCCTTGAGGGCCCTGTCAAAAAGTGACAATAATTGATATACGACAGAAAGTAAAATAAAAACCAACAACCAAAAATGGTAGGGGAGTAATTTTGTTTGACGACAGTGTTGAGGCTTTTCAACATAGCGATGATCAGTACATCAATGAATTGTGCCATTCATGTTTGTCACTATCACCACGCAGGGGGCCACTCTGACCTTTGACTCCCAGGGCCAGCCATCTATCTCCGCTGCCTTGAAAGCCAAGCCGGTTCTCCTGATCAGGATTACACACGTGGATGAGAGTGTCAAAGAGAAATTAGTGTAAGTGACTCGGATCTTGTATCCCAGGAGGGTAGAAGATGAAGTCGTTGTTCATATCCTCCGAGATCTTAAATCGCAGTTGAAAAAAAAGATAATCATACTTTTTTTTACAATGTAGGAGAAAATGTGGGAAATCACGAGTTGAATAGTTCAATTTTTCCTATCAATTCCTACTTTCCCTAATTGTTTTAGCTTGCTCCTACTTTTCCCTACTCTTTTTCTTGAAATTCCTACTTTTTCCTACCTTTTTGTCCCACATCTCCGAATAATGAATATTTGTGTTACCCACAGTCATATGGAAATATGAAGGGCTTGGGTGCAGGAGTACTGCAACTTTGAGTACAGAACATATACCAGATGAGGCCTGTGACAATCCAAGATTCTTTCTAGTGTACAAAATCAGGGGTGAGATTTTTCAGGGTTTTTACCGATTTCAGGAATTCCTGAGGTGTTTTTACCTGTAAAAGTGGATAGACCAATAGAAATGGGTGTTTTAAGGGGTGCCTTTAGGCAAATACAAACCATAGATGCTGTTGTACGTTGCTCTGGGGTCCTGGGTGAACCCCAAACACTGCAGATTTCGTGGATTTTTCATTTTCGGCCAATCACACCCCTGCAACATCCTGCAATATGCTCAAATACAGTAGAACCTATCTACAACAAACTCCACTATGCCGAACCGATGGCTGTAACAAACATCCTCTTGGACTACCAGCCTTTTATATTGAATACATGCTATAGTTCACAAGACCGAATTACCGCTATGTATTTGTTATGCACGTTCGCCCTTAACAAGGCTAAAAGCCTCTCGAGGCATGGAGCTACAAAAAGAAAAACAATCAAAGATGCAGGAGAAAGGAATTAAGATTCCTCTTGAAGCAGGAAAGATCGTAAGATGAAGGGAAACATGCACCAGGCAAAGAATTCCATAGAGATACAGAATAAGGGAAAAGGCCATCGGCATGGCTTTTTGCTCTACATCTGGGTGCAGCTACATGTAGAGTATTGGTGGGAACAGGCGGAAAGCCGAGCTTCACGCTCAAACACTTTAACAGCAGGAACCAAGCTGGACAAGCTGGTGGAACATTTACCATGAAAATATCTGTAGAACAGACTATAAGTATGAGTAGCAACAGATCTCCGGTGAGAGAGTGATTGTAAGGATGAGCCCAACTCTTCTCCGACCAAATTAACAATGCGCCTCTGTACTCTAATAAAAATAAGTGACAAGCAGAAGCACCAGCCCAGATTTGAGAACAGCTAGTACCCAATAAAGATGATGCACAGTTGTCTTGTAAAGGTAAAGGATATCATCAGGAGGTAGATACTTCTGAGCTCGATAAAGACAACCAACCAACCAACCAACCAACCAACCAACCAACCAAGCAATACTGAACCTTTGTGTGGATCCCATGGTGTGGCGTTCTGTTGTATATATCATGTACCCAAATAATGTTCCCAAATGGCATCTTTGTGGTTGACTCCAGATTCGGCAATGGAAGGATTCCTTACGATCCTCAGGACTACCACACTAAGATGGATCCACCGTTAACAAAACAGGAAGTCGCTGACAACAGGCTCATAGCTCAAGTGCAAGGTACAGGTGTCTCAAACAATTGTCAGTGTCTTTGCTTGTGGGCAACTAATCAGAAGTCATAAACCCAGAGTGTCATATAGCCAGGGATCACGCCCAATTTTACGATACAACCTGGGAAGCGACATTGTGGCAGGCCTTGAATTTGGTAATTTTTAGGGCAAGGCCACTTTGGCCTTGAATAAAGCAAAATTATGGAGGGCACCAAGGCCAGTAAGTAGGGCACCAAGGCCAAATTATATCTGCAGAAAGGGCACGGAGGGCGCGGCACTGTTGATTTTTTTCCGTTCAAAACGTATTTAACTAAGAGTAAGAGTAAGACTATGAGGCCAAAAACATACTGCTTCCGATCACATGGGTATTCAATTATATGTGAATTTCAGCCTAAACTATTTCCGTTTACGCTACGAAAGCTATAACAAAAAATTGCCAAAATAAATTATAGAAACTTGCCTTAATTAATGTCAAAAATATTTACGGTCGATAATTCTTAAAAATCATGGAGAATTTAGGTCGTACACATCACTATGCACAACGCTAACCACGATGGGAAACTGGCCAACACTGTCCGTTTATCCATGGAGAAATACATTCTCCATGGTTTATCGTACGGTGGTAAGCGTGCGTGATGCACTTTGTGTGGCGGGCGATAAACCTCGTGTTGCGGCAGGAAATGTCGGGGAAACACGCTGCGGTGTACAAGCGGTACAACCTCGAAATATATTAATGAACACGGAAAATGCATACACAGACAAAATAGATCAAGTTCTGTGAATTAACGTGCAGAAATCTTCTTTCTCTATCGATTTTTTGGGCCTAATTATTCATCGAAACTTTTGACAATCGGAACACCGCGTGTTGTGACCAAAGTTTATGAAGTTACTGTACGTACGTATGTAGCGCGCCAAAGGCGTGCTTCATAGCGCCGCCTACAAGGGCGCGTTTCCTCGTACACGAACATCGATGCGTATTGTGAGGCGCACACGTGCAAGTACTGAGAAAAAGAAAGTCAGTTGACTGCACGTAAACGTTGCCGTACATGTACATACTCCTGCTGATTTGTGTGTACGTACGAATACACACATTTAATCTTGCGGTGGGGGTGTTGATGCTTGTATCGGAACACTCCGAAACTGGACCAGATTACTAGTTTGTGTGCATGTACTGTGATTCTGTACGCGCGATCGCCAACGTGTTGTGCAGCGAGATTTTATGAAGGGCTGGCATGACATCGAAAAAACAAATGATATGAAGGATTGTAGTGGCTGTGTTTTTGCAAAAAGGGCACGACGGCCAAGGTAAATTTGGGGCAAGGCAAAACTGGCCGTGAAGACGGAGATTTTGTGTGGGGCACCTCGGCCAGTAAGAAGGCAACGACGGCACTGGCCGTCGTGGCCGTCGTTCATTTCAAGCCCTGTTGTGGGGATCACTCAATGAGGATACGACTTTTTAACTTATAATTTGTCAAACAAACCACAAGGGAAACTGACTTGGTAATTCTGATAAATTTTCAAAGTGAACAAAGAAGACTGGCAGGAGCCTGATCCCTGGCTATATATGAGGCGCCAAGTGTAAAATTATTATTTAACGCTATTATTTACCAATAATTCATTATATAATATATAATGAATTATTTAACCATTATTTGCATTTTTTTTACAAATAATAGATTTTGCACCACACAATTATATATATATAATTGTTGCCAGCTTTCATTATATATATAATTCAATGGATCATTATACTTATATATAAATAATGACGACTGACAAATTTTATATGTAAATAATTAATTTTGCACATGCAATTATATATATATATAATTGTTGGACACTTTTATTATATATATATAATTGTTGGGCAACTTTCATTATATACATATCAATTTGCGGACCATTATACTTATATATAAATAATATCGACGGAAAGGTTTTATTTGTAAATAAAGAATTTTGCACCAAACAATTATTTATAAATAATTGAATTTTGTATTTTTACAACGAAGTGAACGAGGCTATGATATACTAAATAATGATTGTGCGTCGTTCATTACATACTAATAATAGTGCAGTATGTAAATTGTGTTATTAGCCACGCCCAGTAGTCTGAATATTCACATCCTGGCATCCGTCACAATTGTGTTTATTGGGAGGGGCGTAATCATACATGCAGACTGTGTTACGATTTTGAGTCAATGTGATAGAACTTTTGTTTCAGGGCCTTGGTTAACCGATTGTTCATTTTAGTTGAACTTTTTGCTCTTTACAAGATGAAGTGCTTTTTAAATTTTGAAAATAGCAAGAAAGAAAGAACCGGTGTGTGCAGGCAAAATTCAAAGAGTGATCAGTTTATCATATTTTTTTGATCATCTCAGGAAATAGCCTCAGTGAGTCAGAGTTTGTTTAGGGGGTAGGGAGGGTGTGGGTTGTTAAAGGCATCAACAAAATCTCTCTTTCCATTCCATTTCTATTTGTGGGAAGGTTGGAGGAAGAAAGATTCTGTTGAGCAAGGTCTCATTATCGGTTTTTACGTAAGTGACTGGTCTTGCAGAAATTGTTTTGCATATATTTATGAATAGGTTGGTGGGTATGCCAGCCGTGTGGGTGTGTGACTGACCCACCCAAGGCGCAATTTCATTCTTTTCTTTTTAAATTGGAATACGCTTCGAGGGAGTCAGTTTTAGCCACTATTTCTGCAAGATGACAGTCCTGGTATGTGCTGGCTACGTTAGAGGAATAATCAGTGGATTCTTTGATGGATCATTCCAGGAAGTAGCCGCAGCGAGTCCGAGCTTATCTGGGGGAGGGGGGGGGGGGGGTGGGGAGGATTTGTAAAGGCATCAACAAATCTCTCTTTCCATTCTTTTCGTATTTGTGGGAAAGGTTGGATGAAGACAGATTCTGTTGAGCAAGGTCTCATTATCGGTTTTTACGTAAGTGACTGGTCTTGCAGAAATTTTTTTGTTGTATATTAACGAATAGGTTGGTGGGTATGCCAGCCGTGTGGATGTGTGACTGACCCAGCCAAAGCGTAATTTCTTTCTTTTCCTTAAAAAAAAAAATGGAATACGCTTCGAGGGAGTCAGTTTTAGCCACTATTTCTGCAAGATGACAGTCCCGGTATGTGCTAGCTACGTTAGAAGAATAATCAGTTGATTCTTTGATGGATCATTCTTACACGTGGCCGCAGCGAGTCCGAACTTATCTGGGAGAGGGGGGGGGGGGGGGGGGGGGGGGGAATAGTAAAGTCATCATCAACAAAGCCGATCCTCATTCTTCCTTGTTTTTTCTAAAATAATTACCACCAAAAAATACATTGGTCGTGCTGCTGGACGTAATACTACTACTAGTACCAACATAAGCAGTCCCACCTCCCCTGTTCGGAGTTTCTTGTCGCAGCTGACTGGATTATATGTTGGATGCTGCTGTCGATCTGGCCATTATCGCCATCAGCCATGGCAGAAGTCAATAAAAACACGCTTTGCTCAAGACTATAGTAAGGAAGAGTAGACCAAGCACGAGGAAATTGACACTCATCAGTGCAGTCAGTCTAGTCGGTCCATCACAACTTACAAAATAGACCGCGGTCTTGTGTCAATCCTCCGCGTTTGGGTATTGCACACGTTTTGACATATTGCAGGTACCAGACTAGACTCGACTGAGCCGGCCGCGCGCAATTGTGACGGATGCCAGGATGTGAATATTCAGACTACTGGGCGTGGCTAATAACACAATTTACATACTGCACTATTATTAGTATATAATGAACGACGCACAATCATTATTTAGTATATCATAGCCTCGTTCACTTCGTTGTAAAAATACAAAATTCAATTATTTATAAATAATTGTTTCGTGCAAAATTCTTTATTTACAAATAAAACCTTTCCGTCGATATTATTTATATATAAGTATAATGGTCCGCAAATTTATATGTATATAATGAAAGTTGCCCAACAATTATATATATATATAATAAAAGTGTCCAACAATTATATATATATAATTGCATGTGCAAAATTAATTATTTACATATAAAATTTGTCAGTCGTCATTATTTATATATAAGTATAATGATCCGTAAAATTATATGTATATAATGAAAGTTGTCCAACAATTATATATATATAATTGCATGTGCAAAATTAATTATTTACATATAAAATTTGTCAGTCGTCATTATTTATATATAAGTATAATGATCCATTGAATTATATATATAATGAAAGCTGGCAACAATTATATATATATAATTGTGTGGTGCAAAATATATTATTTGTAAAATAAATGCAAATAATGGTTAAATAATTCATTATATATTATATAATGAATTATTGGTAAATAATAGCGTTAAATAATAATTTTACACTTGGCGCCTCATAGCTATAAGGCATTATGGGTTAATGACTTGACCAGCGCCCATCTTGATGGATCCACCGTTGCTGCACAATTTGCAAGAATAGGATTGAACATGCGACCTCCACTTCAGTGTACGAGAGATCTACTAACAGTGCTCTTTTAATACCAACTTTGCCCAATTTTAGCATTCTCCCATTTTGTCAGTGTCTGTGTTTAGCGGGCTCTAGTCAGAAATCATAAACCTATAATGCCGTAAAGGCAGCCGTATACCCAGAGGTCATGGCACAACTTGACACTACAACCTGAGACCACTCGGGGGATCACTCAATAAGCCAGTTCGGTATCTCAAAGGTTATTCGGGATAAAATTGTTGACGTAATGTCACGCCATGTTACATGAACGCCCATTTTGATTGAATTTAACACGTGCGCGTTGTGCGACTACCTTTTGTGTTCACACGCGCGCGTTAGGTCATGCGGGTCATTTGGGATAAAATGTCATTGTGCACATGTGCAGTCTAAATACCGAACTGGCTTAGGATACAACATTTTGTGATAATATGACCCAACCCAACAAAATAAGTCACAAGTCGCCAGAGTTACTTTTGAGTTACAGGCCCCAAAAACATGACTTATTCTGTGCAAATCAATAGGAACTGCCACGGTTTTCACCCCATATTCATCAGGATGTCAAACTGAGTGATATACATGTATCAAAATGAAGAGCCAAGTATGTTCTATCCAATGCAACAGAGCTCGACAAATTTTTATTTCAACTGGTAGTCCACCGGACTACCACAATGAGAAAAATGGTAGCCCAATGTTTGAAATTGGTAGTCCTGTGCGGCCAAACTCAAACCTGCAAATAACAAAAGTTATTATTTAGCGCCGATTTTTCGTTATTTTTGAAGCCAAAAGATAATTGGAAGGATCGGGAACAAGTCTATGAAAAGTGACTGACATCATGCACGTGCAATCTGTTGAGGTTGCTGGTTGGTTCCGTTCAACTGTTGCACGGCCAGTACATGGAAAGCGCGCGGTACCAGTGGCATAAAGATGGCAGCTACACGAGTATTTCACTTATTTTTCTCTGAATACGAAGTCACTGAATGGCGATGATATTAAACTTTATTTGTGGGTGAATGTTTAATGTTATTTTTGCTTGTACCTGCTGATCTGTGTAACTGTGTTCTGGTCCATGATTATGGAGTTTGATTCTCTGAAAAACATGTGCAATACAGTTGGTGGTCCGGCGGGCTCTAGCACGGGAAACTCCGGTTGCCCGGAGGCCTGGCGTGGTTGTCCCGGGCATCCGGGCCCCGGATTTGTTGAGCTCTGATGCAAGTAAAAAAAACTATGATCCTGAGACTCATTTTGTAGGATCCGGTCACATATAATGTTATCACCAGATTGCAAACAAACCATAATGGTACCCGACTAGGAGAAAGTTAGACAATGTACAAGAATGGGACTTCAATCTGTGACCTCCGGGTTCTGCTATTACAAAGAATAAAGAAATCGACAAATTGAAGACCACCGACAAACCGCAAGGTAGCTCAGTTTGTAGAGTGCTCGTAATCTCGAGGTCGCAGGTTCAAGTGTTGTCAATTTTCTTTTGTTCTCCTGAAAACTATTTGTGGACAGAAATATTTCTTTGAAATGATACCATTCCCCTGTTTACTGAACGTTGTTGTATTGTGCGAACCCTAATCTGCAGATTCTGTCCAAGCTCAACTTCGTAAGCGAGCCTGTAAGACGCTAACGGGACTGGGTCGTCACTTCAAACAAATAGATAAATCAGGAGATGGTGTACTCAGTAAAGAGGAACTACGGCAAGCACTGGACATGTACCACATCAGAGTCGACCCAAATGTTAGTTGTTGTTTTTTTCAATCTATTTATATCATCAAACTGACTATTTTCAAAGTGAACAAAGAAGACTGGCAGAAGCGTGATCCTTGGCTATAAGGCAGTATGAGTTTATGACTTGCGCCCACATTAAGGATGATGTTGATTGCTGAGAGAATTCTGCATCATATTCTAGTTTTTATGTAGATTGTGTATTGTAAAACAGCCAATTATTTCTACCCTGAAATAACATTAAAAAAAGATTTTTGAGAGCAATTTTTATCAAGTCCCCTCTGGCGCAGCATACCCATTTGTCTAAAAAGTCGTCGCTGCGGGCAGCAAACAAATCTGACGGCATATAACACCTTGCACCTTTCGTGTCTAGCACTAGGCACAAAAGGGGAGTATCTCCGGCTCCTTTGACGTCAGATTTGTTTGCTGCCTGCAGCGACGACTTTTAGAGAAACGGTACCAGCGGGTTAGATGTGACTTGATAAAAAATAGCTCTCAAAAGTTCCTTTTTTTGTTATTTCATGGCAGAAATAATTGGCTGTTTTATTTTACAATACGCAATCCACAAAAAAATAGAAAATGAAGCAGACTTCTCTCAGCAATCAACATCATCTTTAACAAAGAACATTAACAAATTGGAAGGCTGCCAATATTACCACATTTAAAGGAACCATGCTTCTCAAATTGACCGGATCACATTATATTTCATAAATAAATTCATTTATATGTATTAAATGTGAATTAAAAGCCAAACTGGTTCAAGTGAAGTTTTAGTGTGATTATTTGCCGCTCAAAAATTGACCCCCCCCTTTTTGAAATTTGTTGAGACTCAAATTGAGGGCGCTGTTCGTGACGTAGACCGAGGCACCGAAATCCATGGATTGACTCGATAGTCTGGACCTGGCCCGTATACACACACTAGGTCTACACGTGCAATTTCGTAAGTTGCAACAACAACTAACATCGAACTTACCCTGATTTTCTCCCTTTTAGCAAAGGCTCCTCGGGGAATGGGCCGTTTAACTGCTTTCGCCTTTATCTTACTCACATCTGGGAACTTTATTGGGATGGCAGTGGACTTGAGCATATTTTTAATGGTCATCCCAAAGGATTTGAAAATACCAGTATCGCAACACGACGGCTCAAAGTGGTCGCTACATAACGCTGAAAAGCTGCTGGGGCCGGACCTCTTTGCTCTTGTCACCTTCACTTTCGCCGTCCAAATTCTCCGATATTTCGCTTCAGTTGGAAATAAATGAAGGCTTACTCCACCCGTCGTTGTTTTGCTGCACCCAGCAGCCACACACCTTGTCGGCATGGCCGAAAAACACTATATTTTGCTTAGATTTTGGACGAAGAATTTTCGCCCTACAATGTACACACAATGCATACCCGTGATGAATGGGTAATGTGCCTCGATCTACGTCACACACTTATGTTAATGAGGGTCCCACTCAGGGGGCGGAGTAGCTTGGACAAACATATTCAAAAATTGTTTTCTCATATTTAATCTGGGAAATAATTGTCTCTGGACACAAAATATCATTGTCAAGATAATACTTTATTGTTTTAAGCAGGAATAATGCAATATATATCCTAAATCATGTTTCCTTTAAACTGGATCCGACAAGGGGGATAGAAGGGGAATCCACAGCAAGTGTAAACGCGAGGTGGATCAGGGTCTGATCCGCGATCTGATGCACCTTTCTCGATCCCCCTTTCGGGAGAGATTCGATCCTGATCTGATCCCGCAATGCTCGAGTGTAAAGGCAATTGGTGGATCAGAACCCGCAAGTTGACGCAACCACATGCTGTATGCGTGATGCAGTGGATTATGGGAAGCCCGAAAGTCCACGAATAGCCCTTTCTTGGTATGCTTTTTGGATCGGTCTGAATGTTCAACCCCTTCAGTGCCATACACTTTAAGATCACTTGTCTCATCATGAAATTCATGATATGGGGAATGTTTGACTGAAGTACGACTATTTCCAATGCTCAGACTTTTTTGGACCTACATGTACGTTTTTGTCCCTGAAAGGTTTTTCAAGGGATTGTCGCGATGATTACATTCCACATTTTAAATAAATATGCTGTGTTCATGCTATTTTTGACATGGCACTCCCAAAAATACATTTTCAAACTGAATTGCCAATTTGGTAAAACATCAGATAAGTTAAAGGTAGTATACAACATTTGCAAACATCAAAAAACCAAACTACTGAATTATTACGAAATACTCTACTAGACTGCAAGTAAATAGCAGTCTCAAGCATCCTGTGAGCTGCCGTTTTCAAGAAAAGTGGACATTTATATAGTTTCCAACGATCCGACAATCGTTGGAAATAGTCTAGTTCCCCGACCTGATAATTCCCTGACGTCTATAAATTGTTCCATTTTGTCTAAAGTATGTTCAGGGAACCAGACTACTAGAAAAAAAAAAGTTTTCTCTTTTTGTCCCCCAGCATCTGTGCACACAAAACGTTAAACAGGTCAGTGTTGCAGTATTTGTTAGCACGCTATAAAATAACAACCCCCGAGTCCATATATTTCTGAAAATTACAGCAAAAGCAAATGGTGTATACTACATTTAGGAGCTTTTCAATGAGACATTTCACACACACACACAAAAAACAGATTGAAGATAAGTAACACAGTTAATAAGTTTCAATTTTGGGCATAGGAGCAGGATGCTCCTATTTGTAATGTTAATGAATAGGACAATCATCGCACGTAAAAGTTAAGACCAAATACATGTTTTCCTCCATTATTCATTTATAGACGGAAATCCATTGGATTAAAACTGGATTGAAACTGCACAAATAGCGGCTATAGGCGTCATCCGGCCTGGTGGGACTATTTTTTGTTTGCGCCATTTGGCGTCATCCGTAAGGGGTTAATGGGACAAAATTACTGTTTTCCTCATTTCAGTTATTTGAGTCGCTGTGGTTATTTCTTGATCAGAACGAGGATGAGGCAATAGACTACGGGGAATTCCACAGAGGATTTATTGGAGAGATGAACGAAAGGAGGAAAATGTTTGTCAGAAAGGTCAGTTGTGTGACACTGTCATTGTTGCAATTTGTCATTAATATAGGACGCAGCACTCTGTAAGGGCTGTCCCAAATATACCGAATATTCAAATATTTGATATATATTCACATACAGATACAACACTGATACTATTTTAACAGTAACAATTACGGCGTTTAGCAGTGTCAAATGCTGCATTTTTATTTTTATTCTGTTAACTTTTTATGGATGGAGGTTTATTGTTCCCATCCGTAAAACCCTTGACACTTAAAATAATTACTGCAAAAACGCAGGCTGAAGTTTATAGTTTCTTGTTATCAGAACGTTATATGTACCCTTTATGATCTTGATACAACAGGCGCATTAAAAAAAGTGTCAATCGAGTGGTCCATAATAGCGATCGCTGCACGTAAAACACCGGTGTTCTTTGTGTGCAACTTTTTACCGGCGCAGCATGCAGTTGTAGGTGATGCGTGAAAAACTTGATCAGCGAGTATTGAATATTTGAATACTAGATTATTAGATTATTCGAAAATGAACAGCCCTACACATTTTTGCACTGAGAAGCTAATTTAGGGATTTCAACATTTTGACATGTTTACATCCAAAAAATCACTTTTATAAACTAAAATGGGAACAAAGTTGTTGCTCGGGTGAGATACACGTATTGGGCTGTGCACCATATCGTATAGAAAACACAGGTCACTATTAAACATTGAGCTTCTTTTTCTCAAAACAATGGGTCATTACTCTTGACCTCGGGTTTTAGATGGGGGGGGCGCCGTGCACAATACCCCAATAATGGATTGAAAGTGCAGAGATTGGCGCATGTGTCAACCGGCCTGGTGGCAATTTTCAATCCGCACGTGTGTCAACCAGTGGCAAGTGGTTAACAACTTCAAAAGCTTATAGCTTGGGCTAGGACCGAGTTACACCAACACACAATACATTAAATTAAGGCTTTTATCTTGTACTTCCATGAAATAACATCTAAATTGTCAAATTTAGGCCCAAAAAGAAAACGTATCTATTTTTTTAATTTTTACTTTTAAAGTTATTTTCAAAATTTCACCTTTTCCCGCACAAAATGTTTTATTAAAATCACTTTGTCTTTAAATACAGCTACGATGGCACAAGCGTACATTTCGCCATCTCACTTTTTGCCTCCTGATGACCTCCGAGTTACACGACATGTACATTGTAGTATTGTTTTGATGTTTTAACCCTAACTCCCTACGTGGTGTGAAAATTGGAGGGTTTATTGTTAGGGTTAATTAATATATGTTTATACACACAAACAAATTGACCCTCCCTCCCGATTTTTCCCATTTAAGGGTAGCTCAAATTTTCTTTTTGGCCTTACTATAGCGCAGCCTTCAAGATATAACTGCATGTTATGAATGTATGTCATCTGGAGTTGAGTGTGTTTATAAGTTATCATTTCGACAACCAAACCACAAGGGAAACTAAAAAGAAGTTTTGCGTTTGTCGTTTGTAATCATGCCTCGCTTGTGTCTGGTTTTCGTTGCAGGCATTTCAGAAAATCGATGCCAACAAGTCTGGCACGGTGAGCATACCTGAACTGAAGAAATTTGTCAACGTGTACAAACACCCACATGTTGTGCAAGGTAAATGGGTCATTCCACCAGGTTGGGACACAGTGTGTGATATGACCATATAACTAAAACCATCATTACATTTAATTCAGTCATTTCATGTGACATCCATCTTTGGGTGTGAGGTTCTTTGAGAAAGTTTTTAATCATGTAAGTTATATTTTAACAAAAATATGATAAAAAGTGTGTTATTTTGATGTAAAATAGACGTAACATGGACACCGTGTCCAACAAATTAATATGGGAAATTCATTATGTACACTAATTAAAGGACACATTTTGCAACAATGAAAGACCTTTTTACGGTAGTCCGTGTCAAAATATTGCAGAGATAGCAAGAATTTGAAGAATCTGTGCAGTTGTAACATGGACACCATGACCATACATATATTTCTGCTGTTGTGCTGCATTTGGATATTGAATACCATAACAAATGTTTATTGTGCTGCAGTTTGTGTCTTGTAATTATTATACGGAGTGAGTTTGCATAATTATTTACATAAGTGTTGAAAATGTTACAAAAGGAATTGTGCATTTTCATGTCACACCATGTCAGTACTAAATGTTACGTCCAGACTGCCTTAATTTTTCATCATTAAATAAATAATTATGCAACTTACTATGTACTAACTACAAGACACTCATACAAATGTATATTGCTACAAGAAAACACTTTGTTATGGTTGCCAGTGTCCAAATAGCTCAGAAACAGCAAGAACAACAAAAAACATGCATGTGTGGACGTAACAGTGGACACAGTGTCTATTCTTGCTGTCTATGCTATATTTGGACACTGACTACCATAAAAAGTGTTCTTGTGTTGCATAGTACATCTTTTAATTAGTACACATGGTGAATTTCCCATATATATATTTAAAGTGTTGAAAAAAACACAAACTGGTTACGTCAAACTAACACATTTTTTTAATAATATTTTTGGTAAAATATAATTTACATGATTTAAAACTTTCTAAAATATTGCCCAAGCAAAGACTGATGTTACATGAAATAACTGAATCAAATGTAATAATACTTTTAAAGATATGGATAAATGTCATAGTGTGTTTCAATCTGAAAACAATTTTCAAGTAAATGAAAATGAACAAGAAAGACTTCAAGGGTGAAATTCTTTTTTTTTTTATGTAAGATTATTTAAATGAAAAATCACCAGCCCATTGGAGGCTTGGAGTCTGCTAGACGAATGCCTAAATGGCTGCACTCGGCCAATAGTTCAGTGTGAATTTCACCCCCCCCCCTGATTTTAATGAATATTGCATCCTTTTCTACATACATGTAGCTGCTTAAAATTAACAGTTACCAGGGGCCAATTTCATAGAATTATGCTAATCTTCCGGCAGGTCTTGTTTCAGCCTCCGAGGTAATGAACGCCTTTCTTGAACTCTTTGACTGTCGTGGAAAGGAGATCACCTATGGTGAATTTGAGGATTACTACGAAGGAGTCAGTATGTCAGTGAGTAACGATGATGACTTCATCGGCATGATGTCAGCATGTTGGACATTATGAAAGGCAGGATGGATAGAGTACAGTAGTGGACATTTGTGATCTGGTAGCACAAACTGAGCTTAAAGTCGCACTATGGTATTTGAGTTACAAAGCAGAAACGATTTTTTAACAACTGTGTATTTGAAAAACCCTATTCTATCATATCCCAAATTTTTTAAACTGAATCTATTCTCGAAATATTTTTGGGATGGATTTCTTTTTTGAACTTGGGTTAAACTGTGCACATATCACAAACTTTGAGCTTAATTTTGTTCAGTTAGAAAGGGGTCAAGCCTTTGAAAACTCTAAAAGGTTGTATTTGCGGCTAGGAATCAGATACCACAGCACACAATACAAGGTATCTCTCGAAAAACGCAACAGTTAATAAAACCATGATTATAGGAAAACCCAGTATCATAACCATATTTTTGTTTATATTGTATAGATGCGCTAGGGCATAAGCTTCAATTTGAGACCAGTTTCGGTTCGTTCACTTTTCGGATGGCTGAACAATCATTGTTTGAATGAGGTGGAGTAAAATGCCATTTGTTACATGTTAGAGAACTTTAATGAAGAACGACACCAATTGAATTTCACATGTTCTTTAATGCATTTGCTTTATCTTATTAAAAACAACCTTCTATCAACAGGAACATAAATTGAATATTTAAAACAATGGTTTGAATACTGTTCAAAGTTATCATGGCACTGGCTCTTCAACGTTCAACTTAAGCTCCAACTCCCTCAACATGACCACCTTCTCTGTCGATGCATATCTTGGCCCAGGTCTGCATATTTGCAACTGCTCGTCTCACCAGCTGTCGATTTTGGCATAGTTCATCAGTTTCTGCTATGATATGCATTCGCAATTCAGCAATGTTTGCAGGAGGTGTCCGAAATAGATGTACCCTCTCTTTTAGGTAGCCCCCACAAGAAGAAATCACAAGTCGTGAGGTCAGGTGAGCACTCAATCTCTTCATGTAGGGCCACGACCCTGTTGCCAAAAAGTTCATGTAGTCTGTCACGAATGACTATCCGCCGATGTGGTGAAGCACTGTCTTGTGCCCACCACAGATAATGAAAAGTACCTCCCACTAACTGTTCGAAATTTCCCGCCAGAATTGGCACAACATAATTATTTATCATTTGCAGATAAATGTCCCCATTGACATTACCCTCCAAGAAGAAAGGTCCCATCAGCAAAGCATTGCCGCACAATCCTATCCAAACAGTCAGTTTGGCACGACTGTCATTCCGTTCAAAATTGAAGTGTGGTAGTTGTCCTCATGTTCTTGGTATTGATCAAACCATTCACTGAGAATCCTGCTTCGTCACCAATGATGAAATGTTCAAGAAATCGTTCTGGTCTTCCAAGAAGCCACTGGCAGAATCTCATGCGCCTTCTCATATCACCAGGGAGGCACTGGTGTCTAACATGAACTTTGAAGGGGTGCCGGCCACCTGAGGTCAAGTCTTGTGATCCGATTGAATGTTGTCTTATCCAAACCCCAAACCATTTCTTCGTGCACTTGGACCAGGCTGGTTGTTTTCGTTGAGTAAATCTCTCACTGCTTCAATGTTCTCCTCAGTGCGGACAGTACGGCAAGGACCACTTCGACCCTTGTTCAAGTTAAGGCTAGTACCTTCCACATGGTACTTACGATAGTTTCGGAGAATGGTACTCCGACCAGGACAGCGATTAGCAAATGCATTTCTTACCAATGCAAGGCTCCCTAATCGTGCATATTCGGTAACCACAAATGATCTGTGCAGATGTGTCAACTGCACCATCTTGTCAAATGAAGTGCTCATCAGACAATGTCATACAGGCCTGGTGTAAGTTATGTAATCAGTGTCCCAAAGCCCATCCTTCAAAGGATTAGGCAAAGCAAAAACAGATCATCAAGCCATTTACACAACATGTAACAAATGTCATTTTACCCCACCTCATTCAAACAATGATTGCTCAGCCAATCGGAAAGTGAACCTGATGCTCTAGCGCATCTATACCATATATGTATGGTTATGCTATTGGGTTTTCCTATAATCACGGTTTTAGCAACTGTTGCATTTTTCGAGAGACACCCTGTATATCAAATTCCAGGAAATACCATAATCTTGATTTACAATTTTTTTTGTTTACTTTCCACCCATTTCGTGGCAACAGGTCACATCTGAGACCTGGCACATTGCAATGAGCACAAAGTCCGCTCCATGGTATTCTGTGTTCCAAGCAGAAACAACCATTTTTTTTCACTGGGAATTTGGCTTTAGGGTTTAAACATTTTTCTGCCATGTTGCATAATAAAAAATTAACACAGTGGTTGCAAGTGGTATTTTTGCTCTTTACTGCACTGTACATGTAGCTCGCACGGTTCACAAGAGGTCATGACTAACAACTTTACATGTAAAAGGTTAGTGTGGGAGGGATGGGAATTGGGCTACTTTTAACCCGTTTTGTGGTGTCAGGTCACACTGAATTTTGCTTTCAGTGCAAAAATACAATTACATTCACTTATAAAACTTTTGGTTTTTTCGATGTAAACAAACTTTCCAGTAACAGAATGGTTGTCCATCTGTAACTCAAAATGCCATAATGCAACGTTCTGCTTGTTTCGTTGAATTATGTCACATTTGTGAATCGCTGTTTGGCGTTACTTCAGTTAATTAGCCATAAGCCATGTTCTCATTGGACTTTTCCTCGTGTAAGTTACCGCGACTCACTTTGTCAACATTCCTCTGCATAATCTTACAGCTGTTCCCATTTTGACTTTTGTTTACGCGGACAGACTGTTAAGTTTGCTGTCTGCAGCCCCATTAATCTACAGTAATGTCCCTGTTAGTTTTACCATTCCTTCCTCCATGGTTTACCGCATGTCCCCATTGGACTTAATTTTGACAGTCTACAGAAAAGTCGCAGTAGATTGACCAAAAAAAGTCCCATGGGAACACGGCTATTGAAGATTTAGAGGCTGGAAAACCTGAAACACGGAACCTTCTTCAAGAAAATATCAACAAATGTTGTATATGTCATGGAAACATCACTGTTATGTTTCTGATGATCTTTCTCTGGTTCATGACTACAGAAAACTGGTATCAGCTAAAAAAAAAGAAAAAAGTTGCAATTTCTCCTAAGAATTGCTACAAGGGGCTAGGAAATTTAAAGTAACGTAAAAATAGGGCTGTTATACATGTGGGGTCTAAAAGTGACATTTTTGGTGTCCCTGTTACATAGTGACAAGTATAAGATTTTGCAATTCAGGACACATTCTTTAATGCATTTTATTTCCAAGAGTGATTATGTAAAGCAAAGTACCTGCCAAACAAGTAAAAAATAGTGTGAAGTCAATTTTAATGATACTTGATGGAAATTACACAGGGACACCAAAACATGTCGCCTCTAAGATGTTCAAACCACTTTTTGCTGTAGCAAAAAAATGTCTCTTTGCTCAGTGAGACATTTGACTTTCCGTACTCAATATAATGTAAGCTTTAACCCCTTGAGTATGGTTATCGTAGTGAGGCGTAACAAGCACAAAATGGCGCCATTCGTACGTAAGGGGTTAAAGGTATGATATAGTATTGGTAAGAGCCGACAACAGGTTGATGATTGTTTTTCAAAAGCAACTGTAGTCCAAAAATGAATACTATATTTGAGACGCAGCTTACTGACCTTTTCCTTTCAAATGTTGGCTTCTTGTAAGTTAATTAGAAACTTCACAATTATTTCAGACTAAACCAGCTGTACATACTTAACGTGGCCATTGGAGAAATACAGTATATATATGAAACGAACAAATAATTTTAAACTAACTTATTAAAGTTTTCATGCACATGCCACATAATTAATACATGTACAATTTGAATGTTGAATGTAAAATAAAACCTTGTCCCATGCAACATTATTCATGCATCACTTCAATTAACTCCAGAAATATTTACCACCAGTTTGTTTAATCAAGGAGCCTTCTGATGCATTAAATGCTAGCTTGAGGTTTTGTTTACGTTTGGTCTTGGGAAGCACGAAGAAAATAAGCAACTTGTAGTTTGGGCGATCAGAAATAAATGTATTTGGAGGTTAGTATTTTATAGCGTGCCAGCAAATACTCCAACACTGACCTGTTTAAAGTTTTGTGTGCATAGATAGTGGGAAAAGAATTTGTTCTAGTAGTATGGTTCCCTGAACTATACTTTAGAAAAATCCAAACTATTTTTAGAGTCAAGGAATTATCAGATCTGGGAACTAGACTAATTCCAACAATATAAATGTCCACTTTCCTTGAAAAGGACAGTACACCAGGTGCCATGATTTCACAGGATGCTTGAGACTGATATTTACTTGCAGTCCAGTACAGTATTTCATAATAATTCAATAGCTTTGATTTTTTAAGTTTGCAAATGTATACTCTAGTTCTGACAGTCGTTGGAAATAGTTTAGTTCCCCGACTATAAATTGTTCCGTTTTGTCTAAAGTATGGTCAGGGAACCAGACTACTAGAACATAATTGCCTGTTTCGGAAGTTTTCCCGAAACAGCCTTTGTTTTCATGAAGATTTATTTTTGTCTTTCCTTTTTAGACTATTGCACATAGCATTTGTACACGTTTTCTTTCTTACCGACACTTTGGCTACTCTTATGCAGCCGATTGCCTTTAAACTTGGACCAACTGCTCAAAATGTGTGCGGAACTTTTTCATCATCACGTGACATGATAATGTCATGATACGATTTTATAGTATTTTTTTACCTTAAAGTCCTATCTCATCAACAGTACATGCTAATTTCGAAATCCTTTTTTTAATAGATCTGTTAGGTCATAGATACTTACATATAAATGTGAAAAATGTGTTTTTTTAAAACACATATAAGGGTAGGTCCGATCGTCATGAAAATTGGTGTGTAGATAGATAACGTGCAAAATCTGAAGAGACGTCATCGGCTGATTTTCTATGAATTTTTAAAAATTTGAAATTTCATTCTCACAAAATGTTTACATTCATTGTTCGGATTGTTCCCAATCATGACTCGGGCCAAGACCACGTTGCAAATGTTTGCTATCACAATTGCCGTAATCTTAAAGGGGCACACTTTAAGGTCATAGTTAGATTACCGTAGGTCCAATCGTAAGGAAAATCGGTGGGTAGGTAGATATTGTCACCAGCATGCAAAATCCGAAGTGACGTATTGGCTGATTTTCTAGGAATTTTTAAATGTCTTCACAATTTTACACTGGCCAAGAACCATGTGACATCAAAATAGCAATTTTTAAAAACATATTTCACTTCACATGAGCTCAAATATTCAACATAAATGTCACATCACCAAACCACTCTTCACACATCCAATAACAATATCCCAATCCCCTCCGTCTTTGTTAACTAACAAACACCTTTAAATATTGTATTCATAGTTCACACCCAAACTTAAAAAACAAAAAAAAAACAGCCTTGTGTTTGTCCACGTGACAAACACATCATGTCTAGTTGTTTTGTTTTCCCACTATCTATGCACACAAAACTTTAAACGGGTCAGTTTTACAGTATTTGCTAGCTTGCTATAAAATACCCCCAAATCCATTTTTTTCTGAAAATTACAGCAAAAGCAGTATATTTGTACTACATTTAAACTGACCTATCGCCATTCATAAGCATCAGCCAAATAATAGTCCGTTGAATATCACGTGACATTCTGAATCTTAAACTTCCAACATGCCTTGTTCATTGAAATGCAAATGTGATTCAACTGCACACATGATGTAGTCCGCACATAAGCAAGAAAAGTTGTCTCGGACAAATCCAGTCAGAGTTATAGGCAGCAAACGCTTTATGACTGCTTTTGTAAATGTATGTAGTGCACCGTCATAAGCAGCATTGTGGTTGCTTCATGTTTTAACATGATTCGAACAAAATGACTGCATTTTATAGAGACTTGCATACATTTGGTTCAATTGAAAACTTCAAAATATCTTACTGAGATAGAGTCTGTGACTGAAGAGTGCCTTGCCCTGTCTCTCAGCCCCGTACATTCATCAGTAGTTCCTCAACTCGTCCTGTTCCTTGGGCCACCATGCTGGTGAGAGAGCTGATAATTCCGTTCTGCTTCCATCATCGCCGACAACTAGCAGTTTCTTGTCCTTGCTGTTTCATGCAAACACGTACAAAAGGAGAAATAAATGTGACTGGATCGGTATAAATGAGTTTAAGGATGGCCTTCACTATTGTCTGATAATTCAACATTTAAATGTGGCGCTCTCAATAGAGAACAGTCATTTATTTCTAGATTTATATACCATTGGAAAGATCACATCAGAAACTATGAAATGGTTTATTTTAAAAAAAATATTTGTAAAAGAATTATTAAAATCGGAGCCGGATTAAACAAAAGTTAAGATATTTTTTGTTTTATTAGATGATCCAGCACTATTGTAGAAATCAAGCGATAAAGTTTGTCCTTGGTTTCCGCACCGCTGAACGGCTCACCTTGGTATCTCCTAAATGTGTCTCTGATTGGTTTATTTGTGGAAATATTGGTCAGATCAGCCAATCAATGAAGAGTTTAGATCACAAGCTTTAAATTGACACCAAGTTTGTTATAATTGCATTCAAAATGGCGATGTATACGAATCTTATGAAGAAAACTAAACACAAATTCCGGTGATTATCAGTGAGTTACCTTACTAAAATCTCTTTTTTTAACATTTGATTGTACTAAAATAAAAAAAAAACGAAAACACGGTATGATTCTATTTTAGATAAACTAGCATTTTAAGCAATAAAATGAAAATTGAAAATGTCGACCCTCTGAATGGATTTTTGCCTGTAGCCCTGAACCGAGGAATGCGACTTCAGACTGGTCCCTTGTAAGAATGGCACAATTATCCTTCATTAACCCCTTGAGTACGGTTATTTATAATGAGGTGCCGGGTAACATACACAATAATCCAAAAATGCATGTTTTGACTCCATCTGGCCTGGTGGTAAATATTTGTTGGCGTCTATAGACGTCATCCAGCTTCAAAGGGTTAAAAGATACTATGTCAGTGCTTTTTTCAAATTTTTAAAAATAGCATAAGGTACGTTATAAGCTTTCCAATGAGACATTCCACAAAAGAAAATTTGATTGAAGATAATTAACAGAACTACACTAATTTTCAATTATTGCAAAAGGAGTGGAATGCTCCTATTCTTAGTGTTTATTGTATAGGGCAATCATTTTCAAAGTGAACAAAGAAACTGGCAGGAGCGGGATTCGAACCTGCGACCTCCGGAATACCATACCGGCGCTCTACCAACTGAGCTGTCTGACTAGCGCCCACCCGAACAAAGATACTGACAATTTGGGAGACCGCCAACACAGGGCAAGATAGCTCAGTTGGTTTCAAAATTGGCAACCGAAATTGTATTCATTTTCAAAGTGAAAAAAGAAAACTGGCAGGAGCGGGATTCGAACCTGTGACCTCCGGAATACCGTACCGGTATGGTATTCCGGAGGTCACAGGTTCGAATCCCGCTCCTGCCAGTTTCTTTGTTCACTTTGAAAATGTATTCAAATTTACCTAGTCGGTTTCCCTTGTGGATTGTTTGACGAATTATAAGGCAATCATGGCGCATAAAGCTAAAGACCAAATAGATTGCATACTGTTGTAAATGTAATTGCTTTTTTTGTTCAAAGGTAGTTTTCCTCCATTATTCGTCGTTGGAGGAAATCCGTGGAATTTTAATTTTTCTGCTAGAACGCAATGCAGCTTTAATCACAACATACATTTTTACTGTGAAAAACAACCAAAATCACATTGATTCATTCAAACTTGCAAGAATGATGAAGTTAATTCCGTTTGTAACTCTGTCATCAAAACAAATGACATGAACAACCTTTCAAAAAATATAATATGGGAAGGAAATGTTAAACTGAATTTTTTTTTAATATTTGGGGGAAAAAAAAACCCTAAATATTTTGTTTCCTAGAACATTGCATGTATTGTTATCTTACCATTGCGCCACACGTAGCAATGCAAGGCCATGGTTGCCAAGGTAACTGCGCAACTTCCCAACATTCTTCCCAGCCTCGGATATGATTTTAGCTCCCATTTCTGGAAGAGACATCCCATGACTAGAAAACAAGAGGAAATAAAGATAAACTAGTTTCACTAGTTCTTCTATTCTTTTAATTAAAAACCCTCTGCAGGAATAGAGTACCGAAGTCTGACGTCAGTTGGCACGACAACTGGCTCCAAACAAATGGAGATTTCGACTGTTCCTTTGTTAACAGCCAGTCATGCAAACACATTGACACAAAATAACAGAAGTATTCTGGTTCCAAACATTGCATTGACGTCATCACTTCGGTACTCTATTGTCAAATAAAACCATTATATTGACCTAGGAGTAAATATTGACTAGCTCCCCTAAAATATGTGACCCGCTCTACAAAAAAGGGTATTATGTCGCACTATGTGAAAACACACACAGGGCTGTTCTATGTGAAGCGAGCGAAAAAAATCTTCACATAAGTGATTTTTTCTTTTTGGTTTGTTGGCTTCTGTTGTATCTATATTTTCATAATTTATTTTCAGCAGCATCAATATTGATGAATAAAGATGATAAAATAAATGTTGATAAAAAATACTTCCATCTTATTTCTTTGCACTTTTTGTGTTTAAAGGCCTATATCTCTAAACGCACTTCCGTTAACTTGGAAAATAGGAGTATTCAAGATATCTCGAGAACACAAAATGCCACAGGGGTCAAACCTACACCAAATTTAAAGCTTAGGATGTGACAAATTCAACTATGTATATAACTCAATATTCAAATTTTGCGACATAATACCCATTTTTGCAGAGCCAGTCACATATGGTTTCAACACAAAGTAGAGGCTTGTAGCCAGCCCAGGACTAACTGCAAAGAGGCCTTTGATCAGCAACCTCAAGAACAAGAACACAGATCCAGACTGCATGCCCTAGAAATGCCCTTATTCTCCAGGGATTTGACCTGTACATTGTACACAAACATATGGGGCACATGTTAAACACTCCTGCATGTATGTTTATTTTAAACCAGTTCGCGTCGGAGGACGAGTTAACATGCACTGGCTGTTTTTATACACGGCTGACGGGTTAAAACGTCAAGCTTGCCTCGACTCACCTCCGGATGACGTCTCAACACGCTAATCCCTCATTTGTTTTGTACACACACACAATATCCGAGAAGTCTGTGCACGGCCTGTTACGCTCCAGTTGGCACACCGGAGTATTGAAATATATGAGGTTTCGGCAAGAAATATCCTACAAATACTGTTGAAATTACTCTTGCAAATTCGTACTTGTGGCGTTTGGCTGTATATCAGAAGTTGGCTGTATTTTAGATTTTTTGAAAACCGAAATTTTCGGCAAAAATAACCTGGCGCGAACTGGTTAAAGCTCCATTAGAAAATTCCTCAAAAAAGCCTGCAGCACACAATCTTGAAAAAACCTACGGGAGAAAAATGATCAGTTCCCTATCGATGGGTGGGAAACCGCAGACGAATATTCCAAGAAAAACAAACTATTGGGTAGGGGGACTGCCCAGAAAGAACTGCAGTTGAACTCATCTATAACGCACACCATGGGATCAGCTAATACTGCTTGGTGGTGGTTCAGTAAAGTGAATAATGCAATGCATCAAATACAACAATTTGGAAGCCAGGGAGGCTATTTGTTACTGCCAACTGTTCGATAAAGTGCTCAATCTGTCATCACAAGCAAGTGGTGAAAAACCATTCTGTGCATGTTCATATGGGGCCAAAAATAGTCCTGCTTCGGGTTAACCTACCTACCCTATTTTAACGGCCCCGACCCAAATTTGTTTTTTTCGGTAAAAAGTAAAAAAACAACATATTTTTAAACTATAAATACCTTGACTACAAGTAGACACCTACACATGATCAGCACAAAAAAAGTGCCAAAAAAATAAAATTACATACCTACCTACCCTATTTTCAAATGCCATGTAATCGGAAGCAGAACAATTTTTTGTTTTGATTGTTGAAATCGAAAATAAGCCATAACATTGCTGGAGGTCTTCAGATACAATTTCCTCAAAAATGACAGCAATTCAGATGGAAATATTTCTCAGGAGGATCGGTACAGATACCGTCTTTATCATACCTTGAAAGAAAAGGTAAACTGAGGTTCAACCCTGCGGTAACGTGGAGCCTATAAAAGGTACCTTGTGATGCATGGCACTCGGACCCCTGTACAATTTTGAGGGTAAACTCGAGTTGCATTTTCCCCCGACACCTATTTGATACTGCGAGCATCATAATACCTCTCACCTAGCTTGAAAATTCCAGCTCAAGGCTCATGACATGTGAGATTCGCCGTTTAGAGCTGGAAGACATCCCATAAGGTTCGTAGCGGTATACTTTTGAGTGCCGATATCTTCCCTTTCCCTGAATATATCAACCAAACAATCACCTTACCGGCAGAGTAGTAAATCATGCAGCGACTGATGCCCTCAAAATGAGAATACGATCAAGTTAAACCCGAAAAAAGGATGAATTTTTCATGCAACCCGGAGCATGCACAAATGAGCTGTGTACAAAGCAATGGTAGCGGATTTTTAAACATGAACGATGGTTTGCGATCAATTATCGGCCCCCACCTCGGGGCTTGATGTACAACGGCTGTTTGCTGAAAAGAATTCCACTACCATTACTTTGTACACAGCTCGTTTGTGCATGCTCTGGGTTGAACGAAAAATTCATCCTTTTTTTCGGGTTTAACTTGATCGTATTCTCATTTTGAGGGCATCAGTCGCTGCATGATTTACTACTCTGCCGGTAAGGTGATTGTTTGGTTGATATATTCAGGGAAAGGGAAGATATCGGCACTCAAAAAAATACCGCTACAAACCTTATGGGATGTCTTCCAGCTCTAAACGGCGAATCTCACATGAGCCTTGAGCTGGAGTTTTCAAGCTACCTCTCACCTAAGAATCTGGATGGGCATAATTCTCTTCCTGGTGACCCCGGTGTAGTGGGTTCGTGCAGTCAACTCTTGGCCCACGTAGCAGCCTTTGCTAAAGCTCACTGGTAAAACAAATTCGGCACGAAAAGACATCAGGGATCACGTCTTGTATGTAAGAAAGGGCTTTTTTAATAACCCTTTCATTACCACATTATTTATTGGCTTATCTTCCCCAGTACCAAGTTCTTTGTTCAATCAATCATAAAACCACTTATGCAGAAAAAGCAGCTGACTGCTTGTTGAATGATTGTATTTTCAACCAGAGATTTCGCCCTCAAGAATTGATTGAAAAGGAAAATGCTGTGCGTCAAGTTTGTTCCTTTTCTCATCTGGCCCACTTTATCAAATAGGAAAGTTGTTAAACTAGTTTGTCACAGAAACAAATGGCACTCCATACACATAAACTGTACAGGGGAAACTTCGGATACAGTTTTCTCAAACTATTGTAATGTTGACACATGAATTTGATAGCACCATTGGAAAGATCCGAACAAGATCTTTCTGTTGGACAATAAAAGATCATGTATGGACAGCGAAAAACTAGAGTTTGTTGAAACATGGTGAATATATTTGTTGTTTGGATACTCTTGTGTGTGGTAAATTTCCTTGTGGAGTAAGGAATGGGTTAAAGAGTTTTTTCCCACTACAAAAATTTATCAGGGCAGTGGAACATTCCAGAGGTCTTGCTAGATCTACACTATAAAATATGATTTATAAGGCTAGATATACTGGCCTTTGAGTAGGGCTGTGCATCCGAACCGGGTACACGAATACCCGACTGCTAATGTCAGTAACAGGTTTCAGATTATGGAATTGATCTGATGAGTGTCCGTAACCGAATTAACATATTACTTAGAAATTTCTCAGACAATGAAAAAGAAAGTTTTGTTATCCAATTTGCAGGGAATTTTCAAAAAGGAAACCAGGGTACATGGAAAAACAGAACAGATTAAAGTTTATGATGCTTGCGAAAATGCAATTTACACCGTAAGGCTATAATAATAGAGATAGAGCTCACTGTAAAAAATTGCATCTTGCTCTGCATTGATGCACCGATGTGGTAGTATTAGCGTGCAGACCTTTATGAACAATGAACAGCAATTTCGAAAATTTTATTTTTAGGATTGGCTTTCTTTAACGGGTACCTGTGTTTTCTTTTTAATTGGGTACCCGATTCCCGTACTACCCGTAAATGCACACCCCTACACCAGTGTTGTAGGTCTCGAGACCATCTCGAGACCTTTTTTGAGGTCTCGGTCTCGGTCTCGAAAGCCTTGGTCTCGGTCTTGGTCTTTAACATGAAGGTCTCGACTACAACACTGCCCTACACCTTTGAATAACAGAAGGCCATTTCTCCCGAGAGCCTTTAAACCCTGGTTGAAGTCAATCTGGGATGAACCCCGGAACCACCCCGGGAATCTTGATTCTTTTTCAACCCCATGTTCCAACCCTGGGGCAAACTCACCCCTTCTCATTTCACACTACTGTTTCCAACCCAGACGAGAGTTTCAACCCGGGGAGAGAGATCTCATCCCTGGTCCGGAACAGGGTTGAGTTCAACCTGGGCCCAACCAATCTTGGGTTGACATGGGGTTGAAAATCATCAAGTGTGAAAAGTCACTTGTTTTCAGCCCCACGTCATTCCCAAGATTTGTCTAGTGTGAAAAGGCCTAGTCTATAGCCAAACATTGATTTGGTATTTTATGTGTTTATACACAACAGTCTGTTGACATATTGAACTATATTTGAAAGGGCTTATATTAAGGTATACTTTAATACGCGATGTGATCTGGGAAAACCCTTCACATGGTGAAATTTACCATTCTTGTGTTATATGCATAACGTTAATGAAGGCATTGTGTTGTTTTCAAAACCGTTTTATTTATGATTCTAGGATGTCTGTATAAACTTGAGTTATGCTGTCAGGAATTTAAGAAAACCAGGTGACTTCATTTTTAGAAATCAAGCTTTAAACTTCTGCGTAACTCACAGAGTTTGCACAAAAAGTGACTGAAAGATTGCAAATTGTTACATTTAAAATGATGGAATTTTTAGTTAATATTTCCAGGAATGATATTAATAATTTAATTGGTAGCAAAAACTCAAATTGTCAAAAAAAAAATCTTGGGCACTATTGTGCCATTATCTTCAATGCAGGTTCGGCAACATTTAAAGTTTTTTCCCAGATCACATCACATATATTGAAACACTACTCCATTTCATCCCATTTCTCTCACCTCCATTCATGTGGGCAAGGTTAGACTCCAGGGGTAGGGACTCCCCCGGGGGTAGGTCTATCACTCCTTCTGGCACGCCCCAGTGGTATCTGTGAAGAGTGTATTCTTCTGCACTGACTTCTGTGGACTCCGGAATTAGGCAGGTTACTGTACAACATGAGACAGCCAATTCAGTATTTGCGCAGTATTTCCCAGCTTTTCGATTTTGATTCTAAACACATATTTGGACCTTATATTTTCACTCTATCAACTCCATTTGTTGGTTTTTACCTCCCCCAAATGCTTAAAATTGTGACTTAACACCATGTCATGTATTTTCAGCAAAAAATGCATTTTGCTCGCGTCGTAATTTCGAATAAACATAGAATGTTTGTGAAAAAGTACATTTTCACTATTTTCCAATGGATTTTCTTTATTTTTGTGTTATTACAAGCAGAAACATTGTTGTAAATCCATTGACATCCCAAGAAAATACAATTTTTAGAAGTAACACCCTTAATGTCAACTGAATTATTTAAAAGTTACAAGACATCTTTTTAACAGTTGGTAATATTGACAATCACAGATTGTCATTGGATTGCTGCTTCAATAAGCTTTACTTTGATATATCATTGGCCATGGTAGACGCTACGGTTGCTGAGCTACATGTACACTTTAAAAACAATATATGTACTTCGTTACGAGCTCGTTAATTAATTTAGTATACCCAAATAAGGTAAAAGTTGTAAACAAGTGTTTCGCTAGTTACAGGGCAAAAAAATATAGTTCTGCTTCCGGTTAGCCTTTCCTACACTATTTTAACGGCCCTGATCCTAACAAAAATTGTCTGGAAAAAAAATTAAAAAATACAAAAAAAACATAAATGCTGTAAATATTACTTTTAAACAGCACAAAAAAAGTGCCCAAAAAATGTCCCTACCTACATGTACCTCCCTATTTTCAAATGCCAGGTAATCGGAAGCAGAACTATTTCAGTAAAAATATGATGACAAATTAAAGAAAAAAAAAATTTCCCGAATTGTTGGAAAGTACCTGAACCAGAACCAGAAATATATACTGTCTGTGCTCTTTAACAAATATGATATTTTCTTTTTTTCCAAATTTTTAAAATTGTAGGTTTTTATTGTAAATGTAGTATACAACATTTGCAATCAAAAAACAAAACTACTGAATTATTACGAAAATAGCAGTCTCTAGCATCCTGTGAAATCATGGCACCTGGTGTGCCGTCGTATTCAAGAAAAGTAGAAATTTATATCATTTTCCCATTAATTGTCAGCCGCCAATCATTGGAAATAGTCTAGTTCTCCGACCTGATAATTCGCCGACTCTATAAATTTCTATGATTTGTCTAAAGTAGGGTCAGGGAACCAGACTACTAAAACAGACTTTTTGTTTCTGTTTTTCCAGCATTCCATGCACACAAAACTTTAAACAGGTCAGTGTTACACTATTTGCTAGCACGCTATAAAATACAAACCCCAAATCCATTTAGATCTGAAAATTACAGCAAAAGCAAATGTTGTATACTACCTTCTAGCGAAGAAAAAATCTTCCATTTTTGGCATCTGGAACGTTCTGAAAAAAAAAAGCCTCTAACACACAAAAGATATACCCTACAGGAACTCAATTATTGCCATGCCGCAAATTATTCAACATTTAGAAAGTAATTAATTAAAGACACTGACAATTTGAGAGACTGCCAACATACATGTATAGGGCAAGGTAGCTCAGTAGGTAGAGCACCAGTACCGTGTTCCGGAGGTCGCAGGTTCAAATCACACTCCTGCCAGTTTTCTTTGTTCACTTTGAAAATTGATTCAAATTACCAAGTCAGTTTCCCTTGTGGTTTGTTTGACGATATTAGCCATACTGTCCCCATCCCACTAGAGCTTTCCGAGTTAGAAGGCCCTAACTGGAAAGGAGCACTGCCTTTTTGAGATTTTATGTTGTTTACATTGTTTATCTTGTGTCAATAAACTTAAGATACTATCAGTTAATCCTTTGTTGACTTAAGTTCTTGTCTATATGACACAGAAACATCTGCAAGAATTCTTAGTTTTATTGTAAAAAAATGCCTCAGTTCAGATTTTCTATCCTGTGTAACTAATTAAAAAACTTTGAATCCTGAAAAACGGCCGCTGCAAAGCTGAGAACGATAATAAACTTGAACGAATCGGAGAGGTGATTTGTACGCTGTGAGTAGTACCAGCAAATCCCAGCCTGGAAGTGTTTACTTAAGGATTACAAGCAATTGTTTGGCTAATGGATTACAAAGATAAGAAGCTGGCAAAGGTGTTGGTGTGTCAACAACAAAAGGCAGTGGAGTTGCCTGTTTTGGCTCTAGTGGGATGTTTCCCTCATGAATTATTTTTGTTAGGGACAGTCGTGAATTCTATAAAAAAAACTAAAACCAACAGGGCACATGAGTGGATTTACGTGATTCATCCTTGGGCAGAATAACTCGCCTCCCAAACCCCTCTACCCTCGGGTCCGTCACGTCTGTCGGGCATCTGTCGCAGTTTGTCGTCGGTGCTTTGCCAGTATCCAGGAGGTTTCCACCGTCATTGCCATTACTGAAGACGGCCCAAGTTTGGAGTTCATCATTTGCGCTTGATATGTCAGCCTGTAGTGGAGAGGGTGTACAAAGCCTACCATCAAGGGATGATTTGAAGAGGGAATGGGGTGTGAGGAAAGGACTAAATTGGGGGATTTCTGGTGACTTTCCATTCACAAATGCTACTGATTGCAACTTCCACTGTGAAAATGAGTTGCAGGTGTTCCACATGTTTTCATGGAAATGGACCATCAAAGTTGGAGAGGATTTAAAGTCTATGGAAATCTGTTAATAAAAACAGAAATTTTTTTTAACCTGGGGACGATTTCACAAAGTGCTAAAAGACGCGTCGTATCTCGAGTTAGGAAGAGTAACTCGTCCTAACTTGTGACGCGTCCTAGGAATGATTTCACAAATGATAAGAAGGGTTTAACGCGTCCTAACTGATGGATTTGTGCTATATTTGTACTAACGTACGTACGTTGCTGACCGCTTAATGCAATAATGGCGCTGTTACTGTTGGCTGACGAAGCCAGACGGGCGTTAAGAAGAGAACGATTCTTTCGTGACAGACGGAATCCGTTAGATAGTTTGAAGGACGAGGAAATTGTCCATAGATACAGATTCACGAGGCAGGGGTTAATACAACTGCTAGACAGGGTTGGTGAACAAATACAACATGAAACTCGGGTAATTAGAAAATAAACGGACGTTAATCATTTGTTCTAACGACCGTTAATAATATCATTAATAATGCCAAATTGACAATAGCACGCATACCGCCTGCAAGCGTTTTTTGTTTAGCGCCACCATTATAATGGTGCATTAGTCAGTGTATTGATATGTAAATATATTGCATAACCACGCTACAGATTATATTATATTTTGGTAATTTCACGCATACCTCAGTGTAGAAACCTCTTTTTCGGATGTAGTGGTGGTTTATTGTTATGGAGTTTGCAGACATTTCCCAAAAAGTTTGGAGCCAAAACGTTGTACAACGTCAACTCACCAATCAGCCATCTTGAATCATGTGGAGTGCAGAAGGTTCCGACGGCCGTTTCATTAACACAGCAATACAGATATTAAATAGCTGTCGCTTATGCAAATTTAGCCTCGTTCAATACATTTCTTACAGTTTTGTTATATTTCCGACGCGTCCTGCTTAAGACGGGTTTTGTAAAATCGATCTTATAGCTGGAACTCTTCTTAAATCCTAGGATCGATCCTAAGATAAGAAGAGTTTTGTGAACTCGGCCCCTGGTTTGGGCGTAGACGTCAATAATAGAGTTGAAGGCACCGAGTCGCAATGAGACTTTTGATATAAAATGGACTTGCCTTCAACTTTAAAACCCAGAGAGAGCAGTACTTCAATTCCCCAATCACAGCCATAGAGACTTGTGACATGAGGGGGTCCAAAAAGTTGTCACAAACATGGCTGATCATGCAACAGTGCACATGGACAACTGGTAAATATCAATAATACCATTGTACACACAATGAACGGCCAGCTTTGTGCCCAACTGCAACTCTGTCCACAGCTCTACCTCAATGTATAGTTGGGTTAGGTAGAGCACCATGGTCCAATGATTACAATGTCTGATTCATGTGTGGTAGTGTGTGGGTTCGAACCGTGGTTGTGTGTTTAGCCAAAGCACTTTTAACCTTAACACCTTGCCACCGGGTGGCGCCGGGGCACCAGGCCGGGTTATGCAGCCAAGCGAAACGGAAACAAGAGGCTTGTGCAGCCAAGCATAACGTACACAATACCCCAATAATGGATTGAAAATGCAGAAATTGACATGTATAGACGTCACCCGGCCAGGTGGCAATTTCAATCTGCACGTATTTGTGTCAACCGTACGCAAGGGGTTAACCCCCATCAATGTTTTTCATATGACCCTGCTATATCCAACAATTTCCAACAAAACTGAAATGAGAAACCTACATGTACTAAAAATACAACAAAATCCAAGCACATTTTGTTGGATTCTGCATTGAACCATGTACACACCAGCCTTGGCATTTTGCAGCTACCCTGCTGAATCCAACAAAATACAACAGGTATTTGTTTGTATGGGCCCTGCCAAATCCAACAAAATCCAACTGAAATTGTTACTAGAAGTCTGCTCCCACTCTCCTAAATACGACAAAATCCAACAGTTAACAATGGTTGACTGCTGTGATCTGGGATATGATGTTTTTAACACCCAAGGGATGCATACAATGTAGCAACCTCGGCTTCGCTTTGGGTGCTATGCATCCCCGAGGGTGTTAAAAACATCATTTCCCACATCACAGCAGTCAACAATTGTTTTGTTATATCGCCAAACCCAGGTTTTTTTTCCAGTTCAACTTGCCTTGCATGCTCGGTGGAAATTAACTCAAACAAATCACGCGATCAAAACAGCTGATCATCTGGTAGTCCGCTGCTCCCATTATAGTTTACTATCGTCAACAGTGTAGGTGAAAATTGCGTGTGTACCAATTATACAACTTAATGGCTACATGTAGCTGACTGATGTGTGATATATCATGCTTGGAGTGTGCCAGGCGCTTTTAAAGACCGGACACGTGATCGTTCTAGGCCAATCAAAATACAGTATCCAAGACGGAGATATAACAAATATGTTTAGCTTCCACCCTATTAAAGGGACACATTGCCTTCAAATGTCATGAAATTTTGCTGTTTGGAAATGTTCCTTATCTTTTATAAGAGTTGTTCATGCAAAAAAACATGTATAATGTGTTGTAATTAGTGAGTAGTAATTACAAAACAAAAAAATTGGCCTCTGATCCCTGACATCTAACCCGCAAAACATAGACTTATTTCCAGTAGTAAATACCACCGTCTAAATAATGCGCAAAATACGCTGTAAGAGTTTTTAGGCTGGCGCCGCAGCCAGTGGCCTTGTAAACCTATCAGATGATCGCCAGGTACCATTCTCTACCTCGCGACACATATCGCCAGTGCTGCGTGCCGTGTGCCACACTACATCAAAATGGATCAACAGAACGTACTTCAACCAGATGCGACTGGAAATACGACTGGTGAACACGGTGCGCCATTTTGTGTAGTCAAAAATTTGGTTCTACAAAATGGCGGACCGTTATTTACAAATTAAACAAAACCACTCAATTTGAAGGGATAGTTATTTGAATCTTTATATTCTACTTTTAAAAAAGCTTCCCAACCATATACATTTCAGTTTTATAGCCCAAATTCCAAAATCCAAAGCAATGTGTCCCTTTAAATATGACATAATCCAACAGGTGTATATTTAGCTTCCACCCTGCTGAATAAAACAATATCCAACACATCATGTAGTTTGTGTTGACTGCTAAATCCAACAAATTACAACAGCTTTTTTTACCATTGATAGATTCTATTACATTTAGCAGGGTTTATAGCATTATTACTACAATTGCTTCTCTCCACTCAGTATTAATTTCACATGTAAGGGTAGAGAGCTAGGTAGACTGCACGGATCTCAAAGTGCTGCATAAGTAGGCCCCCCAAAAAATAGTTGTGTTGCCCTCCACGACTGACCCTAAAAATCACAAAAGTCGGGTTGCTTTTGGTTTCCCCCGCAAAAAAATGAACAAGTTTTATCAAGGTCATCATCTTTAACCCTAACCCCCCGGCTGTTTTTTCTAGTAACCTTCCCCAATCAGCCAAAATTCAACACTGTGTAGTAAACCAATGGCACATTCTTTGTACTTTGACAAAATCAGGGCAACAAGTCCCATGCAAAGTGATGGTGCCAAGGCTCTACAGTACTCAATCACACAAAATTCAACACAATGGGGCGTTTGATTTTGGCAGGTTAGGGATGGTTAGGGTTAAATACAGCTATGACGGCACAATAGTGCATTTCGCCATCTCACTTTTAAATATGCTTACTTTTTGCCTCCCGACTTCCGAGTTACACGACACGTAGTATCGTTTTCATATGGTAAAAAAACAAAATTACCGACCCTCCCTCCCAATTTTTCCCACTTAAGGGCAACACAAGTTTTTATATATATTTTGGCCCTATCCAGGGATGTAGTCGAGTCCATCACAAGTCCCTGCAAGTCCATCACAAGCACTCCAGTCTTCATTCCAATCACAGGCTTTTCAAATGAACTTTGACAAAACAAAGGCATTCCTTTGTCACTGTCCATCCAGTTACTTATGACTGGCTTTATGAAAGAACCTCCGACTGGCCTTGCGAAAGGACTTGTGAAAGGACTTGCAGGGACTCGACTACAACTATTATTATTACGTGGCCACTACTTGTACATGTACCTTCTTCCTGATTCTGTACATCTTCAAGTGTTTGATGAGCTTCTCCTGCACGTCTGCATCACACTCTAGAAGAAAGCTTGGCTCGCTGGTGGAATCCTTAGACACACGGTAACACATCACATCAAATAGGATTCTTCCCTGCGAATCAAGAGAAGAGACACGAGGCCACTGGTCCACAATGTCAAACATATTCTGCACTTCACAAAAAAGGAAAAGGCTTCTTTCCACATCACACACAAACAATAAAGGGAGTATTTCATATTGTCGTGATGTGGTATGATTGCGGTACTGCTGTTTTTCTTTGTGAAGTCGCATTCCTTTACCTCAAACCTGCTGTGAATGAGAAGCCAGGCGGCTTGGATTAACTGAATAATCATGAGGTCAAAACTGGAGCTTGGAGCTCATTAACCCTAACCCCCCGGCTGTTTTTTCTAGGAACCTTCCCCAATAAGCCAAAATTCAACACTGTGTAGTAAAACAAATGGCACATTCTTTGTACTTTGACAAAATCAGGGCATCAAGTCCCATGCAAAGTGATGGTGCCAAGGCTCTACAGTACTCAATCACACAAAATTCAACACAATGGGGTGTTTGATTTTGGCAGGTTAGGGATGGTTAGGGTTAAAGCCCAGTTGGCTTGTCAAAGATTTCTAGTTTGCAGCAGTCAGATGGACAAAGAACCCTATTAGTGGAGGTCTTGCTGCATGAATGTTTATTCATAAATACCCAAGGCCCCATTCCCACTAGATCCACCAATTGGGGAATCTAGTTGATCCACCTTTTGCCAAATTGCCGGATCAGATCCCCCAATTAGTGGATCAGATCCTGCAATTGTGTGTGTAGTGGGAATGCTAACCGTTATAAAGGTGGATCAGGATCTGATCCACCTTTCTTGATCCACCTTTGGACCAGGATACAGATCCCCCAATTGGTGGATCACGATCAAGTGGGAACGCAAAAGGTGGATCTGATCCGGCAATTTGATCCGTCAATATCTGGCTGGTGCACGAGAGGCGCGAACATTTTGCAGTCTGGTGAACGAAGAAATGCGTTTAGGCGTGTAGCTCATGTGAAAGTTTAATGATCCCTATATTGAAAAGGAAGGGCAAAGATTACTAATAAGTAATTTACAGATACACTAATAATGCGACTAAATTTTCACAATTCGCTTTCAATTTACTGACCTGTGTGTTCAGGAACATGGTGTACATCACCCTATTAGTGCCCCACATCACGCCTGTGTCATTGGTCACCAAACCTTGAAGAAGATCTGTTGCATCCGGTCCGGACAACCTCACCAGCCGCCTGCCATTCAACTTGGCACACCTCACGCCTCTACTTGGTCCAGTTTCCTGGCTAGATCTCATGCTGGAAGTATGGAATCCTCGCTGACGCCAACATCCAGTTTTCTGTCGATGTTCCATGCTCAATGTTGTCATGGAAGTGGGACGCTGTTTGTAACAGTGAAGTTTGACGAGGCTATTTGTAAAACGCCTCTGCAGGAATAACTTCAGGAGGCTTGTCTGAAGCGAAGGTACTGGCATTGTGTTCTGGAAAGCAAATTGCAAATAAGTGCAACAAGGAAAGCGCACTGCACTGTATTACTGGCCACACAGTCACTTTTCATTCAGCATTTGTGCACAAAGCCTGAAAGTAAATTTACACTGGGTTGCCCTTTCTCTTGCTATACTTTTTGGCAGAATGATTTCTAATCGTAACCACCCCAAAAAACATTCACACTGGAATTTTGCCTTGGAAATCTTTAAGTGAAAGTGGGGGAAAATATCTGACAATGGGTAAAAAGCGAATTTTATTGACGACCTTTCACATCCGGTATTTTCGTTCTCCGGTCTCCTTGTTAGTTGTTTACACTTGTTTTTGCATCTCGTCCTTGCATGAGAATGAAACTTGTAAAGATTTACCTACCTACATGTACAACCAATGGGTTCTAAATGAAGCCGGGCTGGCCTGAGAGTCTGGCTTACAGCCTCACTCACCATCCTCATCAGCGGTCACATTACATGTTTTTTTAAAATGCTAACGAGTCCTGTACACTATATTTATTCAAAAAACGTTAACCGTGAAGGATATTTTAGTCTTCTATTTAACTTTCAGTTTTTACCTAATGATTGCCACAAATTGTTTTTAATGAATTTTCATCTTTGTATGTCTACACCGCATTTCACATAAGCCCTATGTATTTTAGATTTTCGGAAGTGAGAGGTGAATTTTTGGCATGACATTTCTCTTTCACATCAGGCAATTTATCAGTTTCCATAAATTGATATGCTAGTAATAATTTTACAAAGGCCTTTTTTTGGGGGATGATTTTCATTTTAAGAAATCAATGTACCAAAAATAATTGCAATATTTACAATGTTTACGTGTACGTTAATTTTCCTATTTCAGGCCTCCGGACGCGCGGGACCAGGGGTGAACTTTCAGGCTCTATGGTCTCATTCGTGCAACCACTACTAGGGCTGTTCATTTTCGAATAATTTAGTATTCGATTATTCGAGACTGGGCTTGACCAAATATTCGATACTCGCCGATTAAGTCTTTCAGGCATCTGCTGCAACTGCATGCCGCGCCGGTAAAAAGTTGCACGCAAAGCACGCCTGTGTTTTACATGCGGCGATCGATATTATAGACCACCCGATGGACATTGTTTGCATTGTATCAAGATCTTTACGAGTATGTATAACGTTCTGATAACAAGAAACCAAACTCCAGTTTGAGTTTTTGCAATTATTAGTTTAGAAGTGTCAAGGGTTTTACGGTTGGGAACAATAAACCTCTGTCCACAAAAATGCGGCATTTGACATTGCTAAGCGCCGTAACTTTTCTATTAGAATAGCATTTGTCAAACAATACACAAGGGAAACTGACTAGGTAAATTTAATAACATTTTCAAAGTGAACAAAGAAACTGGCAGGAGCGGGATTCGAACCTGCGACCTCCGGAATACCGTACCGGCGCTCTACCAACTGAGCTATCTTGCCCTATGTTGGCGGTCTCCCAAATTGTCAGTATCTTTGTTCGGGTGGGCGCTAGTCAGAGGTCATCAACCCAGAATGCCGTATAGCCAGGGATCACACCCAATTTTTACGATACAACCTGGGAAGCGACATTGTGGGGATCACTCAATGAGGATACGACTTTTTAACTTATAATTCGTCAAACAATCCACAAGGGCGGTCTCCCAAATTGTCAGTATCTTTGTTTCTGCCGCAGTTTGTGTATTGTGGATATGGGGTAAACACCAGATTTTTTGCTGTAACTAATTAGTATGTGCATACATCGTCATGTACATCATCATTTCATTATTGGTCAGTGCCTTGTCACGCACACATCATGCACTTCCTGATGCTTCAATATTTTGGCTGCCTATATGTACGAACGATATGCATAACAATCAAAATATCACCTAAGAAGATTTCAGTTTCCCCAGCTGAATGGGTTTATCTTCAATGAAGACACAAGGTGAGGTGAAATTTGTTATGTTTGGTAGCGATTCCGTGATGGCCGTATATGGAACTCTTTCCCTTCATTGAAGATAAACCCATTCAGCTGGGGAAAACTGAAATTCTCTCGGGAAGAAGTGGTTTTTAGGCGACATTTTGAGTGCACATATCGTTCACACATTCAATCATATAGGCAGCCATATTGAAGTATCAGGAAGTGCACGATGTGCGCGTGACAAGGCACTAACCAATAAGCAGTGTGATTTCATGCAATGAATAAACAACACTTTGGGTTTCTACCATTTTTTAAGAGAGGGGGCAACATGTAGTATAGAGGGACAATCCGTGACCGTCGGCCGAGTCCGCTCTCGCATGGGTTAGGGTTTAGAGTTAGGGTTAGGGTTAGGGTTAGGAATAGAGTTAGGGTTAGGAATAGGGTTAGGAATAGAGTTAGGGTTAGGAATAGGGTTAGGGATGTTGATCGCGCGCGCAACGGCCGCAAAGTGCTAGTTAGTAGTTGTGCCATGGTTGGGCGGGCAGCTTGCAATCACTCCACGCTCCTTGCAGAATTCAACAGTATGCTCCACCCCGTGTTATTACTTCGGAGTATTCCAAATTGTGTACGTCATAAATTGTGTACTAATTTAAATATTTAAGAAGCCAGATTGCGACATACACCGTAAGTATGACTAAAATGCTTGAAGGAGTAACAAGCGCTCGTGGTCGAGCGGGTAAGCGTACCATGTATTAACCCACATTCTCTTACAGGCTTGATTTCGATGGAGGTTCGAACCTCGGTGAGGGAATGGAAAAAAGAGCACAGTGACAGAGAGGCGGCATGGTGGTGGTGGTGGAACGGAGGACAGAGGAGAGTGTACAGGAGAGATGGTAAAAAAGAGAGATTTCTAGCAAAATAATTTTTTTTTATTTTTTTTTTATTACTTTTCCTCGCTAAAATCCCCTTAAAAATAAAAGGCGCCACTTTTTACACGTGTTGGAGTTTATAAAACTTCAAAATAGTGATGTCCGTATATGGAACTCTTTCCAAATCTGCTTCCCTTTGATTTCAGTGGTTTTGGAGAATTTTTTTCAAAAGGGTAATAATGTCCGAGAACCATTTGGTTGATAGTCTGGTTCCAACAGCAAATATCGTGACGTTGAATACCATTACGTCGGGGAACTAGGCAGTTCTGTAATGACGGCTGCCATAACAATAGCCACTGCGTTGATCCACTACCTCCATGGTTGATCAAAACCAAAGAGGGGCCCTACACTACACAATTGCCAAAATGATGACATTTACATCAAAGGAACCAATCCCAAAAGTGCTTATTAAATGACATCTCTCTGATAAAAAAATTCACCGCGAGAGCATTTTTATGAATAGACTTTTATGTGTGTAGAAGGGGTCATGCTAATTAGCGTCAACAAGCGTCAACAAGCGTCAAAGCGTGAACAACTTATAAAAGCACTGTTAAGCTTAAACATGTTATTCACAATATTTAGTGGGCTCCTATGATTATTTAAAAGTATCATTCCATTAGTATTTAAAAGTATCTTAAAATGTGTGATTTTTAAGCGAAAAAGTACGACATCAACGGCGCTTTTTCCCGGCAGCCATCTTGTTTTTCTGAGACATGGTGCAATCGCACATGCGCAAAAGAGAAAACAAAGATGGCGGCGCCCATTCATCGTAATTTTGTCGTCTTAAAATTTTGTTTTTATGTGGGATTGTGAACGAGAATTCAGCCAATTTCTTACATAATACGAGATGCGAGAGTTTGTTGAATACAAGTATAGCTTTTGTGAAGCTTAAACGTGCATTTTGAGCTTGTTGACGCTTTGTTGACGCTTGTTGAAGCTAAATAGCATGACCGGTGTAGAAGAACTTCGCTGAAAGACTGACCACGCGCTGTTTGTGGCATGCTAGCCCTACTACTAGTGCGGTCATACAAATCACCGTCAACACGCAAAACACAGTCAACACACTGTCAACACACCGTCAACACCTCCAAAACACATTCTTAACTTACAAATGCGGTACAAAACCGTACAGTATGGGCAACACGAGATTTGGGCTTAAAAATGGGAGGTTAAACGTCTGAAAATGCGATTTCTTTCTTCAAGAAAACGGATCGCTCCATGCATGCAGCTACAATTGTAGCTCCGAAATCGGCAGCCGTGCCTCACTCAGCCATGTTGCGGGCGCGCAGCGCGTGCGAAGGCAAGATGGCGGCCAACGGCCAGGCTGCTTAGTTAGAGCATGGAGGAAGGACTCCTCCATGGTTAGAGCATGTTCCTTCCTCCATGGTTAGAGTTACCCCTAGAACTATGGGGTTCCGACAGGAACCCCATAGAAAGACGCCGATTTTTTCCATAGGCTAGTACAGCAAGAATACGAAAGTCATTCCCATGCAATCACGTTTGACATGTGCGCACGAAAACCACTGCACGGTTTTCCCCCAAAATCATACTCTGCCTCATTTACATCCTCCACCTTGTGTGCGCCAAGCCAAATATCGCCTGAAGCGGTTCCAATTTTCGAAAAAAGGTGAAAAAAAATCTCTGATACGTACTGACAGCAAATGACACGACATGCATGATGCGACTGTTGCCGGCCAGCCGGGTCATGTGCGCGGGTCGGACCAGACAAGCTCATGACCATTCATGTCAAAAAACTGAAGTACGGCGCGCACGGCATGCACAAGCACTGCCAGCGTGTCCGTTACCGTCCGCATCGATCACTAGTGCATGTACTGGATAAACATGTGTGTACGTGTTTTGTGTATGTGTACGTAGTGATCGATGCACGCGATGCGGACGGTAACAGACACGACGGCAGTGCATGCCGTGCGCGCCGTACTTTAGTTTTTTTACATGAATAATCATGAGCTTGTCTGGTCCGACCCTGGCACATGACCCGGCCGGCCTGCAACAGTCGCATCATGCATGTCGTGTCATTTGCTGTCAGTACGTATCGGAGATTTTTTTTCACCTTTTTTCAAAAATTGGAACCGCTTCAGGCGATATTTGGCTTGGCGCACACAAGGTGAGGATGTAAATGAGGCAGAGTATGATTTTGGGGGAAAACCGTGCAGTGGTTTTCGTGCGCACATGTCAAACGTGATTGCATGGGAATGACTTTCTTATTCTTGCTGTACTAGCCTATGGAAAAAATCGGCGTCTTTCTATGGGGTTCCTGTCGGGAACCCCATAGTAATAGTTCTAGGGGTAGGTTAGAGTTAGCGGTTAGAGAAAAGAATTTGCGTGAAAAAAAAAAAAATTTTCATAAATGAAATGTGACTTTTAACAGAAATTATAATTTAGCCTAGGCATTACATTTCTATGCCTCTTTTGTTAATTTAGAATGTGTTGACGGTGTGTTGACGGTGTTTGTGCGTGTTGACGGTGATTATTAGTATGACCCCACTATACTTCCAAAAATGTAAGGCTCTCCGTTAGCCTTACAAGGATATTCCTTTTTGGACCCCATAACTCAATGGGATTTGCAATACGCTCTCGTTAGATCAGTTACAATGTTCTAGAATTCGGTGATGTGTGCATGACGCGCTTTACACATTGTTGTGTGTGTTTGAACATTCCTTCAGTTTTAAAATGAACATTTACGGAATATTTTTTGTGATGATTAATAGTCGGTATTGGATCATTATAACGTTCAAAATTCGCTGACATTCAATTTTGCGTTTGTTTTTGTATGCGGTATCTAATCTGGATAAAAACATACATTCCACACATCACCAAAGCGCGATGTAGACAAGATTCCCCCCTCCTTCAAAGAATGGTCGAGCCCCAAATCTCTTCGAAAACTCCACGCGCATGCGCAGTCTGGTGGACTGTATTAGTCAGCTGTTCGACGCCATGTTCATCTCGGCTGAATACGTCGGTTGGTGAGTAAAAACTCCATTACTCAATAAATTGTCCGTTTCAATGTTCCGCAAATGTGCCGCAAAAGTCTCAAAGATCTGTAGGAGGGATTGGATTACTCCTAGAACTATGAGGTTCCTGACATGAACCTCATAGGAAGACGCCGATTTTTCCCATAGGCTAGTACAGCAAGAATAAGAACGTCATTCCCATGCAACACGTTTCTACATTTTTCGCCGTGAATTACTTCATGGCTGCCCCCCCAAAAAATAATATGCCGCATTTACATCCTCACCTTGGTTGCGCCAAGTCAATTTTCGCCTGAAACGGGTCCAATTTGCGGGAAAAAAAAAAATAAAAAAATGCAGTCGTTCCGAAGCGATCACACACGCACACCATCGATTAAGCCGCACACACGAAGCTCCTGTAAGATATCCCAGCATGCATCCAGCCGGGTAATGTGCGGGGGAGCCGTGAGGCGGTCAAGTCATGATTATTCATCGGAAATTCGAAGCGCGGTACGGCAGGCAACTGCCGTCGTGTCCGTTACCGTCTGCATGCATCGCGCGCATCATTCACAACCGCTATCATCGCTCTTGAAGCATGCACTCACCCGTCGTGGGCGTGGTTTTCGCGGGCGTGCGGAGGATCTGTGCTTCCAAGCCGTGGACGTACGTCGGCCAGTTTTTTATTTTAACTTTTAAAAAGCATAATACATTTGCAGCTGAGGACTCACACTTCTATTTTTTTTAGCTGCGGTGATGCAAACTAGAGCCATAATCATTCCTGTATAGATTCCTATATTTAAAGAAGGATTATGAACGAGTCCTGCTCAGATAGGGGGGGGGGGGGTGGGGGGTGGGGGGGGGGGGGGTAAGGGTGTGGGTTGGGGGGGGGGGGGCGGGGGCGGGGACGAGGGAATGGCTATTTTAAAGGGGGTAAATAAGACTTTGTTAAATGGGTCCACCCTATAGTAACACATATCTACACTACAGATGGCGACACCCCCCCCCCCCCCACACAATCCAAATTTTCCTGATGGGGGGGGATGTGGGGTTTTTTTTTGGGGGGGGGTGTGGCAAATGGGGGTGGGGGTTGGGCAAGGGGGGGGGGGAGAGTTCCCACAGGGGGGGGGGGGTGGGGCAAGGGTGGATAGTTCCCACAGGGGGGTCAGTTTCCTCCCCCCACCCCACCCACCCCCCCCCCCCCCCAATAGCGCCGCGACTGCCGACACACCATATTATAAAATTATTTATAATTTGGCAGTTAAATCGTAACGTTAATTCATAATTCAGTATTTTTCAGGATGCTTAGTTGTATTTATTAGGTTCATTTTAACTGTCATGTACGTAAATAGGAAACAAACATTGGGACCCCGCCCGCCAGGAGCTACATTTGGTGTAGCTAGGATTTTTTTAAGTGGGGGAAGGGGGGCCGGGGACATCAGCAACTCGTTTGGTAACCAATTTGTTTTTATGTGTTGTTGGTTTTGTTTCGTCGCATTTCTTTTATAACCGTCCAGTAGGACAATTGGGGGTTTGGGGGGGACGGGAGGGGGGGGGGGAGGAAACTGACCCCCCTGTGGGAACTATCCATCCTTGCCCCACCCCCCCCCCTGTGGGAACTCCCCCCCCCTTGCCCAACCCCCACCCCCATTTGCCACACCCCCCCCAAAAAAAAACCCACATCCCCCCCCCCCCCCCATCAGGAAAATTTGGATTGTGTGGGAGGGGGGGGGGTGTCGCCATCTATAGTGTAGATATGTGTTACTATAGCGTGGACCCATTTAACAAAGTCTTATTTACCCCCTTTAAAATAGCCATTCCCCCGTCCCTGCCCCCGCCCCCGCCCCCCCCCCCCCCCCCCCCCAACCCACACCCTTACCCCCCCCCAACCCACACCCTTACCCCCCCCCCCCCACCCCCACCCCCCCCCCCCCCCCCCCCCTATCTGAGCAGGACTCGTTCATAATCCTTCTTTAAATATAGGAATCTATACAGGAATGATTATGGCTCTAGTTTGCATCACCGCAGCTAAAAAAAATAGAAGTGTGAGTCCTCAGCTGCAAATGTATTATGCTTTTTAAAAGTTAAAATAAAAAACTGGCCGACGTACGTCCACGGCTTGGAAGCACAGATCCTCCGCACGCCCGCGAAAACCACGCCCACGACGGGTGAGTGCATGCTTCAAGAGCGATGATAGCGGTTGTGAACGATGCGCGCGATGCATGCAGACGGTAACGGACACGACGGCAGTTGCCTGCCGTACCGCGCTTCGAATTTCCGATGAATAATCATGACTTGACCGCCTCACGGCTCCCCCGCACATTACCCGGCTGGATGCATGCTGGGATATCTTACAGGAGCTTCGTGTGTGCGGCTTAATCGATGGTGTGCGTGTGTGATCGCTTCGGAACGACTGCATTTTTTTTTTTTTTTTTCCCGCAAATTGGACCCGTTTCAGGCGAAAATTGACTTGGCGCAACCAAGGTGAGGATGTAAATGCGGCATATTATTTTTTGGGGGGGCAGCCATGAAGTAATTCACGGCGAAAAATGTAGAAACGTGTTGCATGGGAATGACGTTCTTATTCTTGCTGTACTAGCCTATGGGAAAAATCGGCGTCCTCCTATGAGGTTCATGTCAGGAACCTCATAGTTCTAGGAGTAGGATTGGATAACCTTCTGGGGAGATTAACGTTTGGGAAAGTGGAATTCTAGAACATTGTAACTGATCTAACGAGAGCGTATTGCAAATCCCATTGAGTTACAGGGTCCAAAAAGGAATATCCTTGTAAGGCTAACGGAGAGCCTTACATTTTTGGAAGTACCCCACTATATGCAGGCGGCGTGCCACGGCTACGGCTACGGGCTACGTAACTCCGCCCTCGACTGAACGTTACAGTCAACAAGTAGGGTGGGACGCTGTATTACCGCGGTACTTATCAGGGTGATATCACGTTTCCCGATCGGAATAGAGATTGCTCACTAACCTTCCCGAATTGTCCTGTCTTTTGTGTTGTATAACTCTTGCTCTTTTTAAACTGACATAAAAAATCCGACGGTGGTTTGGTTTATTCCCATGCGATGCCTGTGAAAATAGACATGCTCACCATTGCTCGTCATTGCTCGGCGGAGTACAGACTCTGTATTATCGCGGTATGTGGGAAGTGTTTTTTACAATGATTTCAACTTTTTTATTCATGGTTAATGTTTGACCAAAACATCCCCTGAATACAGTCTGATATTTTCCCTGTAAAGTTCAAGTTGATTAAAGACGATTAGGCCCTGCAAGATAATTTCTTAACACCCTGTCCCCCCTCGAAGGCGACAAAATTCACTGAGACAAGTCTACTGATTGACGATTGGGGGCGCCATTCACTTTACACGGTGCGTCGTTATATTTGTTTTACCGCACTGTCCTTATTTTGATCCCGTAAATGTTTCTACGATTTCGCGGTGGAAATATCGTCCTTCGGCGTCATTTTGCATTTGCAGCTGTAGAATGGGAACCAGACAATGGAACTTCCATGGACAGAGCACCATTAACGATTCATGTTAAAATATAGACAGTACCTTTTAGCAGACACGGTGAGGCAAAATATACAAGTTTTGGAAAACGTGAATATTTATTAAAAATCGTTAAAAGTCCCGACACAACATTTGTTAATCGTCATTTTTTTACACAAATCAGCAGAAAGTCCTTAATGCTTGATGAATTGGATATAAAATTGCCAGTCGAAGGAGTTTTGGCAACGGAAAAAAAAGGAATTTCCGATGCCGCGATAATAGAGTTGCCGCGATAATAGGGAGTCCGACTATACTAGGGCAGAACTCCTCAGTTTTCAGTCTCACGCATGAGATTCTTACCTCAACTTGTCAAATCGAAAGCTCAAATTATGAATGAATGACGACTTGAGGGAAAGTACAACAAGATATTTTCATCGCATTTTGCTCAACATTTCATCACAATGGGGGCAGCCATCTTTAGAATTCGTCAAATAGCGCCCTCAATGATTTTGAGGAGAGCGGCTGTTTGTTGCGCCCGGCGCGGCGCCCATGCATTCGACAATAATGATTTGGCCATTTATATAGCTCTATAGCTTGGGCCTGCTCGCCTTTCCCGTATTGTAACCTGTTTTTGATTCAGTGTTGTGATAATATTATTCAGATTTGCTTCTAGCACGTGATGGATTTGATGGATATACTAGTTATAGACTGATTAATCGATACTGATTGATCGATCGGTTGATTGACTTTTGATTTATTTATTACATTTCTTTACCCAGGGTGTGCCCACACAGTTTACAACTGGTTTCCATTGGGGGCCCGGCATACTTTTAATCAAAACTGAATATTTACACACATACAATTATTATTTACACAAGTACAAGAATATTTACACAAATAGATATATTTAAAGTTAACTTTTTAACTCTCCAGTATTATTATTATTTTCTTTCTGATAATGAAACCAAATATTCCTTGTGCGCCTGAAGAAACCTGAGAAGAAGTTACAGTTTTAGAAGTGGGAGGAAAATCAGGTAGGGAAAACCCAATCCACATGGACCAGGGCAGGAATCGAACCCGGGCCACAGCGGTGAAAGGCGGGGACAGTTACTACTGCGCCAACCTGACTCCCCAACCTGACTCCCCAGCCTATCTCCAGTAGTTTTTAGATTGAATGATTGGATGATATTGATTGATAACGATTGATCGAGATCGATAGATAGATTGCTCGATTCGTCAACTGAAGTATCTGACAATTGCAACATGGTGTCAATAATTAAGTGTCTATATTAGTTTATGTATACCATTATGCTTGGACATACCTACGGTAAGTGATGCGCATGAAGTGGTTGTTCAAGTAAACCAGCGTACCGTGTGTGCGCATACGTGGTTTAATCTGCAATACATGTAGGCCCACACAGTACTGTATACGATCCAAAGCGTTCCACACGTGGTGATTTAGTTTATGTGGTAAAAAAGGTCTATAGGTCTTACTGTCCATCCTCATCAACAAATTGAAGCTTTTTTGTAACAATTTTCAAATGTATTGTGTTGTATTTTAACGGACATTTTAAAAAACTATTCTGGGAGTCTGTAACCCTCAAAAAAGGGCACTGTATTATTGGTTGCTTTCACACCTCTACGGCAGGAACAAAATCGCACCATGCGGAACTCAATAACTATTGTCGAGCTGCAAATGATCCGATATTTGTTCAATAATTATACCATAACCATGACGACAACTAAACGTAGGCGATTTTTGCTAATGCCGTCTCAATGTGTCAATTTCGGCATGCCAAGCTCCAACTGATACCACAGGGGGCGCTACACATCACCTACAAAAGAGTTTATTTTGGAATTGCTGTCACAATGCAGCATTGAACGAAAAGTCCAACTTGGATGCCAACAGTGTCCCTGGGTATCCAGCAAACGGAGACATCTCACAAGACCTTGACAACTGAAGCAATGAATGCCATCTGTGAAGTCGGGATTAGTTTCTCATCTGCACAGGCTCCACAGACCTGCGGAAGGGGAGTTGGTCGAACAACCGTTTGATTCGGTGGTGAGTCCCGCTGGCCTGACCCCCCACGGTACAGGAAAGGCGCCCCCTTAGCCTTCCCCGACAACTCTCTTCAGGCAGTAAATTCCCACGAAGATCAGGGCAGGATAAAAAATAACAGGGAGGATGGAGTCGACATGGTCTAAATGTTGGGAAATTATGTGCAGTGCTTTCAATTGTTCTATTCTGAAAGAAGACGTAAGAACGTTCCTTGTGAGAACGCAGACAAGTAAGCTAGCCAGCCAACCAACAAAAGGGGGGACAAGCGGGGGTTGGAGGGTGAGCCTATACGGAATGCAAACAGAGGGGTTAACATGGGCTGCGATCCCGGGGGAGGGGGGACATGTCCCCCAATATTTTTGGAGGAGGGGACTTTTATGGCAGTGTCCCCCCAATAATTTCCTCTCTACCCATAGCTCATTGGCTTTTACATGCACCAGTATACACAGAAAGAACAGCGCACATTTTCTAAAATTTACCAGGATAGGTACACAAGAGACACCGAGTACAAATTTTAAAATCCAATTCCAAATTCCAAATTCCAATTTCCAAATTTCCAAATCTTTTCAATTCCAAATTCAATTCCATTCAATTCCATATTCCATTCAATTCCATTCCATTCAATTCAATTCTCCCCTAATGGGAAATTCCTTTGGGCCTTATTACACAAAAAAACACATTAAAAATTACAAATAAGTATTACACATAAAAACATAAAAATAGAAACACAATACGGTATTCACAAAAAGTTACTAAAATTCAATAAGAAAAAAAAATACTACACAATAACCTTAAAAAGTCCATTTTATAATTGCGTATAAACCTGTGTTGGTCTCTGTAATACTCATTGGAATCATCATTTCAACTGCGCATTAAAAGTCTGCACAGCTGAAGGGACAAATGCGTTGGCATATCGCTAAGTCTTGATCTTCCGCAGTAAAAGCTGGCTACTACTTGTACTTTTAATAACTTGTCCATACACAGGGCGAGTTTCATCCGACAGAATCATTTCAACTTTGTTCAGCATCCAAAGACACAGAATTTAGGGTGAATGTGAGGATAAGGGTGCAGGGTTAGAGTTGGGGGTATAGGGTTTGGTGTAGGGCTTAGGTTAGGGTGGAATGAGGTTAAAGGTTATGTCATTGCCAAAATGTGTTGGTTCATATAAAGCACAATTGCGTTGCAATGCATGATGGGTAAAGGGTCGGCTATTCATGGGAGTCGGATATTCATAATGACACCGGGTCCAAATACGCGGGGCTCTACGGACAGCACGCTTAGGCCTACTCAATCTATCTGAACTGCCGGATTCACGATGACGGCACATTTACGATGAGGAAATGTGGAATCAGGTTGGCACAGCGGCACTTTCGTCACGTCGCCTTCCACCTCTGTGAGCCGGGTTCGAATCCCGTTTGAGACTGATGTCATATGAAAATCAGACTCCACCTATGAAAATCGGACTCCTTTCCTTATTATTCGTAAACCCTCTCACGTGACCGCCACTCTCCTATTGAGCCCGTACCAAGCGGCGGCGATTTGAAAACGACGGTTGAAAACGAACGCCGGTTTTCTCTCTTTTTTTTCCGCCATCCAAGAACGCAAAACTTTGAACAGGTCAGTGGAACGACATTTCCTATAAAATACGAACCCCCAAATCCGCCCATTTCTGAAAATTGCAACAATGAACAATCATGTATATCTTTAAGGATTTTGTACTTGTTGTCTCTTGTGTATCCTGGGAAAATTTTGAAAATGTGTGCTAATCTTTGTGTATTCTGGTGCACTCTGGTGCATGTCAATGCCAATGACCCATAAAATGTACATGACATGGGAACATTATTGGGGGACACTGTCCCCCCGTCCCCCCCCCCCCCCCCCCGGATTGCCGCCCATGCCCGTACCGGTATTTCATAGTGACTGAGGATGTGGTATACCTGATTTCATAAATCACCAGGGACCTCGTTTCCCTCCCACTTCTTGTAAAACAGAACATTTTCTTCAATGTCGTGTCTCCACAGGTCTCGCCATGGATCCTGAGCTACAGTGCGTATATGCACTTTTGAGGAATCCTTGGTTTCAATAATAGGCCTAAGGATACTATAATAAATCTTCACGCCGGAAAATATCTTGTGCGATTTTTGTTCAAGGTATGAAAACTATGATATAACACTGGTAGGCATAAGAGCTTACAAAAACAGTTACAGGCTGCGTTCATTCTTTGTGTGATTCAACATCATACCCGCAATAACAAAACTGTGAAACTTTGAGCTCAATTCGTCATGCCAGTCACAAGTTATAGTTCTGTTGTAATAGTGCACGTCTATATGTAGGCCTACTTATTTCGATTTGTCAAATCGAATTAACCCACGAAGGTTTCAGATTTTCTCGAATATGACAGCATTTAAGTGGGCGAAACACGTGAACATTTCGCTCATGCTAGATCGCTCAATCCAAAAGTTTGTACAAAAAAATTATTTTGTTCGGGCCTGTGTAGCACTTATACCAAGTGAATAGATCATCAAAAGAAGAATTCCTTGAAAACCAATTCCCGTTGAAAACCAATTTTCAAGCGATGAATCAAAGATGGTGTTCCCACAGTTATCATTCAGATGAAATTGAAAAGTTGATGATCTCTCCCCGACCGCTCTTCACGGCCAAGAGCCAGCCGTGCGTGGCCGGCCCTGGACTGCCCCGGTGAATCGCTCGCTTGTCTCGCTCTCTTGAAATACAATAGCCCAGGCAATAATCTCGGTCAACACAGACTCATAAATCTTCAGCTAATTGATTTGCCTCATTGGCAGCGACGGAATCTTACCCGGAGTCTGGCTGGCACTCGTCGTGTGAAAACAAGGTAAAAAGAGAAGCCCGCAGTAGAACAGTTTTACCCTTAGCGTTTGATACCCTTTTTATCCCCATACCCTAAGCACACTCCAGATTATTGTTATCTCACACCATGCTCACACATACCCCTAGATTTCTGAATAGAATTCCTGAGATTCCTGGAACACAATGACCAACACAAAAGAGGGGGGGGGGGGGTCCCTTTCCCCCATATCGTGCTTCATATGTGGCGTTTAACAACTGTGGAGATCAATACTGGTCAGGTTGGAAAAATATTTCAGATGATTAAAGGGATGATATAGGTTTGGTAATGATCAAAAATCAATTTGGGAGACCGCCAACATAGGGCAAGATAGCTCAGTTGGTAGAACACCAGTACGGTATTCCGGAGGTCGCAGGCTCAAATCCCGCTCCTGCAAGTTTTCTTTGTTCACTTTGAAAATTCATGAAAACCAAATTTATTCGATTATATCTGAGATTTTCCTGTTTATAAAGGTGGTACCAATAGGGCCTACCAATCTTCCTAAAAGAATATTTCCGCCTAAAATGCTTTTCTCGAAAATTACAGTTTGAAAGCATCTATATTTTGATTTCAACAATCGAAGTAACCCGTGTGCAGCATTCCTCCATGCAGCAAATAACTGTTACATTTGAACGGTTTACTGAGCTCGCGGAACTGGGCTCAAACTCTCACAGGTTTGTAGGCCCTATATAGGCCTAGGCCCTATATGCTGAACCCCAGTATGAACACTGCCTGCAATTATGTTGTCAGATCTGCCAATACTGTATTTTACCTTTCAAGAAACTATGCAGTGTGATTTTTATAACATGTATGCAGGGTTGGTGCATTGGTTCTTTTTCTCGCCTTCCACTTCTGGTGACTCTGGTTCGATTCCCGTCCATGTGCACAATGTAGATTGGGTTTTCAGTCCCTATCTGATTGCGTGGTTCTAAAAAAAACAAAAAAACAAAACGTTTTTTTCCCTTAAATGGGAAAAATCAGGACGGAGGGTCGGTCGTTTGTTTTTTCACACCATCCATGTAAACATCAAAACAATACTACATGTCGTGTAACTCGGAAGTCGGGAGGCAAAAAGTAAGCTTATTTAAAAGTGAGATGGCGAAATGCACGATTGTGCCGTCGTAGCTGTATTTAAAGACAATGATTTTAATGTGTTCGTTTTGTGCGGGAAAAGGTGAGATTTTGAAAATTCCTTTAAAAAAAAGAAGGGGAAAAAACGCGACTCGACTTTTATGACTTTTAGGGTCGGTCCCGGAGGGTAGGGCAACACAACAATTTTGTTTGGCCTAATAAGACGTTCTCTGGTGTTTTACTCTCAGTGTGATATGAAAATCAGACTCATATGAAAATCGGACTCCTTTTCCCTATTGGTTAAACCCTCTCATGTGACCCGGCCACTCTCCTAATTATCTTCACTTAGGCAAGTGCAATACTTCCAATGAGGCCGTATTTCTTCACAGTGACTGAAATTCAAGCTACACCGGTATAATCTAAATTTTTCTAATCGTGCTCCACCCCTTTAAAAAGGCTGGAATCTGAGGGAAAACGATGCTTATGCACTCACAAGGCAACCAACTACCAGGATAATAAAATAAATATACGCCATTTCATAAGGGTCGGGTTAATTAACCCCTTGAGTACGGTTTTGTACGGGAGACGTCGGGGTGTCGCGGCGGCTCTGGCAGCCAAGCAAAACGGCCACAATGTGTTTGTGCAGTCAAGCGTAACATATACACAATAATCCAACAATGGATTGAAACTGCACAAACAGCGGCCAATGGCGTCATCCGGCCTGGAGGCACCGTTTTTTTTGCGCCATATGGCGTCTTCCGTACGCAAAGGGGTTTAATAAGTCTGACTGTTACTACCGGTGTAGCGTGAATTTCGGTCTCATTGGTATAAGTACCGAAGTGATGACGTCAATGCAATGTTTGGAGCCAGAATACTTTTGTTATTTTGAGTCAATGTGTTTGCATGACTGGCTGTTAACAAAGGAACAGTCGAAATCTCAATTTGTTTGGAGCCAGTTGTTGCGCCAACTGACGTTAGACTTCGGTACTCTATAGCACATGCCTAAGTTAAGATAATTAGGAGAGTTGTCGGTCACGTGAGAGGGTTTAACCAATAATAGGGAAAAGGAGTCCGATTTTCATAGGAGTCTGATTTTCATATGACACCGGTGTTGATATAACATTAATTTCACTGCAATAATCGTTCTCCTTTGCATCAGGGAATCTTTCGTATTTCCCCCATCTCGTCAATGTATCATCTATTCAGCGCGTGATTACATTGGACGTGCTAATTCCCGAGCTTGTACTGACACGGCTTAGCACCATACAAGCAAAAAAACATCCGATCGAGAGAAAAAAACCAGAAACCACTAAATATATTTCCCAAGCACAATTCCATCTTGGTGTGGGAAAGAGTAAATTTTACCTGACGGATTCCAGACTTTGTTGAGTGATGGGAATCGATCCCACAGTCGGGCCGAGCGTTTTGACGAGTCCTGTTTTCAGATTTGCCTCAATTCGTTCAATCCTTCTTGAAGGACGTTCCCGATCTTTTATTCCGATCACGCCTATTATCTCTTGGTGCTTCGTCGGCGTCAGCGTGCCCGAACTTGACTGCAGAGTGACTCCCGGGAATTTCAACGTGATCCGGTTGGGAAATCGCCGTGTGGAAACGAACAGGAATCTTGGAACAGCGCAATTGTTCAATAATATCAAGGACGCACAATACATGTCTTCACACACCGCAGTCCTGCAAACAAGTTGTAAACTAAATCTGAATGATTGTGCATGCATGTTGAAGGACTTTTGAAATTGAAGTTTTATTGATATACCGGTATACTGATAATTTACAACAGAAAATAGGACATCTCCAGGAACAATGTCCATTTGTATGGAAACTCGACCGCAACTGTAGCATCTCTTACACGTCGGGAATTAAGAGAGAAGATGAATTTTTGATTATTTCCAGAACCTCAAAAATTGACGATTCATTGGAAGACTTTTCTCCCATTATTATTCCACCATGAAGGAAAATCTTGAAGCTCTTTATAAGAGATGATTGAAATCAGACACAAGCTAGACATGATGGTGTATTTACACTTATCTTTTTTTTTTACTGTCCTATCTGCGCGAGGTTGACCTTCAGCAGGAAAACGACGCTATCCCAAGGTCCCGCTCTTCTTGCGTCCTTCGCCAGATGACAGTCCCATGCACGCAGTCAACTTTCCAAGATGGGGGGATTACCTTCCTGGTCATGGTCAAGGTTCCTCTAATTTGGCAAGGCGAGCCACTTCTCAGCTAGTTTAGTGGGGAGGCTGCGAGATTTGATCCGGATGGCGCAGCCTATTGTCCCCGGAATTAGACGCAGGCGTTGGCCATCACGTCTCCGGTTGGGGGGGGGGGGGGGGGGGGGGGGAGTTGGCTTGTTGTCTGAAGGGTCGTCCAGGGGACAACTAGGCCACGATGGTTTCCTCATTACTGTGGAAATCACATCAACTCGAAAAGGTGGTGGGTGGATGGGGCAGATTAGGTGATGTAACATAAGAAAATCTTCACTTTTGGTGTCTAAAATTCATCACCGAATTCGTGCACGGCAAAATAGATGCCCATTTGTTATTGTCGATCAACGTCTATTGCAGTAATTTACTAATTATACATCAGTATATTCTATGTATAAATATCGTTTTCATGAAGCCCCCTTTGCTTTGACAATCAAGAATAATATGTAAAAACCAAACTACTGGAGGAATTTTTTGATGGCGTACGGTACACGTTCAAATGACGCTTGATGTGAGTAATTCACAACTCGACACTGGAATTATCTCCCGATGTATGCGTTGTAATCACATGTAATTGTGCCAGAAATTTCTCCTTTTTGGGAATTTACTCCACAGCCCAAGAACTGTTTATGATTGTGTACTTTCGAGTAAGGAGGTACAGTATCAAAAGAGAAAATAATTGATTGTATATTCCCGAGTCGAGTACGAGTCCGAGTACAAAAAGCCAGTATACGTGCCGAGTCCAATTTTTTTCGAGTACTGAAAATCAAGTTTGGGCCGAGTAGTTAGTGGTACTCAGTTGTACTCGAGTAAGAGTACGAGTACTACATGTACTCCGACACTGCATTGAGGGTCCAAGTCACACCCAGATCCCAGAATCACAATGAGGTTTAAGCTGTTAAACTCAGAGGTCACAATGTAGGGCCTGCTCTTTGTCAAGGTGGGATAGTTTGAAGGCTTCGGGTGTGATTTTGAATAGAGCAAGGATGTGATTTTTGATGCCAGTTGTCAAAATCACATCTTCGAAAGTTTGAATATAGAAAACCTCACTTAAAGGGTTCATGTTTGACCTTACGGTATACGTGTCAGGTTTATTGAAAGTGCGGCATGGAACATACCACATTCACCTTCTTTGCCGCTTTTAAAAATATTATTTTCCCACCAGGTGGAAAAAGTTACTTTTTGAGGAACATTTCTGTCATTTGGTACACCAAAACCGGGATACGCTCTAATGAAAATCCTGCGTATGTCGGCCAGAAGGGTTTTAGCGACTGTACTGCACAGGAGGACACTATAGAGGTCCACGTTTGAATAATATTATACAAATAATGAATGTTTGCGAGTGCGATGGTAAGAATAATTTCATCGCCTCGTGGAATGGAACATTGCATCTGTCACCTCATCAAATTATTCTTTCGATTGCACGAACGTGAAACATTCATAATAAATCGTCATCATTTGATTGGTCAGAGCGCGACCGATGGCAGGACCGTGCAAGTAAGGTATTTCTGAATTCTTTTCATGTTTGCAAATGTTGTACATTACGTTTAAAACTTGGCCAGTTTACTAACCCCTCCCAACAATGTGAATATTCTTAGGGTATATATTCTCAGTGACTTATCATTTTTTCCTTTTTTTTCATAGGCTATCCTTGGTCATATTTTTTTAATGTCCACTGCTGTCTCCATCTTGTCCCCGTTTTCCGTCTATTGCTTATTGTCTGTTGACTGTTATTCAGAAGCTTCGGCTGATATACGGCTGATATAACAGCTCCCACGTTCCATTTCTTTCCTGTATGTATTTCATCTGTATTTACTAAACTTTACTTAACATTTCAATTCAAAAAAACATTTATTTCCACACTCTTTCACATTGGATATTTTGTGCATGTACATTAAAATGGGTGTGGAGGCATCATCCTAAAAGCCGAAGCTTGTGGTGGATGTGCCCAGTAAAACAAAGACCAAACCGATTACAGATTTAGTATTAATTACAATAATTAAATATATGCATGAATCGTTTGAACATATTAAGCATACTAGACAACGAATACATGACACAGATCAATGAGAGCCAGACCATTGCAACTTTAACAAATAAGTAGTTAAGTACTCTGGGAGCTGAGTAAGAATGATTTTAGTTTACATTTAAATGAGTTAATTGAAGGGTAGTCAGTTACAGACGATGGAAGATAGTTCCAGTTTTTTGGGCCAGAGAAAAAAATGGTATGTTGAAAAAGAGTTGTTTTAGCTCGAGGTATGTGTATTTTGGATGCAGACCTGGTATTATAGTTATGTATGGAGCTATTAGATTTAAAAAGGTTATATAACGATTCAGGAAGTTGATTGTTAACAAATTTATACATAAAAACATCTTGTTGAAAGACATTGATATTGGTAAGAGACAAAAGATTATATTTCTTAAATAAAGGAGTGGTGTGTGCATGAAAGTTGGCCTTACATACAATTCTAATTGCCTTTTTCTGCAGTTTAATTAGTCTATCAAGATTAGATTTGTAAGTATTAGCGCAAACAATGTTACAGTAAGAGAGGTAAGAGAGAATTAATGAACAATACAAGGTACGTAAAATGCTAGATGGAAGAATGTACTTCAATCTACTCATAATACCAATATTTTTGGAATTTGTTTTTCTAATTCTTCGATATAGACCCCTAGAAATTTGGTATGGGACACTTGCAGTATAGGCTCATTATTAATTTTAACTTGACAATTAGATATAGTCAACTTCTTTTTGCTATTTCGAAAAACCATGAATGTACATTTTCTTTAATTAAGTGACAATCTGTTAGCCTGGAGCCAAATAGATACTTTGTTTAATTCAAGATTAATAAGATTTACAATAGATTCTAGATTTGTATTGTTACTTGAGTAAAATATGTTTGTGTCGTCAGCAAACAGGATAAAAGAAAGGACTGTCGAAGCATGGCAGATATCATTTATGTACAATGAAAATAACAATGGTCCCAGAAGAGATCCCTGGGGTACTCCACATGTAATAGTGCTAGGAGAAGAGTAGCAGGAGTCTATTTTCGTATATTGATTCCTATATTAGAAAGATAACTACAAAACCAGTCAAGAGGAGTACCTCTTATACCATAGAAATTGAGCTTATGCAACAAAATATTGTGATTTATAGTATCAAACGCCTTTGATAAATCTAAAAAGATACCAATAGATTAGTCTCAATTAGTCTAAAAACCTTTGGTGTTTTTATGGACCATGTCCATTACGGTCATGTCGGTAGAGTGATTACACCTAAATCCATATTGACCGTTGTACAAGATGTTGAATTTGGATAGAAAGGAAGAGGTTCTAATATAAACTATCTTTTCAAGCAATGTTGAGAAGCACGACAAAACAGATATTGGTCTGCAATTGCCTGTTTCACACTTATCTCCAGTTTTAAATATAGGGGTTACTTTTGCGGTTTTGAGTTTGTCGGGAAAAATACCCGTAGAAAGAGACAGATTACAAACATGACGTAATGGACAACTAACCTGTGAGATAACAGATTTGAAAACATCAGGGCTTATGTCATCGGATCCAGCACTTTTACCCTTCTTAAAGGATTTAGCAATATCACAGATCTCCTTCTGGTCAGTAGGATAAAAATAAAGTGATTCGGAATAGTTGCCTATTAAAAATTCTCTGAATGAAGTTTCAGGTCGGGGTATTTTATTATTTAATGAAGGGCCAATGTTAGTGAAATAATTATTAAACATATTAGCTATCTCATTGGGATTGTTTACTTGTCTACTCTCGTGGTTGAGCTTCATGTCTGACTTACATTATGTTTAATTTTGTTCTTTTCAATTTCATGCACATACAATGCGTCTGCGTATTTAAAGTATGGAAATAAATGTTGTGTTGAACGAAAAGTTACCAATGTACGATCGTGGTTTTTGCCTGTATGTCGCATTTGGGCCAAATTGGGGGATTTTAAAAAATTATATTACGTTTTAATTGTAAGTTGATAAGTAGCCACAGTGAGCACTAAGTTTGAAAATGACAGAATTGAAAATTGACAGTATCTGTTCAAAATGAACGAGTTTGATCCTAGTTTGGAAATGGTGATACCAGTTGTATCATGACTGTCTCGTATGAGATTCAAGAATGTTAACCCATGCCTAACCTAATAATCCCTATCTAATCGCTGAAGCAGATGTACGGTAAGTAAGATTGGATATTTCTGAGGAGGCTAACATTGTTATTTTTAACGCTTGCAATGCAAGCACCTGATTTTTACATTTGTGTGAAAACCAAACCAAACCAAACCAAACCAAACCAAACCAAACCAAACCAAACCGAACCAAACCGAACCAAACCGAACCAAACCGAACCAAACCGAACCAAACCGAACCGAACCAAACCAAACCGAACCAAACCAAACCAAACCAAACCAAACCAAACCAAACAGCTGGAGAATGGAGATATATTTTGATTTAAAGATCGACAAGTTTCTCCAACATTTTTAATAACCTCTGTACAGCTTACACCAATCAAACCTATTTCACACTAGATAATGCTCACAGACAAAAGTTCTGTCTAATGTAAGTCGAAATTCCACCCAACATAAACAACATTAAACGAGGATGCTTACTTCCACCCATCCCACCGTACCCGTGCTCACATTACATACAGCGAACATTCACAAATGCAGCTGTTGTTGACGACCATTAAAAGTTTTAGTAATGACATTTGCTACTCTGCAAAAATCTGGCCACGCCCCCCAGCCAAGAGTGCAAGTTAAATCAATCCGGAGTGTGCAGCAAAACTTCTCTGAATAGCCATAACATGTTGCGGCCCACGCTATACCCTATTTGTGGCAAACTATTTAAAGTTAATTGCCTTAGCATAACTTGGTTGAATTTTGCACGCAGTAACGCCACCCCCACACAATCAGATCAGGCGTCGGCAACCCACTTTGAAGTTAATTCTCCAAATTGGAAAGTTTTCTTAAGAGTTCCCGCCAATTTCTCCAACCAAAATTATTTCCCCCATTCTCACATTGCGTGACAACAACTTGTTTTGTTGAAATTATTTTCACCTCACGCTCATGTAATTCTTATTAGCGGCCTTACTTTGAAGTCTGATTGGAGGGATTAGTAAATTTATTCCGGAGGGGTCAAAATTCGGCATTTCCGTTTGAGGAAAATGGGCTTCAAGCATGGAAAAATGTCACCGGGCACCGGATTTTTAAAGGTTTTTTTTATGCGATATAATTTTTTGTAGCGAAGCATTTATTGCAGTTTATGCACACAGGTGTCGTTTATGCAAATAACAGGTAGCAATTCTCAAGTGTACGCCTAATAGGAATTATTGTGTTTTAACTCCCTCAATTATCTTCAATCGATTTGTTTTTTGGTGATATGTCTCATTGGAAAGCTCATAACTAATCTAATGCTAACAAATTAACATTTCAATTTCAAAATTGATTTTCGGGGTTTCACGCCTAAAAAGCACGGACACAGCATCTTTAAAGAATTGAATAGTATAACAAAGAAGTCATTGTCTGCTTATTGTTCAGAATTTAGATTTAAAAAAATTAAGAACTGACCTTCCATCATGCTCACACATAAATACTTGATAAAAAATGTACATAATAGTCACCAACCATTTACCCTTCATTAATGGTACTCACATCCCGTGGTCTAATACACATACACCCCAAAAGAGTTATGACACAATTAGTGGAGTTTTGCTATGTGATGACAGCTATTTCAACAATTAAAAGTAAACAATAAAAAGACCGACTACTCGCGCTGAATGTTGCGGAACAGGCCAGTCACGCGAGCCTGATTGAATCCACGAGGCTAGCCGGCTGAGTCTGATTGGGCTCATCAAGGAACCCAGCTAGGAACATCCTGAAGACAGAGTCAGATAAGATGGGGCTGGTGGGACGCCCAGCCCCACGGCGTGCCCGCTAAAGATCAGAGTGGCTTGCTGTAATACCAATCAACTGGGGGCAGATTAGTGTACATCTTTGGAGGTTAAAGGAGCGTGCGGTTTTCAACTTAGGTAGTAGGCCAACCAAGATGAAGTTATAATGACATAAAAAGGTTCGACAAAACTATGACGACAAAACTGTGCTCAATTTTGTGCGACACAAGATCCTATTCAAGCAAAGCCTGTGTGGCTTATATCTAATCAAAAACTCACGCCCCCCCCCCCCCCCCACCCCCCCCCCCCCAAGCAAAATATAACAGAACAAATCTGAAAAGAACAAAAAACTAACCGAACCGAACCGAACCGAACCGAACCGAACTGAACCGAACTGAACTGTGTTGAACCGAACCGAACCGAACCGAACCGAACCGAACCGAACCGAACCAAGCCGAACCGAAGCAAACCGAACGAACCAAGCTATCGCTCAACGTAGTCTCTCACAGACCATAGGGCCCCCACAATTTCTTGCACCAACCTGACAACGTCTTGCTATACTTCTGCAATACATGTACTTTCATAAAGACAGTTTCAAGAGCCACGTAGCCTAATTGTTGGATTGCATATGTCTGGACAATTGGCTTTCAAATTATAAGTATTTCTACGAGAAGAACCATTTCCTAACCGAAGAGGGCAGGCTGCTGGCTGGGTGCACCTGCAGGTCCCTCTCGAGGTGGAGCGTGCCTTGACAGCCCCGTTAAGTTTTTTGCGAACGCGTCTTCCCAGGAAGTCGAGCGAGTCTCAGCGTGCACCGACGAAGCAGCATCATCGCGCTAATCAAGAGAACAGATTCGAGAGGAAAAATGTCTTTACCATCAACAACCAGCGAGGTGAGAGCCGTACGGTACGGGGTCAATCTCAGCAAGTCCCGAAGAAACTTCAGATTGGCAATAATCAGAGAGGGAAGACTTGGCCGTGCATCGCTCGGGCCCGGAGGATAATTGGACCGTTGATGCCGTGCCAGGGCGCACGCTGTCTCCCGCATATCCCCGCATCTTCTCTGATCTCCCAGCTATGACAAGATAGAGGTGTAATCGCCAGGGCTTAATTTGGAAACTTTTAAACATCTTCGAGGGGGAGGGGGCGGAAAACGTCATGACATACCAATTAACGGCTGAATTATGCACCCCAAGTGAGAATGGAATGGTAGATCGTATGGCGCAAAGGGAGGTAGTGGACGAGACATTCTTGGCGGAGCAGACGAGCCTATGAGGTGACCATTTTAAGAAATGAAAGAAGCCACTGTTATCAAAGTCGAGGAAACAAAATCCCTCTTAATTGTCTTTATCTGAAACAATGCGTTGTTCGCAAATGACAGTGTCTACAAGCACGGAGAAAATATATCTCGGTGTTTGATACGTTTGATAGGCAAACTCATCATTGACAAATACTGCGTGTTCAATTGTTAGTCTGAAGACGTCCAGCGTACGGAAGTACACGTGGAGTTCATGGCTTGCTGCCCAACGCAATGGCATACACAGACCAGAACGCATGAAAGCTCGGGTCTGTCCGATTACGCAGTGTATGTAAAAAACATCTTCGATTCTGGTTGAGCGAAGTTTGCGTGTGACATCTTGTTATGTTATTAGAACGAATTGGATATGTGTTAGTTTGAGTGACAGCTAAGTGGGTTTAAGTATCAGCTCGAGAGATTGGGATATCAGGGAAGAATAAAATGTGATATGTGCATATGTGCAAACGTGCATGGTGGAGAATAACTAATGAGAGAAAGTTTGCGAATCACATGAAGAATGTATTAAACTAGACCTAACCCTTAACAGAAAAGTGTGATTCGTATAAAGAGTCATATACGTTTGGAGGAATAAGGTGATACCAATTAGTTACTACGGTGCGAAACGAAGATACTGAAAGTTTGCAAAAACAATAAGCGTCGACAAATGTATGTAGAAGAAGGCGTGGTTAGTGGCGCACACAGTTAAACGTGTATCGACCTCCAAACGCGGACGTCCTATTGTTCCCTCTTTTGTTTGTACTTTAACTTTTTCGGAAGACTCCCATAGGTTTTGTACACGATCTCAATCGCGGACGTATTTTGGGAATCGCGGACGATATTGTTCCGTTTGTTATACGTCCACGTTTGTTTGGGAGAACGAACGCGGGGGGGGGGGGGGGGGGGGGGGTGACGATCACATTATTTTTAAAGTACATGTATATTTTCTTAATGAACTTTCTTCAGAAATGATCAGAGTTGTAAGAAAGCTTCCATCACCTCCATCTGCAGGCCCGTACCATATATAGGGATGGGGTGAGGGGGGGGGGGGGGGGGGGATGCGTGGTTTCCCATACTTGATCCACTTTTTAAACTTTTTTAATTAAAAAGATGTAGAATTGATATACAAGAATAATTCTTTATACCCTGCCCTAACTTTTTTCTCTTTTTTTTGGCAAATTTTCGGTCACTATTTTTGCGGAAAGTTTCCAATTTGGTCTAAGAAAATTTAAATTCCCACCACACACCTTGAAAATCCTGCGTCTGCTAATTGTTCAACGCAAATAGAAATGATTTCCGTCAAATGGGAGGGTGCTTCCTTCAATGGTGCACATGCATGACAGGGGCGTCGCTAGACCATTTTGAATGGGGGGTATCATTTTGGCCACGGGTGGGGGTACATTTAAGCAAAAGCAAGAGAAGAAAAAAAGTTGGGCGTGAGTATTATGCCGTCGAGGGCGCCATTAAGTTTGCGACATATTTCGAATACCTGTACTACCGTACACCGTGCACTTCGCTGAATGAGACGCGATGTATTCCGACAGCGACACGAATTTGCCGACAAAATCGACTAATGGGCCCACCCACTCTATAGCGAAACCCGTGTGAACATGAACCGCTCTACGGTGATCCCACCTCTACCCCTCCACAGGTTGATCAACATGGGGATGATCCTGTCCCTACTTGCGGGATGACCCCCCAGAATGTGTGTACTGGACTAATTTTGGAATCTTGTCTGGGCCCAATGTATACTCGGTTTAATCCTTGACCACGGTGCTATTGCAGAAATCACAAATTTTGATCTTCACTGTTTGACAAATCTTCATTTAACAGTCTGTTCAACTTGTAGGTCATGTCATCGTTTTTTGTTGGGGGGGGGGGGGGGGGGGGGTGGGGGTGGGGAAGGGAAAGAGAGGAAAAGCGAGAAAGCGCTGACAAAACAGAGAATATTAGCATGGTTTTATAAATTCAAGCTTAAAACACGTCCATTTTTAACTGTCAATTTTCGTTTTTGTCTGTTTTTAATTTAAGAGCACAATCTGCTTACTTTTCAATTAAATTTATAAATCTGTTACCTGCAATAAAGTACCACATTTTGTCTCAAATAAGACATGCATACAAACATGCAAAGTCATTTGCAATGGAAATTAACTTATAAAAAACAACAGTCCAAATTTAACCTGTTGACAGAGAAAAGACGAATAAAAGACTCATAATCAACCAATAGTCAACAATTTAATCAACCGGATAGGTTGATTAAATTGTTGACTATTGGTTGATTATGAGTCTTTTATTCGTCTTTTCTCTGTCAACAGGTTAAACTACCAACCAACTAAGCTTTTAAACAACCAAATAACCCATCAGAAAAACGCAGAAAAGTTTAAAAAAAAGTTTAATTATGAACAAACAAGAATGTATACTGGTACTCTACTAAAATCATTGACCAGTATTAATCAATGACCACAACATGTCCGGTTTGACCAGTCATTGTATCGCGCATTAAATTTCCATTATCCATTTACGACTTTGAGCTTTAGTGAGCCAGTGCCCTTGCTATTCTGTACAGCTATTGGTCTTTTGAGTTTCTGGGGAAGCCCTGTCGGACCTACCCACCCACCAGCCCTGAGTTCGTGGGCCGCTGAGCCCTAAATCACGGCTATTAGATGATGTGCGCACGCCGAATCGGCCTATCACACTGCATGACGCTCTCTGTGTCACCGCTGGCCGCGCTATATAAATCCAAAACACATGCTGGGGCTAGAGTTTACGATACCCCGTATGATCTGGTCCGCGATCTCACCAGTGCCGCAAGACGTGTTTGTATTGACAGTTGACTCCCCTGTTTCCGATACTTACAACATTGTTTCACACGTGTGGAGGAACAAACTCAACAAGACGCGTGCGTGCGCACCACGATAAAAGAGCCTTGGGTGAGGACAGCCTGGACTTGATCAAGTTTTACCTCGGCAGATGAAAGATTACCCAGGTATTCTGTGGAGGTAATTGAAGTTCAGGTGAATCTTCAAACATGACTTCTAAATCGAATGAAATGCACACAATGAGCTGTACTTTCTAACCGGACGCTGTGTGTTTTGGTGTTTTACGACTACCGGAAGGTGCTGCATTTTTATTTTATCAAAGGGTTCGTTTTTATGACTTTCGATCGCCATGGACCAGTCTCGAAGTAGCTGCCGATACACCGAGATGCAGCCGATGTCGTATTACGACAACTACCCAGCTGCCAACGGCGACATGGCCAACTACAACACGCTGTCCCACTCCATGTACGTCAGCAACGGCTACCACGACGGCCTCCATAACGGGGCCGCTTCCCCACTGAGGGGATCGGGAGGGGGCCACTGCTACCCCACCCCAGACGGCTCCAACTCCTCGGACAGTTGCCGGGAGGAGGACATCGAGCACGTGCTGGCCCCGGGATACCCCGTGGGTGGGGAGAGGCGGTGCCTGCTGTGGGCCTGTAAGGCCTGCAAGAGGAAGAACGTGGCTGTGGACAAGCGCAAGGCGGCTACGATGAGGGAGAGACGGAGGCTGAGGAAGGTGAACGAGGCCTTCGAGGCGCTCAAGAGGCACACCTCAGCTAACCCCAATCAGAGGCTTCCCAAGGTGGAGATCCTACGGAATGCCATCGAGTATATCGAAAAGCTGGAAAGACTGCTGCAAGTGGAGAAGGGCAACGGGGACGGAAGTGAGATGGAGACGGCGGAGACGAGCTCCAACGCCTCCGATGTCATGGTAAGTGGCTGTGTGGCTTCAAGCCTAATACTACAATGTGGACTGTGTATACGTATGTGGCTGAAATTATGCTAAAATGGATGAAGCAGTGGAGTATTCACGGTTTACCATGCTGAACAGAGAAAGTCTGTAAAGGAAGTGTATTTATCATTACGTATCAATCATGTTAATGAGGTAGTTAATCCACCATTTGTGTCCACATTCCCATGTATCTGTTTACCACGTTGAAGAGATAAAAAAGTCATGTAGGCCTATGCCTAAAGGACGTGTATTTACCGTTAGGCCTACGCATCGATTATGTTGACGAGATGGTACACTTTGAAACCGTGGGGTTGACCGTTCAATATAGATACCACATTTTGTTAATTTAAAACTACAGTTTTTTTCCTCAATAAACGTTTGAAATGCTTGTTTTCGTTTTTCACAAACCTTTTAACTTTGGAAATTCATGGGTTTTTTAATAATGGAAGTAAATGCATTTTTTTATTATACATGTAGGCCCCTATGCTGAACATGTGGGATTCTACTCGATCATATAGTCTTTATATTTTGACATGGAAGTTAATGCATTTGTTGAAATGGTGAACATATGATCCACAGCTCAATCATAATGCAATATTTTTTGCGTGGTTTGTGATAGTAATATCGGCCTCATCGAACTTCCTTAAGACATTTAAGACATTGGTTTGGTGCGCATACCTCCTTCATGAGCATACCAAGCTGCCGTTTAAGCATGAACTACCTTGGAACAATACACATTACAAAAATCTGGAAAATTGATTTCGGGTTAGGTTCATGGACAATATCCCCGTGTGGCGAAAAGGCACGGTGCGAGACGAAGGCAAGTGATGTATACCGTGAAATCTGCACTAGGGACGGTATATAGGGGAACGGTTCAAGACAGTGACAGCGCTTACGCTTGACCTCGGGATAACGAATGTTAGAAAACACACCACATTTGTCATTTACAAATCACGTTTTTGTCAAAAAGAAAGTAGGAGTTAATTGTTACCGTGCTATTACATTATGTCAATGTTTATACTAGTCGTGTGACTGAGATGCTAACTTTAACTGTAGTGGAACCCATCAACAATATGGCTAACTTAAAAATTAATCTGCAGCCATACGGGAAAGCCATAGAGTGACATAATCATGTACCGCCATTTTATTTACCCATTCCATTTTTGGAAGGGGTTCTCGCAAATTTTACATTGGTGGAAAAGTCGGGTAACAAAATAGTCCAAATTATCTAATACCCCTGGACGTTGTCTAATGAGCTTCCTTTTAGGCGAATTATACATTTGGTAACAAATAATGCAAAACGAAAATACCCAACCAAATTAGTTTGTGAGAGTTTATTATTTTGGTTTGAGATAACGACTATACGAAACAACACTGAGAGGTTAATTTGTCTTCAAACTTGTCAATGAAGTGAACAGAAATGCCCCTCCCCCCCCCCCCCCCAAAAAAAATACAAACTACAAATTAATTCACAAACTAAATCGGCACATTCCCATAGTGACTTCGCTACATTTAAAGGACGATGCGATGGGATTTCGTGACAGAAGTGAATGCAGTGTATAGGCCGCGTTTATTTCCATGTCATTATAAATTTCCAGGTCTTTTGCAGCAATCCTGAAAAGCAGCTGCACAATTTTGGTTTATGTTAAAGCAGATTTTCACATTCACGCGCCAAAGTATGATCTCATCAGAGGCACAACTATTTTTGTGTACAATTTCTGGTACAAGGAATAACGTTTTCGTTGATTTCCATATACAATAGCTTGTTTTCAATCTATTTATAACCAATCTTCCTTTAAAACAAAAATACTGATGGGTTATTTTTGGGGGAATGATTTTTGTTGCTGTTTTGATAAGGCGTACCGGTACCTTCTTATGCACAACAAAAGTAGGTCCCATGTGCTTGACTCAGATTTTAATAGAATTTCAAACCGCACTTTTTTTTTTATTTCAAATGAAAATATTTAGATCATGCTCATAATGCTGTGAGGCATATGTGTGAAATTGAGTTGAGCTGGATTTTGAAAAATATTTCATGGCTCTTTTAACTATATATTACTATTATAAATATTGGGGTGGCCTCTAATTCTGAAGCCAAAATCCACTGCAATTTTGAAGACGTAAAAACTTACTGAAAAAACAACTATAAGGCACTGTGATTGTACACAGATATTAATAATCACTGCACACTATTATACAGTACAATCAAAAACCAAATTAAAATCGGCTTTTTCTTTGGCACATAAGATCCCGCCTTTTCTTCACTTACCTATATCCTGAATAATTCAACAACGGATACTAATACGGAAAGTTGTGACATCACTCAAGCGAGAAGGCGTTGGTTATAGAGGGTAATCTTCTGTGATCCAAGTTCATCCAGAATCCTACGTGAGTCAAAATTAATGTCGGAGTACAACATCCATGCGAATCTGTAGCCCAACAGTTAAAATGCTTAAATGATGTATAAATTAACATCGTCCAAAATGACTCGAGTACTTACTACCATTCACATAATTAATAACATCACCTGAGGTCGAAACAACATTCTTAAACGATTAGTAATTCCACAGTTTAGTAAGTTGAAGAAGGAACATTCTCCCCTGCTATTTATAAAAGAAATGGCATTTTCCATGAATGGGATTTTGGGGATAATATTGTAGGTTTTAATTGTGGATTGAAATGTTTGTTTCGCAAGCCACTCTGTTTATGTACTCTCTGCACTGCAAAAGCGGCGGTTTTTATATTGAACCATAATATTGATACCACGTCTAACACCACAGTGTTTGTAGTGTGATAATCTTTCATACACAGGCATACTGGATGTACAGTGTTTACTGCATGTATAATGTTTCTCCGGTCGCCTTAATTCAATTTTTAACCGGTTTGCGCCATAAATAATATACGATCAAGGTTTCCATTAAACCTTGTTTGAATCAAGGATAAAATTGAATTTCTCCATGCATCAGAACGTTTGTGCTTCACAATATTCGTCCGAGTGCTACAAAAACTGCCCCCCCCCCCCCCCCGAAAAAAATCACTTCAATCCTATTTAGCGCCCAGAGTGACGTTCATGCGCCATAAAAAGTTCAAAGGTTATACAAATTAAGCCGTGGGTCCCCTGCACCTTCAAACAGCCCGGAGGCACACGTGGCCGCCTACCAGCTACACCGTCAGGAAGCAACACGATAGGGGCCTATACCTGATTTGTCACGAACCGTCGTGAAACCCGACACCCAAACGCGGCACCTATATAGTAGAGTGTATCACGGACATCGTTCAAGGAAAGGGCTTAAGAAAATAATTTGTAGTGGGAAATTATGGCAGGCTCAATCTTCAATTGCTTACAATTACAAATATAACAGGAAGGGGACTCCCCTCTTTTCATTGGGGCTGGCAATCTAATATGTGGCTAAAACCCCACTACAATATGTTGTAGCCCTTCACATGGGCGATTTCCATAAACAAATGCTGGGCACATACCTGACACTGACACATTTATGACTGTGTGGGTTTTCTTCTGTTTGTATTTGGTAAACGGCTGATTGCTGGAAACCTTACTGACGTACACGGAGTTGCTCAAATTCGTCCGAACATGATAATGCTACCATGCTCTTCTCCAAGACAGCAACGTCATTCATGGTTTTGACTTCTTTGGGCCAAATGGGAGGTTATACTGTAGGTAATCGATTGTGAATATTATTTTATTTTTTTATGAATTAAGTCCAACACGTTCATTTCTAATGTCAACATATGGCTGCTCGTCATAGACTTCTTCGCAAATATAAATACCGCCTGGGGGTTGAGACGTAGGCCTACGTCACAATGGTTAAATGGATTGTGGGAAAGAATGAGACTGCTTTTCCTTCCCACAATGCCTTTTTACCATTGTGACGTCTCAACCAGGCGGTATTTGCGAAGTTGTCTATTAAAACAATATAAATATTATTTATATTATATTTATAAATGAACGTGTTGGATCTAATTCATAATAAAAAATCAACTTGTTGTCAAGTTCCAATAGAAAAAGGGCGCGATTGCTATGCCTAGGCCTATAAAGTAGTAATTGACTGAAATCTAGACACAATGCACTCCAAGGAGTTTTGACAGGAAATAGGCCTATTGCCTTTACGGTAGCATTACGAACGAGTGCATTTGTACATAGCCCGAGGTGGCTGTTAATGGAACCGTCTTTGGGGATTTCTCGTGGAAACAAAACACCTGAAGTATAAGGAAGTCTCGTAGAGCCAGTACACCCCTTCCAGCAAGGAAACTACAGTTAACCGGACCGCATGTCATTTTAATTCCGAACACCGAAGTGGCCGTGGGCTAGACTGGTGACATCGGATATCACTCGCAAAACCGGACAATTTCTGCAATAAAATGAATGAATAAATGTGTTTGAAATCCATGGAAACGAAACGATAATTGTGGATTGCCTGTTAATATAAAAACGCACGGAATTTGCGTGAGGAGTTAGGGGAGGGACAGTCCACAAAGTTTCATGGTGGAGTCTAAAAGTCTAAAATATTTCCACATTTGACTATCATTCTATTTAAACTAAATACCACGTTCTGCGAAGAACTTTTACAAAATTGTGAACAGGTAATGTCACACGACAAGCAAAATATTACGCACGGTATATAATATTGCCGAGTCCAAACAGCTGATTTAAACTACCAGTGGTATTTCAATGTGTTTTCCCCATTCATGCAGCCGACCGATAACGAACAATAAGTGTGATTATGACTGACAGGCCCACATGCCTGCCATTCTCACGTCCAATCGGTTATCATGATTAAAACATCCCCACAATATCATGCTTTTCTCTGGCAATGTACTGTCCCTCTGTAGGCGCGGCCTGTACAGCACAGTGAACGTTGCTTGTGGATTCTCTGAGTTTGCGTATCAAAGCTATTTTTGTTTCTCTGGTTTTTAAAGCTTATATTTATAACAAACACACTCTTGGAAAAATAGAGAGAAAAAGGCTATTAGCATACGTAATAGGTTTCTTCGTTACCAGAAGCTAACGTTCAATTTACAGTGAATTGCGTGAACGGCCGGTATTATATTCTTAATATTAAGATTTGACTTTTCTCCCTCTGTGATTTTTGTTGTTAATTGTCATAATGAGAGTGATCAAAATTAACTCCTTTTGGCGCCAATTCTATAAAAAAAAATTAGTATGTATGATGCATTTTAAACAGAAATAGTCAATGTCATTGTTTGAAAGCATGAATTAAAAACATTCCCATACTGTTTAATTAATACGCTTTTTCCAGGCTTTTTTTTGTTTTCATTGATTCGTTGTTAAATTGTTTACGACAGTAGCAATATCAATAATTGATCTGATATTCTGAGGTTGTTTCAGAACTCATTGCAGTTTGAAATATCAAGCAACATATAAGCCAAAATCTCAAAGTATTTTCCCTTTGGGTCATTTTGTTACCACACAGCTTCCAGTATTGGCTTACAAGATCAACTCATACTCAACCCAAAACATGTTGTTTCTGGTCGGCTTTGGGATAGCGATCCGACACGGTGGAATAATATCGCACGGTAAATTGGAAGCGGTGAAAAAAAAAACCACAGCAGAATATCCCGCACGCCCACGACAAGAGCGTGCAGCGCAACAACACGCCGCGGGGGCCGTCCCGCAGCGACCTGCCCCGACCACCGCCGCTAAGGCCATGCTCACGGGGCCCGGGAAAAAAAACTCAACCAACCAGGAATCTTTCACTTTTCTCTCATTTATTGGGTCCCAGAATGGGTCCTCATCCCCCAGTGATTGGATCACTCAAGGTGATCTCAAGATCTCCGTAAGGAAATTCGCGCAGCGGACCGCCGTGTGGTTGTTTGTCAGGCATTTTTATGGGAGATCGATTGGAGTTCAGCGTGAGGCTTCTGGATCGACCAGATTTGATTTTTCTTCGCCGGATATGTTTTGATTACTCGTAATGGAACCACATTCGGAAATGTGGAAAACATAATTTTGACTAATATTTGTTCATAATCCGTGCAAGCTGTGTGGAGGTAGATATGTAATAGAACGGAATTATCTCATTCTTGAAAAACAGTGGTCGGAGGTTACCGATTCAAGTGTCACAGTATGAGGTTGGACCTATACCAGGGACGCAGGAAAGACTTTGGGTGTTTTCAGGAAAGCTTGAGGAGGGATATCAGTCTTCTGGCAAAAGCCTAGGTGACTTCAGGCTTTTTATGAAAAAAGATTGTGGGGCTAATTTCGGGCTTAACATGTATAATCAGGCTTTCCTTTCCTCAACTTCAGACGCTGGACAAGAACCTTACTTGAATCCCCGTTGGAGGATGTAATTGGTGTTACTTTGTACAGAATTAGTTTACATTATAATAATAAGCAGTGCAGATAGTACAAATCTCTATATCACGTGTTTCTTTTTCTGTGATCACTGTTTGTTTAAATGCACATGACTTTGGGTTTTAAAAGCCAAATGTCATAATTGACAAATAGACCCAACTCAAAGATCTATACTGCCAACAGAAGCTCCGATTACAATTACACTGAGAAAATGTTTGATCAGTGAAATTATGTATAACATTAACGCCCGGTGCCTTGCAAAAAACATAATGCCCTATACATTTACGAGATTGGGATGTATGCATTGATATTGATATTGATATTGGATGATGACTCTTGTTTGTGTGATTAAATCACGGGCAATTTGAAAAACGGTCCCGTGGTTAAAAGAAGGCTTATGGTCTGTGGTTCAAGGGCCCTGGATGACATAGTTTGGCTTCCTTGGTACAAATATTCATTCCTCCGAGCACAGCTTTGCATTTTCCCACCGCGTTATGTCGGATTTTTGTCGGGCACGGGATAACGATCACCGGGCCATAAAAAAAGTTTCCTTGCTGCACGGTCTTCGGGCCCCATATAACCCAACTACTCCCGAGCGACGAATAATTCTTCCAGCGTGGCTCCCGCGTTCCCGTCCGCGAGCCGGGCCGCTAAATTAGACAATTATCGGCGGGGACAGACCTTCGCACGGCGGAATAGCTGGCTGGATGTCTTCGGTCTCCACGGTGCAGGCCTGGCGCCCGATTTAGGTAGAGATATACGACGTCGTATTAAACATGTCTGCCTGGCTCGCGGTGTGTGCTGAAGCCAGAATGCGGGCTATGTGAGTCACCAATCTCCAAGAAGTATGTTATCGTCAAACGGGAGACGCGAAAATTAATGGACGAATTTGCACCTTCAAAGAAAGTCAGACATTTCCCGCCGCTTGCAATCATAATTCCTCACTTCAGAATGAATACAAAACCATTCAAAGCATATTATAATTCAATAAGTTCCCATTTTGCAGGGCATTGGGTACAATACAGGCATAGCGGTTAACCAAGGAAAGTAGGCCTATATAGAGGGTCACGGTAAAGTTCACCTCCCAACATTCCGGACATTTAGCTTATGTGTTGTTCTTATATATGGCAGGCAACAGGAACAAGTTATGATTTGAAAGATTTCACCTAATCATGTTTAATACATTATGCACTTTGAAAGTATGCTCAAAAGAATCGCAGCTTTCTGATCTTGACCAAGGTTCTTAACTTTACATCTATACACACGACATGGTTACTGCAAATTTTCTCCTGTTGTGAAATAGAATGGCAGCGGTCTTAAAAAAAATGCTTACTGGAGAAACAGAACCAGGTTACTACACAACCGTTTCATTCACCCACCCACCATGTCAACCCAAAAATGGGGAGCCATACACTGTACCTGCATTAACAAACGAAAACATGACTGTTTATGAAATACGGCGTGCGAGTGCGAAATGAGGTATGAGCCCGATTCCGGGAGCTGTCTGATGGCTCGCAAATTGCGGAATAATGGCCCAACCTGGCGCACGGGGTCGTTTGCCAGGCCCGGCAAGGCTTGGTCCTGATGGCGCCCCAGTCGTTAGCACCGCGGTCTGCTAAACTACTCAGCCCCCGTGCTCGCAGCGCAACGCAGGACGCGCCACAGCCAAATCTCCCAGGAAATGCCCCCGAAAATACACCAACAAAAGACGACATCTCGCCAGAGTTCACAGAGAGTTTTCCCTTTTTGAACGTCATCTGAAGCAGTTAACCGGGGCCTTGTGGAACGCTATCCCGCTGGGAGATCTATAGTTTGTACACAAAGCTGCGATAAATCTGCTGCGATTTCCGAATAAATCTTTTACGGCTCCCATCTTAAATCCATAGATTTCCCAAATTGTGTTTCTCTTCTATAACCAGGAACCGCAAATTCTGGTAATGATTTTCGACCCGAGCTATTCCGGATCGCTGGTAATAGAATTAGGAATTCGATACAGTTAAATACGACTATTGTACCGAAACAAACAACCACTCTTGAAACGTGCTGTCAACCGGTCGTATTTGGGGCAAGTTCTGTCAAAGAAAATTATGAAGAGAGGTGATTCTGCTTCTCTTCAGGAATGTTGTAGTCTCTCACAATTTTTAAAATAATTTTAAGTTGCAATACATCAGCCATCGCATCAACAGATTTAACCCAGAATATTAATAAAGATACCAATTGTTATAGCTGAATCGCTTTGGGTGATTAATTTTGAAACAACAAAGACAATTTGAAACCTATAGGCCTACGTTGCTGTTCAAGTACATGTAAGTACAGTGAAAATGTCCAAGTGTTGGTCTTGTGCAAGTTTTTCTTGTCAATTGTTATTAGATTTGGATTTACACATAGCCTGGTTGTAAACGTAGACTTGAACCTTATTATAATACAATATCATTTCTAATTATCTAGAGGTTACGAGCTTTTGGTCAATATGGTAGGCGAGCATTTGCTTTGCAAACGAGGTACAATGTTGTACACTCCTGTGTTGAATCTTCAGTGACAACACTGTGGTGTTAAATTAACACCACGTGGTATACCAGTATTGAACCATGGAAGAAGGAAAACATATGGTACCTGTACCACGGATTTAGCAGTGTTGGTTCTCGCTTCGCTTTCTTGTCTTATAGTTGTTTGCTTAATTGTTGTTACGTTGTCATTTGGTTGTCGATGTAGTGTTTGTTGTTTTCCCTTTAAAGGCACATATTGACCCTTAATCCTCCACGTTTCATCTCTTTGGTTGGTAACCCAACCTATTTCCAAGGTCTGTGTGTAAAAATTCTACCGTAATGTGTAATATTTACGGAGAAATGTGAAAACGAAGCATTGGCATCCGGACATTTAGTCTGGCGCCGCACACAGTGCAGCCTGTACGCAGCCAGAGCGCTTTAGACCAAGGGCACGACTCTAAATTCTCTAACGGTCTGACTTTTCCGAACCAAACTGGCGTTCCCGAAATGTTTTCCGTCAATACTTTTCAGACAAAAGGCGCATTTTCAAGGGATTGTCGTGTACATTACTCTCTTAATGTAAAGGAGTGAAAACTCACTCTCCAAAGGAGTGAATCCTTTATCAAACCACTCCAAAAGAGTGAATCTCTTATAAAAACCACTCCAAAAGAGTAAAAACCACTAAAAAAAAGAAAAGAATTCCACTATTTCGAGGAGCCGTATAAGGGACCATTCTTTTTAGACTGGTCCCTTATATGGCTCCTCGAAAGAGTGGAAATTTGACTCTTTTGGAGTGGTTTTTTTTAATAAGAGATTCACTCTTTTGGAGTGATTTAATAAGTGATTCACTCTTTTAGAGAGTGAGTTTTTCGCTCTTTTACATTATTATTATATATTCATTTACATTAAGAGAGTATCATTTTCGAATGATCTTTTTTAACCACAGCAATTTCAGGACGAAAGTTTGTTTAGTCCAATTGGACGCCTCCAAGGCAACGTGTTCTGGTTTCTTTTTGAAGCATATGCAGAGCGTGGAAATGTCAGAAGATTCCAGCAGATGGCAAAGAATCGGAAATTAATTTTTCATGATTGATGACATCGTCATAAATTAATGCATCAAGTGATTGAGTGGTATAGGGGTTTAATATCCCTGGGACATTATGCAGACTCTTCCAACTCAACCAGTAGTTTTTTTGTCAGGATTACCGGTACTTCCGGTTATATACCATTCATCTGTGTCACACTCACGTCACCTTATTTGTTAAACCTTGACCTTTAACTTTGACCTTGTACACAGACTCGAAATGTTTCTAATCGTCCCCATCCCATCTTTTAAAAGTAATATACAACATTTGCAAACATCGAAAGACAAAACTACTGAGTTATTATATGAAATACCTTACTTGACTGTGATCATGGTACCTGGTGTGCTGTCATTTTCAAGAAAAGTGGAAATTGTGGAATTCTTGTATCAATTTCCAGCTGACCATCGTTGGAAATAGTCTAATTTCCCGACCTGATAATTCCATGACGTCTATAAATTGCACCGTTTTGTCTGAAGTATGGTCAGGCAACCAGACTACTATAGAACAGCAATTTTTTCTCTTTGTTTTCCCAGCATCTATGCACACCAAACTATTGAAGTTTGTGTTACAGTATTACTATAAAATACTAACCCCCAAATGCATTCATTTCTGAAAATTGCAGCAAATGCAAATGTTGTATACTTCCTTTAATCATTACATTTTAACAGTGAAAATGAATAAACGACAGTGTAAAAGTATCAGTTATCCACCAAACGTTGTAACTAACTGATTTTTGTATAATATTATAATAATATTTTCTCCAAGGCCACTTTGGTAAGTTAAGTGCTTAGACATTTCGTGAGTAGGCTGCGCAGTTTATAAGAGCTTCCCTGGGGGTTTAAGTGTAAGTCAAGTGTTCTACTAAGTTTTAGCTTTGTGAATACCGCCCTACGATCGCTGGACGTTCTTTAAAAACTTCACTTTTGATAACCACACACGGGCAAGAAAATATTGTTAAATTTAATTGATGTGAATTTCATATATAGAGGACATAGTGATATGGTCTGATTTCCTTGAAGGTAGCGAAATGTACAAATGCATATTCACCTTGATTGCATCACATGCTTCTCAAGCTAGGCCTATATTTAAGCTTGATACGAACCCCAGATGAAAAACAAATCGGAACTGTGTTGGGTTGGGTCAGAGTTCAAGTTCGCAAGCCCGCCCCCACACGGCGCACCACCGCGGGGGAGTGTTGTGTCCCGAAACTGGATTAAAACCCTAATTCATTTCAAATTAAAGGGGCGAATGGGGTTGATTTCGTTGGAAAACAAACTGAAAGATCCCCGAGGTGGTGGTTTCGGTTAATGTAGTAATTATGATTAATATGATATTTTTGTAAGACCCTGAAAATATAGACCCCTGCGTAAAGGAAACGGACGACGGTGACATATACCAAGCGAAACGCGCTGCGTTTCTACTGAATGAATCTGTACTGCGTTTCCGACAACCGCCTTGCCTTCATTATCATTGCTTTTAAAAACTTTGTTAACAATTTTAAATACAAGCAGGTATCGCTAATGTCTTGCATATTTCATGGATGCAGCACCTTCGTGGAGCTGATCAGAGGAGGCTGTTGAACAATCTTGTAAGTTGTGGTTATCCTAGTTAGTCAACGGAAACAATAAAGCCCCGGGAAATTGGGAGATTTCCGACGAATTCTCACGAGAGGATGTCATCCAAGTTCCCATCAAATACGACGGGGGCACTGCCACGCTTTGCTGGTGCTTGCGGAACTGTGGTCGGTCGGTGGACAGATGTGAGCTTACCTGCTCTCTTTCCTCGGGAAATTGGACTCATATTGTGAAAAAATGATATTCATTCGCTAATTCGAGAGTGGTGTGAGTTCGGGGACGACAGGAGACTCAAATGCAGGACTTCAAAATCAGTGAACAGTGGCTTCGATCTAATGCACAGGCTTTGCAATTGGATTTTTATTAGGGTTCCATTTGCAAAAAGAATTGACAAGTATAAAGTCTACGGAAAGGAAGAATTGACGTAAATGAATTAAGATGCAGTTTATACCTGAGGGAGTCATGGTCAAGTTAGGCCACATGTTCAGTGGTAGAATCATTGCGAATAACGAGTTTCATTCAGGGGAAGGAGGATGTGTGATACATGTGTCCATGGCTGTACACGTCTCTCACTGGGCAGCAAGAAACAAAGGCTATTATAGCCTCACTGTAAAAAATGAGGGATAACACTTTTTAACACTTAAACGTGTTAATATCAGTACTTTACACCTACAAGTATGTAGGAGGTGTTACAAACGATTAACACATAAACACTTTATTGACATGTTAAAATGTTGTTGTTTTTCAGCACTTTAACATGTCAGTTTAAATGCAATGCTAAAAGTGTTATTAACACTTTTAGTATCCTATTAACGTGTTAAAGTGTTAATAATGTTAACATTTTAACATGTTAATATAGTTCTATACTGCGTCGGGAAAGGCAAGTAATCATGGTTTAAATTAACTTCATGTTCTTCATTTATTCGTTTGTCGATCAGGAGTTTTGAAAAGTGCTCTCGTTGTAAATTGCTATTTACTTGCTCATCAACAGAAAAGAAATAACGGACACAGCACCGTCACTGAACAATAAAATTCACTTCCAGTGTACCCAAAGTATCGATCGATATAAAGGATGACTGTTACTTGGATCAAAGATTGTCTATACGCGAACTCAGCTCACCTTTTGACATTGTGAGTGTGATAAGTTCGTCGATTTACCCAGAAAGAATGATTAATGTATGCGGCATATACAAGCATCATAGATGCAATAAAGCAGGTGACAAGAACGGCTCGCTCGACCTGTCGCCGAATTGTCAAACATGGTCAGCGCAACCCCAACTTCAAAAGATCAAGCAAGTTGTGAACGGCGTCATTTTCAAATATTAACCAGCATTACTATTAGATGCGACCAGAAATCCGCGCAGCAACTGCGCTATTTGGCTTCCGTTCAAAAAAGTCATGAGAAGGCTTGGATAATCTGTAGTGTGGTGACATCGTGGTTACCTCATTCGGGGCGTTTTTCTATTGGCGTATAAAGGCTGACTCACACTGTAACAAGTCATTGTAATAAGAGGCAAGTATAAAATCGTCCACCACGTGTGTACACTCACGATTCAGCTGGAAAAGTACAACTGACCTCTGGTCGTGAATTTACTTTCCGGCCACCGGAAAATAAAAAAAAGTACACCCGCCCCGGTTGATCCGACCGTCTTCAAGTACGAACTTGAGACCTAGCATTCTCCCTGGCATCAAGCCTTCAGCGTAATCGAATTTGGTTTGTTTTTCTTTTTTCTTCTCCGGGCCTCGGCCACCAGTGCTGGCTGATGTGGGCCTGGTTGATCATCACATAATATCCTGGGTTTGGAATTGAAGACAGGTCCCCCCTGCTAGTCTTATTATGGGGCGTACGAGTTGACACATGAGATTCGACAAGCTAGTTAGCTAGCAAAATACCAGCGCTGAGCCGCGCGCAATATGTGGGGATTCCCTGCAGTGCCTTGCGCCCGCAAAACATACCAGTCTTCATATTTTTTTACATGATGCACATTTCTTTCGGCGTTCAGGAAAAGGTCTGTGTCAGATCCTTCTAGCCTTACCGTCAAACGCTTCCAGTTTCTCTTGACTTTCAGTACATTGGATATTAGGTATTGCGACTGTGATTTTGTTTGCAACTGCAGGCTAGGTTCGTCACACTTTCTGGTAAAAAAAAGCCCTAAGGTTTTAGGAAGCATTGTAACGATACACCAAGATGTTGGGAACTTCATGCTAAGGATTGCGATTGACTTAGGTAGCTAAAACGGCCCCAGTGGAATATGGGACAGGCCTGTTGACCTGCTTGGCATGGCAGTCCAGAAAAAATGGGGTTTCGACTCTGGTTCAATATTTGAGGAATGAAGTGCAAGGTGTAAGCATGAAGCTACTCCAGGCATAACAATTAAGCACGATAACTGAATTAAATTTGGCATTGAAGCACCCGAAACGATACAAAATAATCAGATTTGGTCATATGAATCATCTCGTTGTTTCTCGTCGTTTCTCGCTGACAGACAATTCTGTCATACAAAAAATATCAATATTGATTGGTTTGTTTTTTTAATAAAAACAAATTTTGTACGAATGTTGCATGTATGCTTTCACGTCGACCCTCAATCTGAACAAAGTCTTCTTTGATCCATTAGGCCTAAATCGTGAATAAGTGTGACTGCATGCCAACATTTCCCTGTGTGACGATGCCGAACCTTTTCTAGGAAAAAAGTTCGAACTACCAAACCAAAATAATTATTGCATTCCTTAGTTCGATGGGTACTTACCCCAAAATCAACTTCTGTTCACGCAACTGACTGGAAACGGCCGCAGGGCGCCAATTTCTCTATTACCCCATGATGATTGTTTCTCATCAAACCTCGTACTAATTACTGCCAATTACAGTTGAGTTTTCACAGGAATTTTACAATTCGACAAACAAACCACAAGAGAAACTGACTAGGTAAATTTAAATAAATGTGAACAAAGAAAACTGCCAGGAGCGGGATTCGAATCTGCGACCTCCGGAACACCGTACACCGGCGCTCTATACCAACTGAGCTATCTTGCCCTATAATGTTGGCGGTCTCCCATATTGTCAGTTTTCCTTGTTCGGGGCGCTAGTTAGTAGTCATATGAAGTTGATAGGGCAATATAGCTCAGTTGGTAGAGCGTCGTTACTGTATTCCGGAGGTCGCAGGTTCGAATCATGCTCCTGCCAGTTTTCTTTGTTCACTTTGAAAAAGGAATTTTACAAGTTAGTCGAGAGGTGTATTAGGGGAGGTGATGTGGTATAGAAGGATTTTTTTAAACTGTCACATTAATAAAGAAAAGGGGCGTGGTTATGTGTGTCCTCGTGTTTCTTGCAGACCAATAAAACACTCTAAAAAATTGTGCCATTCCATACATACACTGCGAAAACTGTAGTCTTAAGATAACACCGTGTGATATGTTTTAAACGAATGGTTCCATATGAATGCGCATGGTGTTAATTTAACATCATGGTATTTGCGGTGCAACAAAAACCTGCTACGTTTAGCACTAATGACGGTCAATGAGGAAATTTGCAGATCTGAATCATAAAAAGATCATGTGCCATTTTTTTGTATATCAATTGCGCATGAAATTGGGTAGCTTTTTAGTGCACCTAAAACGAATCAAGGTGCACCTTCATTCATGTTTTCTCATTCCTTCGTGCGTGATGGACAAGGTAGGTATGATCTTGGCAAATAAGAAGCCTCCAAACGTGTTTGTCAACCGCCTTATTACAAGAAATTACCCGGGCGAAGGGTGTGCGTGCCGACAGCGTATCAACTCCCCCTCCACCCCGCTGACTGCAGATACCGAGAGCTTGTCAACACCCCGATTATCTTCGTTACGTCGGGCGGTCTGTTGGAGGTCCGCGGCCCGGTGAAATCAGCTCCGCGTTCACACCTCCGCCGAATTAAAGACCGCGGATTCAATTTCATATTTTCTATTATTTCAAAATTTTACCTGAGGTGTATATGGTAATGCCTGGACTCGGGGAGGTCTGATAAGCAACTGTACCTTTCCTTCAGTTTTTGAGGTGACCTTTTCATGACCTTGCACACGCAACGCCCACTTTCTGTTCTTTGCTGTGAGTGGGTGACCATTTTACTCATTGCAAACTCATTTTAACTGACTTTGTTAAATGTACTTGTCCTAAGTAATTTTCTAAATCACTCCAAGATTGTGTAGTACATAAAGTCTGAACATTGGTTTATGCATTTCGTAAATATTGAACATTGGTTTACGGTATGTATTTCGAAAATATTGACCAATCAGGAAAAATGGCGCCAATTTTCATTTGGGTGCAACAGAGAGTTATACAGGCAAATCTCCATTTTATGGGTCATAATTATAATTCTTACCCACAAGCCCCATTTTATTATGTTAAATTCCATTTGATGATAGCATTACACGCTTTAGTCTATAATAACCTAACAACCCGAGGGGACGATAGAAACTGCTTGAAATAAATATCCCTGTACACACTAGCTCCTCAAAGGTCTCTTACTATTAACTCATAGATGCCTTCTTCCTCAACATTAAATTAATACATAGTTGTATTGGGCGGCTTGGTGCAGGTAATTTGGTAGAGTGGCCTTACAATCATAGTTGAACCTAAATGTCAAACGTCAGGTATCATTCAAATCAAATATTGTCCACGGGACCTTTTAAGTTCCAGGATAGCTATCATAATTATAAACCTTGACATTCTTGCATCGTATTATCGATAACAGAGCAGAAAAAAAAAAAAACTTTGGAGTTACGAATCCTCCAATCGTGGCATTCAGAAACTTCCACTACGCAAATTAAATAGGCATAAAAGAAAATTTACGATATTTTTTTTGTTTTTAAACCATCAAAGCATCATCTACTCGTTCTGAAGTTGATTGATGTAGGTGGTGGCGGCAAGGTCCATCTGATTTTCCAATCTGTAATCCCCGTACAGTAGTTTGTGTCACGCCATTTTTTTTCCTTGGGAGCAGACGACAAGTATACAAGGGAAAGTCATTATGGTGTCTCCTCCAATCAGCGGGCGCGTTACTCAACGTCACGGTGGGAGAGAGATCTTTTATTTAGCTGCATCGGTGGATTCTACGCCTGAATGAAAAGCATTCTTGGCCATTTCTTTGACTTGTAAAGAAGTTCAGACATGCTGGGCCTTAAAATGACAGTCTCGCCTACGCCATCAAGGTGTGGTTCCGAAAACAACCTTTGTTTTTTGATCGTCTTAATATTCGAACCAAGTTCCGTAGGTTTTTGGTAGGTCGTTTTTGTTTAGACCTAATGTATTGTAATCGAGTTATTTTTGAGCCATTTTTGAGTAATTTTACAAATCAATGTTTTTCTTTCTGTTCTTAATGGAAACGTCAATTGGTATGCAATTCAACTTGTTTTTATGGCAGTTGCGATGAAATACAAACGTGGTCTTAACGTTTGGTTTTCATTTAACGTAGGCCTAAATAGGAGCTGGTGGTTTTTCAAATCTACGAAAAATCCTTCCACCAATTGTAAGAGGGTGATAATTTTGTTTCGTATTACAACGCACTTGTCAAAAGAGCTTGTTAAGAACAGCGACCAAAATCAGATCTTTAAAATAGCCCATTAACACAGTAATAATAGCTATCATGGTCCAAACAAGATATAAACATAGCTCAGTTGGTAGAACGACGGTATTCCGGAGGTCGCAGGTTCGAATCCCGCTCTTGCCAGTTTTCTTTGTTCATTTTAAAAATGTATTCAAATTTACCTAATAGTCAGTTTCCCTTGTGGATTATTTGACGAATTATAAGTTAAAAAGTAATGTCCTCATTGAGTGATCCCCACAATGTCGCTTCCCAGGTTGTTTCGTAAAATTGGGTGTGATCCCTGGCTATACGGCATTCTGGGTTTATGACTTCTGACTAGCGCCCACCCGAACAAAGATACATGACGCGCGATATGGGGTAGAGGGAACCCCCCCTCTTTTGTGTTGGTCATTGTGTTCCCGGAATCTCAGGAATTATTGTCAGATCTCTATGGGGGATGTGTTAGGTAACAATAGTCTGGAGCGTGTATAGGGTATAGGGACAAAAGGGGGTACTCCTCCGCCCCATATCGTGCTGGGTATAAAGATACTGACAATTTGGAAGACAGCCAACGTAGGGCAATATAGCTCAGTTGGTAGAGCACCGGTACGGTATTCTGGAGGTCGCAGGTTCGAATCCCGCTCCTGCCAGTTTTCTTTGTTCACTTTGAAAAGATATAAACATAACAAAAAAATCAAGCAAGTATGGAAATATGGAACCTAATCCCATAAAATGTATAAAATGCATTCATTTAAAAAATGCATGAATGTACTGCTGGTGTGTCTTTTTGTCTCATAACTATGGACACATAAAAACCAATTTGTTGAACTTACTCCTTAAAATTGCTACGATGGAGGTGGAAATTCACAGCAACAAGCAGAAAAGAACTCATAGTCCTGCATGCATCGAATTATAAAAAGCCTGGTTTATAAAAAAAAAGTATGGTTCCCTTAAACCTGAATGTAGTATACAACGTTTGCTTTTTTGCTGTAATTTTCAGAAATAAACGAATGTGGGGGTTAGTATTTTATAGCGTGCTATGGCAAATACCGGTACTGTATGTAACACTGACCTGTTTAACATTTTGTGTGCATAGATACTGAGAAAACAGAGAGGACAAATTCTGTTCTAATAGTCTGGTTCCCTGACCCCACTTTAGACATTGGAGCAATTTATAGGGTCAGGAAATTATCAGGTCGGGGAACTAGACTATTATCAATGATTGTCGGCCGACAAACGTTGGAAAACGATGTAAATTTCCACTTTTCTTGAAAACGACAGCACCCCAGGTGCCATGATTTCACAGGATGCTTGAGACTGCTATTTACTTACAGTCTAGTACGGTATTTCGTAATAATTCAGTAGTTTTGTTATGTTTGCAAATCTTGTATACTACGTTTAAAGATAATATGTGACGTCACCAATCCATATTAGACCGCCTAGTGTTGTGATGGCAGATTGACAGTGAAGTACATATTATTCTAAATCAGTCAATCGTGCTGGTATATGGTAAGCGCGGGTGGTTTACTGTGCCGCATAATGTACATGTACTGTGACCATAAGGCGGTCCAGCGGTGGACTTATGCTTACATCTAGCGCTCTCTGGTCACGTGCGTGAAGAGGGTCAACAAAGAAATATGCAGTAGCAAGTATAGTGCATACAGAGCATGAGATGAGAGAAAGAAAGTTCTCTGCAGAAGTCAAAAATGATTGAAAGCGAAAGGTTTGCGTTTCCGATCTGAATACCATCTGGTCTACCAACAGTCAGGATCGTTCCCAGAGGGTCGGCCATACTCGATGTAAAGCTCAGTGGTGCCAGTCTTACATGTTTTGGCGTGTTTCTGGCATTTTTGTTTGTGTACGAATGCCGTATTCAGCTTCTTTTTTCTCGATTCACTATCACGGACCTTTTCACTTGATAAGTTGTTTTGTTGTAACTTGCAAGTGGCACTCGTCTTGGCTCGGACCTAAAGTATGCGATATGATTCCATAATTGGCTGGTCATAGACCAATCTGTTTGTTGGTTGGCCATCTGTGTTTCTGTTATCTCTCGTGTTTCCCTGTTAATTTTTGCCGTTGGCTTGTGAGTCTTTTGTTTGTCGGTCTACACGTCGGTTGATGCTTGTGAAAATGTATCACTTCTGTTCTGTAATTTAATTAAAATGTCACGAGAGTCCATGTGTTTGTTTATGAGCCTGTACATGCGCAGCAAGGAGCAATGTTAATATGAAAGCCATACTGGCTTTTGTGTGTAACCCAAAGCAAACGCCAAGATTAAGTCAAATTTCCGAGGATTTCGCTGGCATTAGCCTTTGCAACATGGCTCGAGGCTTCTTGTTTCCGTACTGTCTAAGCCGCACTGCTTTACTGTCAATACCAAATTGATTCAATGTGAGCTTGGCTCGCTAACTACATGTGCAGTTTACAATGTATACTTCCAAGTTCCAGGCCTGCTTTTACCGAAGAGGGCACATGTTCTTTTTACGGGGGACCGGGTGAGTTGGTCTCACCATCAGTGGAAGTTCCCCCGCCTGGGTCTACAGGTCTGAACATTTGATGAATTTCTCCAACTTCTGCTGAAGATTTATCCTCTATTTACACCTATGCTCAGGAACAGCGTTGGGGTTAGTAACCCACCCACCGTTCATTGGGCTACATGCTGTGGCTTTTAGACCTTTATTGGATGACTTCCATTAAAAAACAAAAACACATAACCCAACCCAACCCATACAAGTGTGTAAACACCTTCAGTCGGGGACCTCCTTTTGTCCTCCTATTGTTCATACTTTAACTTTTTGGCAATTGGTTTTGTACACGGTTTTCAACCGGGGACCTTTCTCAACCGCGGACCCTATTGTCCTCCATCGTCAAAGGTCCCCTATTGAATGTAAAACCAGACACCAGACCAGACCAGACCAGACCAGACCAGACCAGACCAGACCAGACCAGACCAGACCAGACCAGACCAGACCAGACCAGACCAGACTAGACTATAGACCAGACCAGACCAGACCAGACCAGACCAGACCAGTGTTCAGCTATACAGGCAATTCTTTAGAGAATGATCATAGACAAAAGTTCTGTTTAATGTCAGTGGCGCTTTAGTTAAGGAATCATCAAGTGAAAGTCTGAGCAAAATCAAGCGAAAGTAACGAGCAATCCATCTACCGTATTTGACAACTTCCGATTTGCAGATCCCGCGGTAAACCACAAGCTGCGCTGAGCCACCGTGTTATTAGCCCCCGGGCCCCGCCGTCTAAATTGCGTCTGGGACGGCGGCCGCGCGTGTCGCACGGCCCGCCTGGCCGCCAAGCCGCGAAGAAGGGTGGGTCTCGCTAGCATACCTGGTGCGAACATCTGCGATAGCAAGTAAAACGCACGTACTGTTTAATTGTTGCACAAACACTCCTTGCACTTCGAGTCTTTTATCTTATTCTCACTCATGGGAGAAAGCCTAAGTTTTCCGGCCTTTGACCTTAAGTTGCTTGTTAGCATTGTTACTAATGAGTGTTTTCACGTTTAATTTAATTAAGGCCTGTTTTTGTTTCAAGAAGCCTGCGGATTACTCTGCGTATACATTCCAAAATTCCATAGTCCTTTCTGTTTGGTTTGGCCACCAAACAGATGAGTTCTTGTCTTACAAATGAAATAGTCAAGCAAATGAAGCCAGAGATGTTCAAGAATATTCAAATCACTTAACACAGCAGGGGCGGATCCAGGATTGTTTGCACGGGGGGCGGTTTCTGAAATTTCTTTTTGTACATTTGCCCAAAAAGTTAACTCCCAAAATGTTTTACAGTGGGGGGGGGGGGGGGGGGGGGGGGACACTTTCTCAACATTGGTGGCGCCATTTAACCTCTTTGTTTTGTTCTTAACCGTACACGCAAAATAAGACCTTTACAGGGTTTTGCTTGTCTGGTTTGCAACTTTAGGCTGAGGCCCTTACGAAGAACAACAGAGAAAAAAATGGCAACGAGCGGGGGAGGGGAGGGGGCTGGGGGAGGGGGGGGGTCGGACCCCCCCCCCAAATCTGGATCCGCCCTTGCACAGGGAGTTCGAGTTATGAAGTTGTTAAATCAAGGTGTCAACAAATCATGACCTTCATGCGCAAATCCCAGAAATTGTATTCTACAAATAAATTAGCATCAGCGACGACCATGACATCAAGAAGATCAACGATGGCGATATCAACCTCCATGTACAGTGGTAACAACAAAATGACAACAGTGACAACAAGACGAGAACGAAAAAAACGCAGCAGCATCAACAGCAGTAGCACTAACATAACAACAGCACCACCACCACCACGTATATAAAAGCACACGAAAAAGGCTCTGATTCACTGAGCACGGATCTTTTACATTTGGGGGTCTCTTTTAAGAAAAACCAATAAGAAACGACAATTCAATGTCGTTTCTGAGATCAGGCATTTTTATTGGCACACTGTCAACGTGACCACAGGTGAATCACTGCGAGAATGACGCAGGCGACCGCAATCGGGAAGCCTATTTGTATAGTTTGAACAATGCTTAATCCCTATAATTAATTAGTCATTCACGATTGTGACTGACCAATGACTTGGTCGAAAGACTATTATAGAGGTAATAATTTGTTCATAGTTATTCACTTCCGTATCAGGATCTCTGTAGCCTCGTCAAATGTATTGATTTTGCCATGTTTGACCGACTGTCCAACAACCTCTCCCACTGGCGGCGGAACAGAAGTTTATGGCGGCCAATGGCAACCCACTTTTTGCACTTTTGGGAAATGTCCCCCACCCCTACACTTTTGGCAGTTCAGCATAAATAAAAACATAGGAAAGGACAGCAGCCGGCCGGCGCCGGAGCTGCTCCCCCCCCCCCCCGCCCCCACTTTCAAAAGTGTTCCACCGCACCTGACATCTCCAAGTGATAATCAGAAAATAGCAGATACATTGTACAATCAATGGAGGGTTATGTTTGGTTTGAGTTAGCAAATATTTTTTGGGGGGGTATTGTATAAGAATTCAATGAATGATTGAATTTATGCACCACATTGTAAATCACGTACATTTAGGTTAAAGTTTGAAAAACAATACAAACGGTAGGATACCGATGAGCAAAAATGCTATTAAAGTCTCCTTTTGGAGGTCAGAGGATCAATATAAAATAAGATCATATTAATTAATAGGCAAAGCAGAAAACAAAATTACAGCAATATTATTAAACTATTAAGATATTACAAAAGGATATCACAGGTACACTCTAAAAACGGTGTTTAGCAATTAAACTCAATCTTGCTATCAGTTTATAAACAATTTTCAAAGTGAACAAAGAAACTGGCAGGAGCGGGGTTCGAACCTGCGACCTCCGGGTTACCGTACCACCAACTGAGCTATCTTGCCCTATGTTGGCGGTCTCCCAAATTGTCAGTATCTTTGTTCGGGTGGGCGCTAGTCAGAAGTCATAAACCCAGAATGCCGTATAGCCAGGGATCACACCAAATTTTACGATACAACCTGGGAAGCGACATTGTGGGGATCACTCAATGAGGATACGACTTTTTAACTTATAATTCGTCAAACAATCCACAAGGGAACTGGCTAGGTAAATTTGAATATATTTTCAAAGTGAACAAGGAAACTGGCAGGAGCGGGATTCGAACCTGTGACCTCTGGGTCACCGTACCGGCGCTCTACTAACTGAGCTGTCTTGCCCTATGTTGGCAGTCTCCCAAATTGTCAGAATCTTTGTTTATAACAAGTTAGAAGCTAAACATTACGTGTTCAATTCCTAAACATTAATGTTCAATGGCTAAACACAATCCGTCAAAACGCTAAACATGTTTAGTTATGTGAACTTGTTTACAAACTAATAGCAAGAAAGTGTTTAGAAAAGTGTTTAATTGCTAAACACTGTTTTTTGCAGCGTATAAATAGGAGGTTGTTATATGGGGAAAGGGCGCAATAATAAGACATAAAGTGGCTAATATTGATGAGATAGGAATGTAAAGGATTTTGTTGTTGAAATGTTAAAGGTTCTACTATTGATAGTGTGGCCTTCGTATTTTGTTTCAATATGTGCGTCAAGAATGATACCGTACTCAGCATACAAGGTTCACTGAGATGATAGATTGCGTAATTGCTGTTACCAGCTGAATATATATGCCCTTTTTCAGTACGAAAAGGGGTTTGCCCGAAAGCTTCCAAGCGAACCGATAAATCGTGGTTAATTTGGTCGTCCCAAGGCTCAACGACTGACGTGCCGCGGGCGGCAAGTATAGGCCTATCATCGTAAAAAGAACCTACCGAAATACATTGACTCGTACGGCCGTACCATGTTCATATACCGGTACCCCAACCTCATTTCCTATCGATGGTGGTTCTTCTGTGGCCCATAGCAAGGCCATACCTATCTATTTTAATTAGGAAGTAATTACCAAAAAATAATGGAGGCTGCATTGTGCGGATTCCAAGCGAGCTTGGGTAACGTGACCCCTCATACCAGCCCACGATGCGATGTGATTTAATCCCAAAATTCAAGTACACGCATACACAGGGACTTTTCCATTACATAAGTAGCATCAGGGGAAAATGTTATTACATGAATTGATATTAGTGTTTATTTAACAAAAAACTTGGTGCTGTTTTAAGCAGTCCTGATAGGAACAGTGTGATTGTTTTCATACAGCTAGAGACTACTGCTGTGTGAACAGAAAATAATTAACCAGGTCCTAATTTCATAATGCATGTTCTTAGCAGAAAATACCACTTATTAAAGCAAATTTATACTTGGTTAGCAAAAATCACAGACCTATACATCACCATTTAGTTGACATTTAGCTCACATACCCAAGACTTTTTTCTGCTAAGCAGATTTGTGTGCATAGCACTTACATGCGTTTTGCATTTATTATATATAGGCCTAATACCTTTGTAAAATCATTTTAGACATGACTGAGGTAATAACTGGATTTATGTTACCGGTTTGCACTCGGAATAATGGCTGTAGAAATCACAGACGACCTAACTTTCCCGTGTCTGTTTTTCTTACAATTTGCCACCCTCCGGAAATACCCAATCAACCCGCAGAAAAGTATTCTATAGTTAACTCTTAAACAATCGCTCTTTATGCAACTTGACGCGTATACTGAGGGTTTAGGACTTGTGTTTCGTCGTCTCTTTTCTGCAGCCTCATCGTGACTACTGCGAGTAATATGCACTAGCATGGCAATGCACCTCACATCTTAGACGTGAAGAGCGCCCTCTCTTCATTCTGATTAGTGGAGTTACGATGGTTCAGTTGGCGGGTGTGGGGATATTGATTTCCAGCGGCGGGGGGGGGGGGGGGGGGGGGGGGGGGTGGGGTGCTGGTTTATGCCAATTAACGCTTTGTGCAAAACTATGAATATTCCTTTTTGTGGGACATCGTATAGATGAATTCGGTCCCATTTCATGGAATCCGCAACAGTTAGCGAAAAATTTTTGCTAATTATAGCAGAAAATTCTGCGCCAAACGTAGCTGATTTCACGGTTAGCAAGGAATTTTGCGCGCATGCGTACATCCTGTATCTATATTATTTACGGGTTCAACACACACACACACACACACACACACACACACACAGTCATGTAAACGGGTGCAATCGTGGACCTCCCATTGTTCCTCTTTTGTTTATACTCTAACTTTTTCGGAAGGCCTCCCATTGGTTTTGTACACGATTTTCAATCGTGGACGTTAGGTCAAACGTGGACCCTTTGTCTACGCTCGAATTCTTTTGTCCTAGGTCCACGATTGCCGGCATATACAAACTCACACACACACACAGTCATGTACGTGGACGTTAGGTCAAACGTGGACCTCTTTGTCTACGCCCGAATTCTTTTGTCCTAGGTCCACGATTGCCGGCATATACAAACTCAAATAATTACATACCACAAGGGAAACTCCTATAGGTAAGTTGAATGAATTTTCAAAGTGAACAGAGAAAACTGACAGGAGCGGGGTTTGAACCTCCCTCCGGAATACCGCGGTACTGACGCTCTACCAACTGAGCTATCTTGCCCTGTGTTGGTGGTCTCCTAAATTGTCAGTGTTTTTGCGCGGGGGTGGGGCGCTAGTCAGAAGTCATAAGCCCATAACGCCGTATAGCCACCAGGCTATACGGACGGCATTATATAGGTTTGTTTTAGGGTCATATTCCTTAATCGTGCCAAACAAACGCGGTTTTGATACATACTTGGGACCAAATTTAGTCCTGCCCCTCACTCCCACCCCACCCGGTCACCTTCATATGTAATCCTTGTCTCTTAACGGGACAATCATTTTCCTTGAGCCTCAGGTTATGATCCACTCTCAACTTGAAGATAATGTTTCTAATTTTAGCGTCGTACTCAAACTTCTAAATCCGGAAATTCTAATTACCTATATTTCAAGTGTAATCCGAAAAGAGGATGATGATGATGATGATTTCTATCGAATTTGATATGAGTTGAACCTATATATCACTGTGAAATCCCTGGGCGGGATTTTCCATCCAAAATGGAAAGGGGGAATTAGGCGGATGTGATTTGTAACAAATGGGGGCCAAAATCACATCCAGAAGTCACAATGTATTATTTGTTAATCTGATTTTATAAAGAATAGGACGTGAAGACCCATTGTCCAAATCACATCGTTCTAATCTCCAAGTCCATTTTGAATAGAAAATTACATCCAGGCACTTTTACAGATCAGTGACGCTATAAAATCAGGTGAAATGAATATGTCAATAACAGGTTTTAGCAGATTGATGAATTTTGTTAATTCCAAAGAGTCTTTAAAGAAACTATCATTTCTCAATATTTAAAATACGATGAAATGCCATTCTTTTTCTCGGAACTACAAACTTTGTCTCACCCATACCCCGGGACCAGTTTGTCCAAGCACAAGGGCAGAGAGAACTAGCCGCACACGCCCTTAAAATGAATTCTCATAATATTCATACACAAAGCAAAAAATATCTAACCCAACTATACATTAAACAACTGTGGTGTTAAACAACTATTCGTTCAATACAGATACCGGTACCGCATGGTTTTAAGCTAACGCCTCAGTTTTTGCAGTGTACAATTCTGAGGCCTATTATGTAGTTTCTCCTGACTGAGCACGCTGTGTTAAAATCCTGCCGACAAAATGTACACTGCTTTCTCGTCTACAAGAGCTTCCCACACGCAAGCCCTGCGGTATTGATCTGAAGAGGGAAACCTCAGCTTGTGATGTGGTTGTGTCGGAGGTTTTGCGGGGTGCTATACCGCTTACGATGACCGAAGTATAAGAGGCTCTTTCTGAGGTCAGCGAACTCCGGACTTCGACGGTAAATTCGTATTCATTCAGACGCAAACCACTCATATCTGACTGAGCTGCAAAGAACAAAGGCTGTAGCTGCTCGCGCCTTAAAAAGCACAATTCCCCTGAAGAGTTGGAACAATGTTCCAAATCTCGTCAAGTATATTTCAGGAAACATCCCAAACACGCGTAACACCTACAAGGGTTCCTGAGGTAAATTGGCCTAATTTCCTGCCGAAAATTTATCTCCCGAAAACGCGCAACCAACTCCCTCCCCCCCCCCCCCCCCCCCACCCTCACCCAATACAACACAGGGAAAGAATTGGGATTCAGGGACCACCTCCGGATATGTTGATTGGATAATCCAGCTTCCTGGATCCCCAGATGATGTCAGAGCGTATCCCTTGGTGACGCCACTTGGTACGCGGCATGTGTCAACGCTGGATACGTGCGTAGCCAAACAGGGGATCAGGCGGGATTAGCCCTAATCTGATTTGACGCCTGGCGCTGAGACGAGTGTCGAGCTCTGTTAATCAGGACGTTTAACAAGAACCCAGCAATAATGACTAATCCCCAGAGATTTTTCCTGCCGTTTTCGAACTTATCTTTCTCTTGTTGGGACGATGCCAGCAGGGAATTATACATTTGCTGTAACTTCTCTGAGGGGAAAAGTTAAATATTCTGTATATCTGTCATCGGGAATTGCATGCCGCGGCGCCGCAATGTGTATTCTGTATCAACCGAGTACATCAACACTCCGCTAACTTCCCCCGCCACGGGCATTTCCCAATTGGTATCCTTCATAAACTCTAATCCCGTGTTTTGATTGTGGCGATGTAATTTGCTAGCCAAATGTTTGTTTGCCACGACGCAAGGGACATGTCATTCAGTGTCCCTTCCTGCAGTTGGTTCGGGGTACCGGTGTCATATGAAAATCAGACTCCTATGAAAATCGGACTTCTTTTCCCTATTACCGGTTAAACCCTCTCACGTGACCGGCCACTCTCCTAATTATCCTCACTTTAGGCATGTGCAATACTACCAATGAGCCGTTATTTCATAGTGGCTGAAATTCACGCTACACCGGGGCTGATTTCACGAAACTGCTTAGCACAAAAATAGTCTTGCTTTGTGAAAAACGGCTTACTGGCCAAAACTCCATGTGATTTTTCTTTTCAGCAAGTTTTGGAGCTCAGCTAAAAATTTGCTCCTGGCTGGATTGATTTCTTGCGAGATGCGAAATGACTTTCTGGCCGAATCTCACACCGACCCTCTTTCTTTCCTTGTTATATTTTCAGACAGATGGAAGCAGCCCCGGGTCCTTTTCGTCTGACAAGATCCATCACTATGGCGACAGCTACGACGTCACATCTCCGTACGGTATGTATAGCGCGAGATCTCGCGTGAACATAAATCCTAGGCCCATACACTCTTCGCATACACACCGTAAAACATAGCACGATTTCAAAGCTGGCTACAGAGCTAGAGATGCACATGTGTAATTCCAATGGAATTTGCTGGCGTTACCGTATATTAATTAGTAAAATTCATATTGGGCGAAAGCATCGAATCAATTAGAATTGAAATGGAAGCTGCAGCCGCCCAATACTCTTTTAAAATTGATGACATTTCCATCCCGCTCCACTTGCCATTATTACTCTCCCAGCACATTGGAGCAAAGATACATTATTTAACAGGCTCTCGTGTACCAGACATATCGGCTTACTGGAAGTGACAATTATTGATTGGGGGTTTATTTAACTTGAATGGAGAAAAAAACACCCAAAAACCCCCGGCTTCGGTAGTGGAAGGGGGAACTTCTGGAAATGCAATCTGGGGGGGGGGGGGGGTATTGCTGTCTGTATACACGGCTCTCAACGTCACTCAGATTCGCGACAGTTATTATTGTCTGGCGTATCAAGGGGGAACGTATTATCCGCGGAGAGACGTGATCCCATCAGAAAATTAGTGCTGATCATTTTCTATCTGGGTGCATATCTTCTCGGCAACCTCGTTCGGAAACCCCAGGGGACGAGCCTGACGGGTCAGAGGTCACGTCGTGGGCTTACGCATCCAGTCGCCGTCTGGGCTGTTTTTGATCGTTTGTACTGCACAGCCTAAAAATACACGAGGGTTAGATCAATCTGTTGTGGGGAGCGTAGCTCGAGTCACACCACTCGATGTTCTATTGTAGGGTTCCCAAGAGAATGTCCCGGAAGGATTTATTCCACTGTCAGTCTTTTCCTAAACGTCAATGAGAAAAAAAAAGTCGACAGGACTCCATGGGAGTGTGTAAATTAATTTTCAGCCTGATATCTTTAAGAAGTCAATTTTCGGGGCTAATTCGTTGAAGGTCTTGGGTTCATGAAGGTGGGCGAGCCAGAATTACTGCAAATGACTTCCAAATCCTTAGCAAACGGGGGATGAACACATGGCAGCAATTCCCCGCTTGGCCTTCAAGATTTAGGACGCGACGCGACCAGCTCTTTCCGCTGTCGATGATTTTTTTTGTGTCGTTTAGCCAAATTGTTAAAACAAAGTTTTTGTGACTTTTTCTGGCTAAGCTGGCAAAATTGTGTTATGGTCTGCGTATATCGCAGACGTTCTTAATAAATATATAGCTTGTTCGCAAATGAAAATGGCTGATATTTCAGGCGACTTAAAGGGGTACGCATCCTAAGAACTGGCATCATTTGCATGGGATCTTCTTGTAAATACTTTTTGAAAGAGGGAGGGTGCATTGGACATATCAGGGGTCTCTAAGCTCGACTATGGGAAGTTTTTCAGCTGCAAGGATTGCAGATTGCAGTTTTCATGCTAAAGTCCGACTTCGGGTTCAGTTTGTCATGTACAAAGTTAGGCTAATTAAATTGGCCATGATCGGGCTTTCTTTGCCTTCAGGCGCATACAAAAACTTCACTGGCATTCGTATTTGTTTTATCTTTCTAATTTCTATAGTGCATTAGGCCTACCGATGCTTGTTGTTACTGCGAAACTATACGACCTGTGACATGTTCAAAAAATAAGAACAGCAACTAATCTAAAACATGGCGAAAGGATGTCAGATCAAATGAATATTTTGAATTGGTAAAATTTAATTAATAAAGGCCTGCAAACGTCGAATTTCTGCCGTGTCTTATTCAACTAGTTTCCGTTCGGCAGAAGACTGGCAGAAATGCCACAAAGCTTCAAACCTCGAATTTGTGTCTCACTTATTCAAAATGGCCGATTCAGTAATGTCGGATTTATTTGAATTGGACACTGCGGAAAATCGACGTTTGAACCGGGCCGAAGTCGAATTTGGACGAGAAAATTGGGGCGATTTGCAATACAGTGCGCCATCAAGAGTTTGTTATGGAGAGGCCATAATGCAGTTGACAGTACTGCGCCATTTTGCATGAAGCGAAGAAAACATTTGTGCGTTTTGGCGGTCATAACCGAAAACCGGTTCTGTTGTTTCTCTTTGGTTAATCATTTGTGGTATTGGAGTATTTCATTATGATGCGTAATTCTCGCTTATTTAAAATTCCCAAAGAAATTCACCAACAAGAATCAACCGAACCAATTCTTGGTTATAACTGTTTATGACCGCCAAAACGCACCTCTGGTGCAGTTGGACAGGCATACGCGCGAACTTTACTTTTTGAAAAGCACTTAATGTAGGCCTATACATTTGCCAGGCTTTCCAAACGCTTTGCAAGACTACTGGCCTGTAACATCCTGAGAAATACCCCAGATCAAGGATGTAGTATAGTCTGTCATGGATCAAAAAAATCTAAAATTTAGGGCGTGCTTCGCGAAAAAAAATTCAAAAGGCAGGTTGACGCAATAGAGATCAGCAACTCGCTTCATTGTGCCAATCCGCCATTTTGACATTTTCACGCGAAGCCCTTCGTCAACTTTAGATTTTCTTGATTCATGACAGAGGCTAATGGGTAACTTGTCGACCTCGCAGTTTGAAAATGGCCTCTCTGGTGCAACCGCTTGGTGGCGCACTGTATTGTGGCTTACCCAGTGGTGTTATTGGTCATTGATGTTTTGCTATTTTTCCCTTCGACATTTTTAGGTTTCCAGTGCACAAACACGTCCAGTCTGGACTGCCTGTCGTTGATTGTGGAAAGCATCACTCCCACAAAAGGAAAGGCGATCACGTCACCCAAGAAAGCTACCTCCGACGGCATATGCATGTGCTGAAACTCTGAAATGAAGTTTTTGTGGGGAAACAACGACAACAAACGCTTTTGAAATTTTAGTCAAGCTTTTAGGAAGCAAGTTTGGCAATATCATGACTATTTTGTTTGCTTCATTGTGAATGAGATTGACATTCAACGTAGAGGCTTCAAATTGGCGTAATGGTGTTGCCACTGCGACGAGCGCCAATCGGTATCATTGTGCCACGAGATGGCGCTATATTCCGCCAAACGGCCACTTGCAGCTTGCACATCCATTCAAACCGGACTACTGAAACAAACCATTTGTGAACTTCTTTGACTATAGCGTGTTCCAGGGAGGAGAGAGAGCCCTCTTGTGCTTCACGGCAAGAGCACGTGGTGGGTGCCGGAGGTTCTTGGTGGAAGAACTTACATGAGCAATTCATGAGCCCAAATCAACCTTCTTTAATCAACTTAACCACAGAAAATGTGCATCATATCTGGATGATTTGCTACCCCAGTAAATTCGCATGTCTTGACGGACCCACAATTTGTGGAAACAAAAACAACGAACACAACTTCGACGTATGAAGCCACCGTACAAGTAGGCGAGATGAAAACATTGCTGAAGGTGTCAGCAAAATGTGAACAAAAATAAGAATATTTCGGGATTTACTAATAACCTTCTTACTAATCAAGAGTGGAATCGTATGATTCATTTTTTATGATTCACTGGTATAACTTTAATTGACTGATGTTGACTTAATGTCAGATTTTGCATGGAAGATGTCCTTTTGAACGTGCCAAATTAATATTAAATAGGCCTAGAAATAGGGTTATATTCTTGATCCTTGTATTTAAATATTTAAAAAGAAATTTATGCTTTAAAAACATAGAGTTAAACCCGTCAATTTTGAGTGTGCTCATGTACACAAAAGGAGGAAAAGTATAGGCCTTATTTAATTTATTTTTTAAGCCAGAGGTCATGAATGCCTGAATATGCATACTACTCACTGTCCGTCCATGGGGTGTCGGCCTGATCTAAACTAGACTTGCCACAAAAGTACCAGTCGTTTCAAACGTTTGGCAATTTCTGAGTCTACCAACGATATCAGGGAATCCCTTTCCGTAGTCATTGCCACATTGATCCAAACAAACTTTCACTTTATCCAAACGGACGAACCTGTTAAATATTTATTATCACATTTCTAATTATTCTGATTATGTTACGTCACGTGCCCATTTGCCATACTTTGACAGATTTAGACGTTATAACGTAAGAATTTATGGACGCAATTTTACGGAATTTGTTTTTATTATTTTATTTTGTCCTCTTATTTGAAGTATTTGAGGAGAAATTATAATACAGTTGCGGTCGACCGTTTTTTACATAATACACACACCGTGCACAGTTGTACGATGTACACACAAATCCCCAATTCACCTTATAAAGCTTTGAACTAAATCCAAATGATTATAATTATATGTGACCGGATCCTACGAAATGAGTCTTAAGATCATTTTTTGATTTGTTAGTTTTTTACTTGAATTGGATAGAGCATAATTATCTCTTCATTCTGATATATCACTCAGTTTGGCATCCTGATGAATATGGACATTAGGTCGGTGAAAACCGTGTAGTTCCTATTGATTTGCATTAAGTATAAGTCATATTTAAGGGCCTGTAACTTAAAAGTAACTCTGACGCCTTGTTACTCATTTTGTTGGGTTGGGTCACTACATGAAGAAGGACTTTTGAAGCCTTAGTTATTGAGATACTGAGCATTTACAATAGAAAAACTGCAAGAAACAATGACTCCAGGATCACTCCCTTATAGGAACACTTTTCAGTTATGTGTAAACCTTTGACCGCAACTGTACAACTGACATTCGGGGAGGAACGACATACGCTACTTTCTGAGCAAAAAATATGCTTGTTTTGTAATTAAGTGTAGGCCTGGCCTCATGTACCCGTTTCCACAATTTTGTGCATTTTCCACAAAATGACAGAAAAAGCGCGGGTAACGTACTGAGATTTCCCTCGTTCCAAATTCCTTTCCAGCTCTCACGCTGAAGTGTCGCCCATACTGAACTCGGTCCGTCTGTTTTATGCATCGACCCGACGCAGTGGTGCGTATCCGAGAAATTGCCAGAGGGGTCCAACAAAGGAAATATTAATTAAGGTGGAAATACCAATGGGAAATATGCTATTACAGTGTTGATGTTAACGTGTTAAGCCGAGTTTAGGGAAATCCCCAGGCATCAACATGATAACCAAGACTCTCCTTGAGAGGGGCTGTGCACGTGGCGTAAGAGGAGTGGTGACAAAGACGATGACTAAACCCGGCTCAAGTTCATGGGGAGTCAGACTCGTCTAGATGGGCTGTTGTCCTGAGGAGCGGGGGAAAGGAACCGTACTTTGTATGGAATGTTCCTACACACCGCCTTTGTTGAATTTCATTGACAATAGAGAGTGCAAGTCTCGCGGTCGCTTTTTGTGACTTTATAATGTTGACGTCTTGGTACCAAACACTGACTTATCTAGCGACGGACTCTTTAGTGTGTCTTTACTCCGTAGCAATGTGAATAATATATTGACTGGAAGTCGAGGTCAGATTTTATATTATTATAATTTTTTTGGTCATTAATTTGCTCATCAAAAGGTTTGGGAGATTTTAAATATTTTCGAAATGTTTCAAACATTTTCAAAACAAGTTCATTTAACCAACAGAAGGTTTTTAGGGGGTGGGTGGGGCCACAGGTAGATCCATATTCAAGAGTATATGTTTCCGGGGAGGCGGGAAGTGTTTCTGAGTATCTGAAACTTAATTAGGCCTGATGGCAGATCACGCAAATGATTCTGACATTGTAGATTGTTATTACTATGTTTTTTTCTAGGTTTTTCCTTGGGGTGGGGATAGCCCCCTTATACACCCCCATCCGAAGGTGGGTGGGTGGGGCCAAAACCGAGCCTGAGTGAAATATATTGCTTTTTGTCTTTCCTCATAAGGCTTCGTTCAACTGCCAATACATAATCCACGTTCTTTAACCCATATAGGCCTATCCCATCCTGGAGTTTGAACTAGGAATTACATGATACCGGTATGCATGCATTCTCATCACTATTTACAATGTTTTAAAACCCTATTACGTCGAGTGCACATATGACGTGACAAAAATGTGGGTGTATAGGCCTAGAGTTTCAAACTAGCGGAGTGCTTTTTCAAATATTATGCTAGAAAAACCCTCGATTTCCTACATGCAATGCAAAATTGGGTTTTTGAAAATTACGCAAAGCGTATATTTGACCGTTCTCTAAGAAAAAAATATTCTAGGCTGAATTGGAATCAGTGATGTAGTTTCCCACCTCCACTTTTGCAATCTACCTATCTGTCTTGCGTTGGGATAAATTATATTTGAAATTAACTTGCTTTGTTGTGTCCATATATTACAGGATAATCCTCATTCATATCAACCTCATTCCCCGTGAGGGGAATTCATATCAACGTGGGTCCTATTTCACGGAGCAAGTTAGCACAAAATGTTGCTCTCAGCATATTTTCCTGCTCGGTAAAAATCAAGCGAATCGGGTGTACACATGACATGCAATTTCGGCTGGTGACATGTATTTCTGCTATAAACCTGTTCTGTAATCAGCAAAATATTATGCTTTTCACAATGCACGATACTACAGTAACGGCCTACACCCAGTCACTTCGAAGCATACGTGACAGCAATTTGTCATTCATTTTTGATGACGGTAATATAAATTCTTATTAAAAACGAAATTTAGTAAAGCATGATAGTGATATACGGTTTTCTTTTTAATGTCATGGTTCGATATTCTATGTAAGTGCTAAGTGATAGCATTTGAATGTATATAGTGTATATAGATTTTTCTTTATTTCTATCAGCAAAAAAACGTGTATTTATTTCTCGTATCCGTGTAAATAACCATAATTGAAATATGATTGTTTTGAACTTGAATATTATATTAAAGAAACAAAAATGATACAGTTAAGATTTAAATCTTTGTTTTCGTCAGTTATCATAATGAGCTTTGCAGCATGCAAGACTTACAATGGCAATCTTTTTCAGAGACTTTGTGTTAAGTTATATCGACCTCCAGAAAAGGATTCAAGGATTGAAAATAATTGGTTAAGCGCTTTGAGACATTGTATAAAAGTGCAATACAAGCATGCACGTCTTTATTAGCGAAGGGAAGCTGGCTGAATATAAGTAAATTTAACGGCAACATTTACAGATTGAGGATTTGAATCAAAGACATCTAAGATGTGTTCCATTAAGGGGAACAGCACAGACTTTGTAGGTGACGTGCACAAAATATTCGCCAACATTGTGCAGCATTTGCGTATTTTGCTTTGTAAAATATGTGTCATTACTTTACTCATCGTCTCACTTTTACCACAGGCCTGATTATACTCTCTCAACCAGTGGCGTAACTAGGGGTGAGGGGAGGGGTATACGTTCCCCCAGCTGACGTCCATGCCCCCGGGTGCACTGATCTCTATATAAACTGGATTGCTCATTGACCGTTGCGCACAGTACAGGTAACTGAAGCCAGTAGATGTCATTAAAACACTCCCATTTTACCACTGATCTCTCTTTGTAAGGACAACGAGGGCGAAAGTAGACCTTGAGGACAAGGTTGAAAAACATATTATATTGGGAGTGTTAACATGGCGGTCAGTGCCTTCAACTTGAACAGCCGCTGCGCTATCCAGTGTATATAGAATAGAGACCATGTGCTCGCCCCACCCCCCATTTAAAATCTTGAAATTAATGAACATATAAATTAGACAAGCCACAGTTCATTTACTTTCAGTGCCCCTTTGAAAAAACGTGTGCACCCCGTGCCTCCAAAAGTTTCACCCCAGTTACGCCACTGCTCTCAACTTCAACTGATTTTCGTAAAACATGCCCTTTTGTTTTTCCTATTAAAGTGGTTATTTGAGTTCTATAAAAGTGCCATATTGTAAGTCGGTTGAAAGTATCTGAGATTGTGGCCTCAAAATGCGGTCCTATTCTGAATTGGTGACAGAGGGCGTCAAAAGAGAATATCTTAAAATGTCAGAGGTCACCAGCTCAAAAATGTAAATTGCAATTTCACCAAAATATGAAGATATATATTCCCCAGTTCTTGTTTTGTGTCATATAACTGGTAGGAACTTTAAAATTATTTTTAAAACATTTGTATTTGTCATTGGGCCTTCGTGAGTTGGGTAATTGCAAAATCCAAGACCGTTGGATTGCAAATATCTGAATGCAAGACAACTCAAACCATTCGGTCAATTTTGTCAAACCCCTCGTCTTTGTGGATACTCACGGATTGGAGGGGAGGAAGAGGATATACCCTTTTCTAGATGTGGTCCCAGACTGAACATTTTTTTCCTAGGGGTGGTGACTTATTTGTTGAAGGCAACTAATTTTTAAGAATCTGATAAAAGTTTTGAATTAGGGTTTGGGTGTATTTTGAAACTAGGGGGAACCCTTATCCATAACCGCGCATGTTCTCTCCTTTTACGAAAAAACAACATATTCAAATTTCAAATTTACATGTCCGTTTGGTATAGTTCCACTATTTTATTTTCATTTCGAGTTACCCAGCTCGCCAATGAGGTTTCACAAATAGGTTGGAGTGAATCCGCAATATTTGACCATAGATACAAACACTTCTCTGATTCTGACTTATCTTGCTACTGCCAGACTGAAAACCGATCCACCGGAGTGACGAGAATCTTTGACTCACACGATGTTTCTCACTCCGCAGATGAATAATTGATAGACGGTCAATGAATCTTTGATCAATTCTCACGAACAAGCTACCGCGTGGATTACCAGAAATGATACAAAACCGCGGGGAAATGCACCAAGAGCAGACGACACCTATTTCAAGATGGCGCCGTGTAATTCGAACCAGAAGCCCGCCAGTTTAATGCAGCCGGCCACCCCGCTCATTTTGCTCCAGCTATCGTTAAATAATAAACGGGAGCGTAAAAACGGCCAGCGAGTGTGTTTCCAATTACTTTGTGATTTTTATGACTTTGCTTACTTCAATCGGCTGATACATTTTGTTTGCTGGAGAGAGGATTCGTTCATGGACACTGTCGCGTCCGAGATTTGTTTGGTCAAAGACCGTGCGAACATTTCCGGAGATAGCCGAAGTGCCACGCAAGAAGAGGGCCAAGGTTGTTGGAACACTGCAACCTTTTCTATTAATAATAATACATGTATAAGAAGAAGAATTAGCATATGGGCACAGTGTGTTTTTATGTGACCTACTTCTCAAATGATAGATCCAGGTAATGTCCTCCAATTCTCGAAATGCAAGGTTCAAATTCTGTGTCTGCCTGCCCGTGCAGAAACGAGGGCTTAACCATGGAGGAAAGGGTGGTTGGGGGCGCTAACTAAGCTGAGACAACTTCCCACCCAGAGCCCTATAAGACTACAATTGTGCATTATACCATTGTAGAGGAATTTTACATTAGCCCCGTTTGATGCGCAATTCCGGGTTGAAAGCGAGGATCTCAGTGATAAACACTAAAACAAATACAGTGCTTTTCGACAAATGCATTCATGCATGGATGAATCACGCCATAAACGGCAGCGTTGCGCACGTTTAGCATATAGTCAGCTGTTTACTTAGCACCAAGAGCCTCTTTTACAAACCCGGAAGTGCGCAGATCGGTGCTATTTTCGTCAATTTGGAATTCGTCTATTGGTGCATCTGTGGCCCGCAAATTTGACCCTTCATAATTCACTGTACCCACACTACATAATGGAAAAGATCCTTTTACCTGCGTGTTCAGATAGCAATAGATGTAAACAATCCCGTGTGGACGCCTTGGAGTTGTTAATGTACGTAATTAATGGAAAACCGCTTGGCTGGTTTCTTTGAATCCTTCCGTACCTTGTAATATTAAAATGTGCATGAATCCCGGGAACTTCACAATTACCTCATGCTTACACTCTAAAAACTGTGGGTTTGGTTTTGCATTGGCAATAGGGGAGCTTTAACAATAGAGGACAATGGGGTCCCCGGTTTAAAATCGTGTACAAAACCAATGAGGGTCCTTGCCAAAAAGTATGAACAATTGGACGATAGGAGGTCCCCAACTGAAGGTGCTTACACACTTGTGTGTTTAGCAATTTATTAAAGACAATCTTGCAATGGCAGTTTGTAAACATGTTTAGAAGCTAAACACTGCGTGTCCAATTTCTAGACATCGCTGTTCAATGGCTAAACACTGTCCGTCAAAACGTGTTTAGTACGGTATGTAAACGTGTTTACAAACTAATAGCAAGAAAGTGTTTAATTGCTAAACACGGTGTATGTTAATCTGCTTCTTTGAAATAAAACGTTTGGATTATGGTCAGTTATTACAAGATGTAAGGGGAAAACACCCACCAAGCTTTCTATTGTCGGCCGACAATTTCCACTTTTCTTGAAAACGACAGCACACCGGGTGCAATGATTTCACATGATGCTTGAGACTGCTATTAGGCCTACTTACAGTATAGTACGGTATTTCATAATAATTCAGTAATTTTGTTTTCTGATGTTTGCAAATGATGTATACTACATTTAGGTTTCAAGATGCACAACCTTCACTCAGAATTCCGAAGGGGCGAATCCACAGACGATGTCTAATATAATCTCCTTTCCCCAAAAGTATATCCCAATACAACAGTAAAATGTATAATACACCCGAAATGATTATTTTCTAAAAGTTCTTTAAAAGAATAGTGACTGTCCACATTTTGATGTTGTCCATATTGCTTGACTTAATTGGAGCCAATAAAACTTAACAGTCGGCAATATCATATTTCCAACTGCATACTCTGCGCAGAAGCGTCACGAATAATTTGACGGAGCCGGAAAGGCTGTTAGCTACTCGTTCGTTGATATTGAATTGGTCCCCAAAGAAAACTCCAGTCGTTCAACTTTAGCTTGATATTTGACCTCATACGGGAGGGGTCACGATCTGTTTTCACTCTGAGGAGTTTCCGAGCGTCGTCTCCATGTTATAGTTAATAGCAGGATTGAACTACCCCCCCCCCCCCCCCCCCTCCTCCCCACGGGACACAGTGGTCCCAACCATAACACGGTTTGATGGTAATGAGACTTTTGAGACGCTGGTGGCAGCAGACATATACTGGTTCTTTTTGCTATTTCTAAGCATGCGTGCTAGTTCTGAGTATGCGCACGACTGGTGAGATCAATGGAAAAGGACCGGTGTATCTGCTGCCACCCAGCGTCTCAAAAGTCTCCCATTGATTGAATGATGGCAACAACATTGCACGTGGTTATAATACTTGGTATACGCATGCGCAAAAGGACATCAATTTATAAAGAAATTCCTGCTGCATGCGATGTTGCATCTTGATCACACGACCAACATCAGCAGAACTCACAAGTTCGGTGTAACGATCCAAACCTTTCTCAACCTGTGTCAAAACGGACAGCCGAATTGCGTTGGTGACATTACTTTGCCACTAATAGAGGGCTTTTGCGGGAATATGACGTGCCAATTCCATGTTGATACGTTTTTCCCAAGGAGGATAATAACTCATCATGACAGTGATAAGCCTTGGATAGCACCTGAACTTAAATCTCTCATTGCGAGACGTCAACGTGCTTTTTTTAATAGTAAATTCAACCTGTGGCGGGTTCTCCGCAACAACATTTGTAGACTCATTAAACAATTATCTAAGCAGAGTTTTTACAACTCCCATGTGCGTATGTTGAAAAACACTAACCCTAGAAACTGGCACTGTCAAATTAAGAGACTTTCTGGCATGAAATCACACATTACCATATGCCTTCCTGGATCTGCACCTAAAGACATTGCTAATGCGATTAATCATCGGAATACATTTTCGATGTCTTACAAATATAGACAATGATGCATTTAAAGACGACCTCCTTAATGCACCATGGCAAGATGTACTGGACTCTTATGATGTTGATGAAGCGTGGTGCAAATGGCACTCCATATTTATGAGTATTATTAACTTTCATGCGCCAATCAAAACTAAACGTATTCGGGGTGCCTCTTTACCTTGGCTCGATTGCGAAATTCTTAAACTTATGAGACAGCGGGATCGTGCACACAAAATCGCAAAACGCTTAGGCTCACATATCGATTGGGACTCTTACAAAAAGCTGCGGAACAATGTAACTAATAAAATCCGCACTAAGAAGAGTGAATACTATACATCAGCCATAGAAGAAAATAAAAGCAATTCATCTATGCTATGGAAAAACTATAAAGGAGGTACTTCCTAAGAAACAGAAAATTGCTCCAAATTCTATAGGCGTTCCACAAGGGTCGATCTTAGGGCCACTTTTATTCGTTGTTTATAGTAGTGATTTTCCATCTTGTATACCCCAAAATTGCAACTTATTTATGTATGCAGATGACTCCACGTTAACGTGTAGCTCCTCTAGTAGGCCCCTATTAACGAAATAGAAAGGAACTTGAATGTAGCTCTTGCTAGTATTCACAACTGGTGCCTAAGAAACAAACTAGCATTAAATGCCAACAAAACCAAATGTATGCTTATTGGTTCAAGGCAGAAAATATCCAACGTCGACCTGAACGTGTGCATTGCTGATAAGGTTATCGAAAAAGTGAAATCTTGTAAATGCTTGGGTGTAGTTGTTGATGAAACATTAAGTTGGGGTATACATGTTGAATACGTAAGGAAGACTGTTTCGTCTAAATTGGGTGCACTGTAAAAGCCAACGGCTAACACTTTTTGAACACTTCAACGCGTTAATATTAATACTTTACACGTAAATGTATAGGAGGCGTTGTACGCGATTAACACTAAAACACGTTTAAATAGGCGTTGGTGTTAATGATTATTAACAATCTAAAGTGTTAATATCTACCTAAATTAACACCTCAAGCGTTGATAATCATCAAAACCAACGCCTATTTGAACGTGTTTTAGTGTTAATCGTGTGCAACGCCTCCTATACATTTACGTGTAAAGTATTACGTTGAAGTGTTCAGAAAGTGTTTGTTGGTATTTTTAATTTCTCTTTCCAGTGTGGCAAAGTCCCAGATGTATGAAAAGCTGCATGCACATGTAGTACCTGTTCCCAAGACACGCCCACCTTCCATTGACAATTTGCGACCAATCTCCCTCACATGTATTTTCGCAAAGATTTTGGAGGATTTTGTCACTACATGGCTTCTTAAAGATCTGAGTAGTGTAATAGACCCTAAACAGTTTGGATCTTTAAAAGGATCATCCACATCACATTATTTGGTCCGTCTACTTGATGAGGTCTAGTACAGACAAACTGATAAACCTCATACCTCTGCCTTGATAATTGCAACTGATTTCAGCAAAGCTTTTGACAGAGTTGATCATGACATTTTAATCAATAAATTCATTAAATTTGGAGTGCGACCTTCTATCATCCCCTGGATATGTGATTTTCTGACAAATAGATCCCAAGCAGTACGCTATAATAATATTTTGTCGGATTGGGCTGTTACACATGCAGGAGTTCCGCAGGGCACAAAACTTGGGCCAGTAGCTTTTTTGACAATGATTAATGATGCAGGTTCATCCAGTCAAGATGTGTCTCATTTTAAATATGTGGATGATATGAGTTTTTCTCAGATCATTACAAATTCTGTGTCAGATTATACAACATGAACTTGATTGCTTTCATCAATGGTCTATAGCCAATAATATGAAACTTAATCCATCTAAGTGTAATTGCTTGTTTGTTAATTTTGAGCGTAACCCAACTATATTATATGTCACCCTCCCTTCAAATCGGTGACTCACCCATCCATAGAACTGATTGTATGAAACTCCTTAGTGTTTTCGTTCAAGATAATCTTAAGTAGGATAAACAGATTGATTCCATGTGTAAGACATATATTAGTCGGAGACTATTTTTCTTACGTCAGTTAAAACGTTGTGGTGTCCCTATTCCTGATCTTATCACGGTTTATATCCAATATGTCAGACCTATTCTAGAATATGCTACCCCTGTCGGGCATCCTGGTATATAAAAAAAACAAGAAGAGTGTCTGGAAAAACTACAACGCAAAGGTTTTCGTTTCATCTTGTCTTACGAATATTGTGCCAATCGGTCTTAATACAGCGAAATATGTTCCCAACTCAATATTCCTCCTCTTTCCCAGCGGAGAGAGTAATTGTGTCTTAGTTTTGGTAAATCATTGCTTGCATCTCAAAAATTTAGAGACTGGCTGCCTCCCATTAGGAACAATGGTTTGAGGAATAATGACCACCTGATCACAATACGTTGTAGGACAAAAAGGTATAAATGCAGTTCCATCCCATATTTAGCTGAGTTGTTAAACAAAGACATGTGACCCCGGTTGCCAGATTAGACACTTTTTACTATAATAGTTTCTATTTCGATATTTTAAAATCAATTTAAGCCCATAATCCTTCTGAGTGTGCTTTTTTCATTAAAGTCCAGTGGTTATGTGTTTCCTTTTTGTGTGGTTGAAGTTGTAATGTGGCCTTTTTAATGTGATTACTTTTACATTATTTAGGCCTAAGTAACTTGTTATATGTAATATTTAATCATTTAATAGCATATATTGTATTTTGATAGATTTTTTGTATGATTGTGATCCACCGTGCAATTTAGCCTATGGGCTACGAGACGAGTTGGAAAATACACCAGTAATAATAATAATAATAATAATGTTGGTGAAATACCAAGGCGATCTCTTAAAACAACAAGTTTCTACACTGTAAAAAGTGTATCCACGTGTGGCTTCAAGTTCATAGTAAATTAGGCACTAAGACACCGGCTCTCGTGATGCCGTGTGTAACAGTGTTATGGGGAAGTTTGGCACCTATTTCCTACAAAGGTTCAGGTTTATGATAGAAGAACACTCTACATTTTACACTTTTCCCATTAGTAAACCTTCAAAAATCACTTAACGGTGAGGGCGCACTGCAATACCAGTTAATTAAAACCATTGAGGAGTATGGTGCATTCTCTTCAGTCCAACTATTCCCGTTTAACACGGATAAAACTGAAATGCCCGGGGACAACTCATCCTTTGTCAAACACCATTTCACTTAGGTACTTTTGGGACGATGCATTATGGTACATAATCAGGAACGTCTTGTCCACTGATCTTTCTGTATGTTTGAGCCCGGGCTGTCGAAACTTCCTCGCACGACTTTGGTAGGTTTTCATAAACAGCGCCCTCTACTTTATACACATCAACCGCTTTCCCAGCCAGCCAAGGGCATTTTCTCAAACCATTTGACTTCGGTTTCGTCTCTATCTATTTCCCAGCTCCATTGCCAATCTGAAGATTTAAATACTTGAATAAAATGAACAGGCTTCAGCTATGGGTTCAAATATAAGATTTTGATGTAGGCCTACATGCAGCAAAATAGAGCCCCGGATCTTGCTATTTCTGAAGCTAAAGTCAAAGCCGGTTAGGTTTGAGAAATGGCTTCGGTCGGCTTCCTCCTACGTGTTCTATGCATTTTGCCTACAGTGTACGTAGGGCCTATACGAAGTGCATTGAACTTTTTAACAAATTCGTTTGTGTTTTACATTATTCATTCAAAGGTGCATATCGCATTACAGCTCGAAAACCTGAAGAAATCCCGTTAGAAGACGAATAAAAAAATGTTCAGTTTTAGAGCCAGAGGTGGGAGGAACATTTCAGAGTAATAATATTTTGGGGGAACCCACGGAATCAGGCGGGGACGGAAAACACAGTCCACAGAAATCGTTTTGTCTTTTATAATAAAACCAAATATCGTATGATTGTTCTACATGTTTCGGCCTACCCGACCTACTTATTCTATCTGTGGCGGAATCTGTCAGAATCATCATCAGTGAACTCGGTCTCTTCCAAAGGTATCTTCTTCCAGGGGTTCGTCTTACCACGCTCTCTGACATATCGATGGGCTAGGATTCTCGACGGTGACCTCTGCCAAAATGTTAACCTTTTTGCCCTAATATGTCCAACAACTGCAGACGAAAATAGGATGGAGTCGAGTTCACGACATTCAAAGCGGGAAAAGGTGGATAAAGTAGACTTACAGGGACACGTGAATCTCAAAGGTTGAGAAGACTCAGAGTGAGCTTCAACGGGAGAAACTCAGTGGAGGAAAGAGCAGACTCATTGCCAGGGAGAATCGGGCAGATCTCATCAGCGCGGAGTCCTAATCGACTTGGACGGGCGAGGGGATAAGGGACAATCGGGTGGAAGAAGAGTCCCGGACGGAAAACTAAATTAGGATGGAAGGCCGCAACCTGCCCGGATCGAGCATAGATCAGCGGCGGAGATGACTCCAGCAGCAGGTGTCGGTTGGCATCATGATTCGACAAAATCAAAAGGCGGGCAGGACACTTGCGCGTGGCTGGGGACGAGCTGGGAGCCAGGGAGCCACTTATTGCGGTTGGTGCGGTGGTTCGGTTCATTCATGAAACCTCAAATTCTTGCACAAACCCACAGTCCTCAACTCTGAAAGAGAGAAAGCATTTGGTATGTTTTGACGAGAAAAACATTATTAATGATATTGGGCCATACGATTTTTAGATCTGATTTGAATATATGAGATAAATTAATACAGATGGGAGGTCTTCTAACGTGCAACCTCTAATTGTCTAGACAAATTGCAAAAAAAGTGTACACTTTCATTTTATAGTATTTACAAAAAATCACGTGCAAGAGGTAAACAAAATCTTATACCTGAGGTGCTTGAGACTAATTCAAATGACTACTGTTTGCTCATTTGTATCAAATACTGGATTTGTGTTATGTCTTGTGCATGGGATCGAACATTATTTTTCAGAAGGTTCCAGTGGCCTTTCATCATTAGTTCCCCCGTCCAAACTTTCAGTCACTCTACTCGCCTGGTTGTCTCATCACATCCTTTCACTGTTGTGGTCCCAAAGGCTATTACCGTGAGATACTCTTCAGGGTTTTTGTTCACCTTGTACGGCCTTTCGTTGGAACTCCTTAGCTGTAACCTGCTTAATCTTTCACAATTCAAACGAAATGTGAATAGATACCTTCTATCCGTCTGATGTCTGTCTTTTCTTGTCTTCTGTAGCCCACACCTTGAGTGGCTTGTTGACCGTGTGTTGGGCGATACCCATAAAAACAATATTTCCAAAAATACGTCTATCTTCCATCCACACTGTCGAGAAACTCGCTTGGAGTGAACTACTTAGTAATTATGGAATTTTTTTTTTTCGGAAAAAAATGGAACGATGATTACTTTTCATAATAATCTTTCTTCACATCTGAAACTATTTTCAGGCATGCTGGAGTTCAGATATTGGAAACAAGTGCGGGCCAGATGATTGAAGGACTTTGTTGTTTCTACCAGAAGACATGATGGTCATCTGGAGGGAGTGGAGCACCCGGCGGGGTGGGGTGGGGAGGTAGCTTCTTCACACTAATTAACGGGAGCGATATGTATGTGGTCTATTTTCAAATAGTGTAATAAATGTGTTAATAGAGTCGCCAGCGTCAAATGAAGCCTACCACCACTCCCACCCCCGCTCCCCGCCGCGCTTTCAAAATTAGTTTTGAGGGACAAAAACATTTTGGGTCAAATGTTTTGAAAAAATTGAGAAACATTTTTGGAAAAGAAGGTTGATCCCCCTCCACAAAAAAATCTTGGTTGCGCCAAGGACCGGGGGAGACTTGGAAAAAGCTATATTTGGCCCTTTTCATATGAAACTTCCCTACTGAATTTATTTACCGTAGGCCTATTCAGTGTTTTTATGGAAGTCGCCTAATACAAGGCTAAAAGCCACTCTGTGTAAAGGGCTACAACAGAGATGGTGGGGTTGGCCACATTTTAGGTTGCCAGCCCCCTGACATTAATGGCACATCCCTGGGAGAAGCAGGGAAGTTATAATTAGGAGGTTGTTTTAACAAACTTTTTCTGGATGCACCGCAAGGGAAAGTTTCGAAGATGTTAAAAAACGAGGCATTCTAATTTGCTAAACTCAACAGTAGCTACGTTGTAGGGGAAATTAATATAATCTAAAGCAGGAATAACAACCGATCACAGTCAGGGCTTAAGCATTTCTGCTAAGTACCAATTAAGCCTCACTTATAGCAAAACACACTTACAGTTAAATGATTTTGGACAGGTTCCTGGATGTATTGTGCTCCGCACATTTGCTATAAGCAACAACAGGTCGGTGGAAATTGGAACCAGGAAGAACTTTAACTTTTTCCCGTGTAGTGACACTAGTTTATCTACCAGATTCCTATAGGAACTTCACATCCCTGTGTTTGCCAACTAGTCGAGTCCGGGCCACGAACGCTGCCCGTGACGAGCTCGTTTGCAACGGCAGGAAATTGCTCCTGACATCCCCATTATTTAATTTTGTCTCGGTTGGTGCTTAAGAAATCACACATCGACGAGTCACGAGTGACTTGAACAGCGGTGACTGATGACTAGGACATACGTGTTCGTCGTTGATGCGTCACCTCCAAAGGGTACGAAAGGGGGGCACTTGAGATGCACCGCAGCGTAAAATGGAGACCCCGGCTGTTTAACCCCTTTCTGCTCATTGCAACCAATGGAAGAGAACAGACACCGAGGACTGTAAAGCAAATTGCTCGAGATGTCATCCATGTTAATCTACAGGGCGCCCTCTGCTGTACAGTTTTAAATACTGAAATCGATGAAAAACAAGCTGGTTAACCAAAGCGTAACTGTATCAGTTTTCAAACGTGTTACCAAGTGTAGCCACTCCGTATTGGATTTCTGTAATAACATATCCAAAAGGCGCATTGCGGGCGATCCGCGGGAGTTGTGATAAGACTACGGGAGTGTGTTTTCGTTCTCGATCCATCATTTGCTCGACAAGCCTATGCTTCTTGGAGACCTCCATCCACACACAATTTAAAATAATTGTATTTACATTATGAATGTGTTGGAAAAAATTAAAGAAATAAATGAATTTGCGTGTACACGCGGTTTCTGTTGTCGAATGCGCAAAAAATGCATGTTGTTCCAAACATAGAGAAAAGAGCGGGATTTAACAATTCTAAGGGGAGGCGGTCAAAAATAGGTGTTGGACGATTATTTTGAGGGCTGTATTTTCGGTTATAGAAACAATTTAAAATCAGTTGTTTTCCTGTATTTATGAAATGCTGTACTCAGAATACATTGGATACGGTAAACCAAAAACAAAAAACGTCCGGGTCTTCGCCCACTGTAACATCCAAGCTGTGCTGGGGAGCTCCCACAAGTCGCCAAACCTGATTGTCCTGGGTGAGCACCCGACTCGGGGCCCGCTCTTTCAACTTCTTTACGAGGCCCTAGGTAAAACTTGGTTAGTTTTGCTTACAGACCACCTGAAATGAAAATCATTATAAGTACACTGCATGAGGGTGGATTTTGTGCATAATATCAATGCTTCTCAACTGTATAAACATAATGGAATACATGTATTCCTGTTTTGGACTTGAAGTAGGGATTAACTGTTCTTTTTCACTATTCAAATTTTACAGGCTATACCTGACATATGAGGGCGCTGTTTCTGTGATGTCACTCAATGCGCTCAATGAACAGTTAAGTGCTAAAAACTACCAAAAAGAAGTAAAAAATTTGACGTATTGTGCAGTATCCGTTTGGACATTAAATCTGTTTAATAAAGGAGAACACAAAAACATCCAGAAAATTGACTTAGAAAAAGTAAACAATAATGAATTCCAGTACTCATAGAGATTGGCTCCCTCCACAAAGAAATAACAACTTGAGAAATTCAGATAAATTGACAATTGTTAAATGCAGAACTAACAGATATAAAAACAGCTGTATTCCTAGTTTAACCCGATTACTGAACCACAAATGTTAGGTCTACGCAATTGAACATTTTTGATTGTATATTTCTTTGTGGTCATGGGGTTGTGTGACTGACTGTCCTGGTTGGGGGGGGGGGGGTTATTTTAATTATTTAATTCTTTTCTTCTTCGCCAATTTTACTTTTAACTTTTGAGATGTTTTAACATGGTTATCGGCTGGTCCGAATCAATGTGTTGTCATTGTCTCTCTGCTAAAATGTTTTAAATATAATCGTAATATTTTCTTTTTATATCAATTTTTTTGAGGAGTTTATATATAACTAAAGATTCTTTAGTTATATATAAACTCCTCAAAAAAATTTGGAATATTTTTCAACCCTGTATTTCCTGAGTTATTTGGGGATTGGTCATATTATGTTGTGTATCAATAAAAAGCTTGTTTATTCTGCTTTACGATAATACCTCATTTATAACAATAGCTTGTTCCAGAGCTGAAATATTGTCTTGAGAAGATGGTAGGGTCACAAACAAAATGTGCCAAATCTGTGCTCAACAGAACAATCCACTGTGCTAGTGCAGTAGACATGAATAGAGAAGACAATTTGGCAATGCACAAAACATGCAAGAGAAAACTTCCCTAATAGCGAGTTGAAGATCCAAATGCTGCCACAACAGCCTGACACCTCCTCCTCATGCTGCTAACCAGCCTCCTCACTCGATCCATGCGGTATGGCGTTCCATTCCTCCGTCAAGATTTGTCGCAGCTGAACCAAAGTTGTTGCATCAGTCACTCTCTTGCGCACAGAACGACCCAGCTGTTCCCATAAATGCAAGATACCAACATCAAATGACCACTTTGAAAAAGAGTCCAGAACCAGAGAGTCACTGTGCATTCATCCATGCTCAACCACCTGTTCAATTCCTGTTCTTATTCAATACAAATCAAAGGCATTCAAATCAATATCACTAATGGTCAGTTCAAAATCAATACCTGTAATTGTCAGTTCTAAGCACAGTGGATTGTTCTGTTGAGCACAGATTTGGCACATTTTGTTTGTGACCCTACCATCTTCTCAAGACAATATTTCAGCTCTGGAACAAGCTATTGTTACAAATGAGGGATTATCGTAAAGCAGAATAAACAAGCTTTTTATTGATACACAACATAATATGACCAATCCCCAAATACCTCAAGAAATACAGGGTTGAAAAAAGATTCCAAACATTTTTTGAGGAGTTTATATATATATCTATATTTTTTATGTCACTTTTTAAATAACTGTGATGTATGTAATTTCTTACGCAATTCGGCTGTTTGGCCGCCATGTTTGAATTTTAATAAACCAATAATAATAATAATAATTTGTAAAAATCTGCTGTGAAATTCGAAGCTTTTCCCTAACATTAATTTTTGTTTTAACACCCCCCCCCCTCCGAACTATAAGGGGGAAAAAATGCCTGATTCGTCGATGAATTTTACAATGTTTTTTTTCCGCCTGCAAAATGCATCATTATTGTCACTCTAATTTTCCCTAATTCATTTTGCTTGCCAATTGCCAAGTGGGACCTACTGGAGCGTTAGGCCAAAACAAATTGTGTTGCCCTAAATGGGAAAAATCGCGAGGGAGGGTCGGTCGGTCGATTTTTTTACCATCCATAAAAACAATACTACATTGTCGTGTAACTCAAAAGTCGGGAAGCAAAAAGTAAGCTTATTTAAAAGTGAAATTCACGATAGTGCCGTCGTAGCTGTATAAGATAATGATTTAAATAAAACTTGTTCATTTTGTGCGGGAAAAGGTGATGAGATTTCAAAAATATCCTTAAAAAAAACGCGACCCAACTTTTGTGACTTTTAGGGCCGGTCGCGGAGGGAAACACAACTATTTTCTTTATTTGGCCTAATTAGAAATGTTGGTTTGATGTTTCCTGATGGATGCCTTGCCAACTCAACTATATTCAAATTCCCCAAGAACAGTTTTCCATTACATGTACTCACCGCTTAAAGTCATGTATAGTTGAATAATCACTGCGGAATCAAGTTTGAGATTTTTGCATTATTCGAAAACTTGTTCATGGTGTCAGTCGTAGGCGGTACGCGCACCGCGTGATTTTTTCAAAGCCGTTTTTCTCCAAACACGTTCTCTGTGTAGTTGCAGTAGCGTGTCTCTTTCTAGGTGTTTCTTTGAATTCACTTTATTTTTCTCGGATTGGAAAAGGCTAGGCCAACAAGGATAAGTTTGGTATCATCAGAAAGTCCAATAATCCCTTTTTATTCTGGCATATTAATCTCAAAAAGTCCAACCTGTGACAGATTCCTCAATATGCTTACAATTGGTCCCATTTCAATATTATCGTCATGGGCGGCGATCCCGGGGGGACGGAGGAGCTGGAGGGAGACACGTCTTCCCCAATGGTTTTGAGGGAGGGGACGGCTATGACAGTGTCCCCCTTCCAATAATTTTTCCCTTGTCATACATATTTTATGGGTTAGGCCTATTGGATTTGTTCATGCACCAGTATGCAGCAGAATACACAAAGGTCAGCACACGTTTTCAAAAAATTTCCCATGCAGGATAAACACCTAGTACAAATGCTTAACATTATTATTGTGTGTGCTTTTTCATACGGGTTTTATAATGAAGATATCGGAGATAATAACATCTTTTCAAATGACATAAGCAAGAAGATGAACCTTGGAAAAAAATCATTCAATTGTATAAAATTATGGACAAGACAAGCTTTGTGAAATTTAATTTATCCGAGAGGTTAATAGAACAATGATAACACACTGATAAAACAATGCACATTCAAACAGATTCGTAAACATCTACAAAGAAAGCATGTATATACATATATTATTGTGTTTAACCTTACCAAAGATATTTGGGGTTAACGAATGAAACACGCGTTACGTAAAAACCTCAATAAAATATATTGTCCACATTTCCAGAAGTGTTGGAACAGAGACATACACTTATATACCCTGTATGCGAAAATCATAACTACTGACAAAAAATATGACAAGAACACTTTAAATTGTGTTTTTGACACAATACCCGGTAAGTATTATTTTAATATCGTTACATAAACCGCAATGTTTATTTATAAAACAAAAAAGTGCCTAAAAATATGACTTGTCAATATCCCCTTCTTTACAGCAAGGTTACTACTACATATTCCCGTATAACATGGAACCACACTTTGAACCGAAAAATATCTGTCACATTCTATATTTTAAAGTATCTGCAGCACACAATGACGCTATAGAGGAATCCCACAACGTCGAGTTTAGCGCCGATCTGCGCACTTCCGCGTTTGAAAACGAGGATCTCAATGTCACAGTAAACAACTTTATGCTAATCGTGCGCCTGCGCTGCCTTTTATGGCCTGATTAATTCATGCATGAATGAATGTGCTGAAAAGCGTTGTTTCGTTTGCCACTGACATTCTCGCTTTCAACCCGGAAGTGCGCAGAAGAGGATAATGTGAAATTCCTCTATTATCGAGCATTTGGATCCGATTTCCCAAGTATTTGAATACGGCTTTGAAATTCTAATAAATATCATATATACAGGGTATTTTACGAAAATATCGAAAGTACAAGTTCATACGCATGTTCGTGCCAAAGGCCAGACGCTTTATGCGGTCATAACGACCGTGCAGTTATCACTGATTTTGTTCTGTTCTGTTCTGTTCTGTTCTGTTCTGTTCCAAATATGGTATCATAAAATTAATGTTCATAAGTTTCTCTGGTTTTTGGTTTTAAATACGAGGGTCGGCTGAAAAGTTCGTAGATTGACTTTGAAGGAGTAATGCCAGATCAATGAATTTGCATTTATTTCAACCCTAATAACTAATTGCATTGTTTGTTTCCAAGGCCGAATTTGGTGGTTCGTAGACGACTTCCTCGAAAGGGACAAAATTTGGCATCGAAACGACCTTGGCCTTCTTTTGAGGGTGTGAGGACGTGGACCCAGCACTCATACGGGTTAGGAAACGTTCGATGAAATTAGCTGGATCTGCTTCAAAAGTTATCCCTTGGCATGACCAGCCTGGTGCACTTTTGAGCAGGGATCAGAAGATGCGACACCCACCACGCAGAAACCTTTGACATTCCAAGTTCTGTACTCGGAATGTTCTCAACTTCCTCATGGCAGATTCCAACAGCATGCAATTAGTTATCAAAAACGTTGAAATAACCGCATTTTAAGTTTCGTTGATCTGGCATTACTCCTTCAGAACCAACCTACTAACTTTTAAGCCGACCCTCGTATGCGGATACGCCAAGGGTTCCTTAGAAAATATTACTTCGTTTCCTAGAACTATTCGATTCCCGGTCATTATTTTGTTCCCTCTTAATAATAGTTCGTTTCCTCTACTTTGCAACATTCTGTTCATCTCAGAATTTATGGCTTTTTCTTCTTCCAATTACTGATTCCTTTCCTCGATATTTCGTTCCCTCAAAAAATATTCTGTCCATCTCAGAATTTATGTTTTTTTCGTTGAATTCAAATGGTAACTGACTAATTAGGTTTTTCCAATATGACGTGAATACGTCTTGGACGAATCTGAATATTAGAATCGTTTTAAAATAGCCGGAAAACCCTATATTGCATTTTTACTACACAATTTGATGGAACGAAACAGTATCTGATAATCTGAGGGAACTAAATATCACTTCGAGCTGAGGTATCTAAATAATTTCAAGTTAACATAGTAGTATTTCGAGATATAACATTATTTCAGCTATAGGCCTACCCAATTTCGATGCAAGGACATTTTTTTAGTTAAAACAAACTTAAAAAACGGGTCCGTTTCTTTAATAGTTCTATATAGTTTCGCGGGTTTAAACAACAAACGTATATTTTTTCAGGTTTGAAAACAAAACACCCACCATATGCTCCCATCTATACGGTGTAAATTAAACCTAGATATGCATGTGTGCTACATGGAGTGTCAATTTTGCATTGTCGTCTATCATCTGATGACAGGTGAAATAGCACATTTTGCTGAAACCTAAATCTAAATAAACTGTAGTTTTGAATTATGATCGACCAAAGTACAGGAGTATTTCTAGCGAGGATACAAGCACACGCATGCCCTGAGCGTGTCTGTTCACAACAACGTCTGAGTCGACTTTAGGCACTTTGACGTTTGGCGGACGCGCGAGTTTCTCTAGATGGGTTGCTCACATTCGCAAGGCTCCCGAATGCTTTCAACTGGTACTATACGGAAATATCCCAGGAAACATCTGTATGAACAGAGTGGGAGTTTTGTCGAGCGTGAAAATGGCCTCTACGGTGCAATGTACTTGTCTTTGGCGACATCAACACGGTGCTGAAACTCTGTCTTGAAAACCGAGGAAGCCTTTTTGGTATTGAAACTATAGGCCTCCACATGTGCTGCTTGACGTAGATTTCCGAATAACCTAGGTTACAAGTGAGTTGCAAATGGTACAGCCATGGTTCCTTAGTTAGACTGAATTAAAGTCAGAGCCTTATTCGGACAAATTGGAAATACCGAAAAATGTATATAGACCCTTTTCACCCACGTGACCACATGAAAACAAACGCTTGAAATGCAAACAAACACGTGTGGACCACCCTGTAGTGATCATTCTATACATGTATGGTGTGGCGTAGGTTAAACCATGGAGGAAGGAAACAGAGGTCTGTTTCCTTCCTCCATGGTTAAACCACGTGCGCGCACGCACGCGGGCACGCTTGACTGCTTTACTTAAATAAGCATTTCATACACTATGCGGTCCACAACGACACACGAAAAGGGTATTGTAGCAACTCATCCACGACGATAAGCACTTTATATAGAGGACACCAAAAGACATTGTCACGCCTTGTGCATAATGTTACGCCTTGTGCATAATGCATGACGATGTCGTTTTGGTTGTTCTCCGACAATGCCTTCCATCCACGACTATGGGAAGGTGAATACAATAGCGCCCTCTGTTGCTGGTTCCGTTTCAAGGCATCAAGTCTCGGCACTGTGGGAACCTCGTTCATTTTACATCACGGGGATTCTAGTTCTGCATCTGACGGTGATTCCCTGTCTCTGTTGTTGGGGGCGGTAGATAGCGAATACTTGGGTCCGTAGTTTGTCGGCGTGATGCTCTCTACGATGAGCGACAGATGGTCCAAGCAGGAGACACGGCCGTCAGAATCTGAAGGTGAAATGACAGGAAAGAGACAGAGCTTTCATAACAAAAGTGGAGACATCTAGAAAAGGGGGGGGGGGGGGGGGGGGCGAAGGATGCAGAATAGGTCAGAGTGAATAAAGTGTGCCTTACGGTGTCATATAAATATCCGACTCCCATGAATATCCGACCCTTTACCCATGATGCATTGCAACACAACTGTGCTTTTATAACTTGTGAACACACTAGTTTTTGGCAGTGACGTAACCTTTAAAGGGACACATTGCCTTCAAATGTCATGAAATTTTGCTGTTTGGAAATGTTCCTTATCTTTTATAAGAGTTGTGCATGCAAAAAAACACGTATAATGTGTTGTAATTAGTGAGTAGTGATTACAAAACAAAAAATTGGCCTCTGACTCCTGACATCTGACCCGCGAATCATAGACTTATTTCCACCGTCTAAATAATGCGCAAAATACGCTGTAAGAGTCTTTAGGCTGGCGCCGCAGCCAGTGGCCTTGTAAACCTATCAGATGATCGCCAGGTACCATTCTCTACCTCGCGACACATATCGCCAGTGCTGCGCGCCGTGCAGTACATCAAAATGGATCAACAGAACGTACTTCAACCAGCTGCAACTGGAAATACGACTGGTGAACACGGTCCGCCATTTTGTGGAGTCAAAAATTTGCTTCTACAAAATGGCGGACCGTTATTTGTCACGAAATTAAACAAAAACCAAGCAATTTTAAGGGATAGTATATGTGAATCTTTATATTCTACTTTTAAAAAAACTTCCCAACCATATCCATTTCAGTTTTATAGCCTAAATCGCAAAATCCAAAGCAATGTGTCCCTTTAACCTCAACCCAACCCTAACCCGAACACTATCCTAAACCCTAACCCCAACCCTAACACTGTTTCTCACCCTAATCCTCACCGTTACCCTTACCCTATTTTTCTCATTGTTTTTGGTATACGGGGGCCTATTGCGCATGCGCAGTACAACCTCCAAGTCGGATTTTCAGAAGGTCTGATGATCACGCGATAACGGACGTATCGGCTGCACGACACACATCGTGCGCAAGGTGAATGTACCTGACACCACCGCAGTTTCGGCTATAACAATAGGTAGATATATTGAACAATAACACTGCAACATTTCGTCATCCTCAAGTCTGCAGAGACAAAGGGTGTGTGAAGCATGCTCTCGGACTCGTGTATAGCCTACCCAGGGAAAATAAACAGTAGACCGCACGTATGGTACTCCAATCCACAACAAATTTATGTCATTCTCTTCCCTCATCACCTTCCTCGGTCATTATTCTTGCCGAAATCTCCATCCACCTCATCAGCTTCAGTGTGTCTTCGTCGTCGTCATCACTGTCTCCGTTCTTGGCAAAACCTCCATTCCATCTATAGACTAATCCGGCGACCAAAATTAGAAGCGTTTACTGCGGTGGCACTACGCTTGCGTGCGTATTTTACGCACGCGCTCGATGCAGCTTCGACTAACAGGGTGTTTACAACTTGCCAAAATGCGCACGCGACTGAAATTAAAGAACGCGGGCAACCTGCACGCGAGCGTGGCACCAGAGCAAAAATGGCTGCTAATTTTGTTCGGCGAATTCCTGTAAAAGCCTCATCATTGTCAAAACCGTTATCGTCATTGTCCTCGACATCGTCACTTTCGTCATTATCATGATCAGCTTTACTGGGAATGTCATTGTCATCGCTTTTGATTGTGTGGATCATGTAATCCTACTAGGCAAATTGAAGAAGCTGAATTTGTCATCTTCTGTAAATAATTGGTTTAAGTCGTACCTAGGCGGTCGTAGTCAGTCTGTAAATATTGAGGGCACAATATCAAAGGTCCTGCCCATAGACATAGGCGTTCCACAAGGGTCGATCTTAGGGCCAATTTTATTCATTGTTTATAATAGTGATTTTCCATCTTGTATACCCCAAAATTGCAACATATTTATGTATGCAGATGACTCCACGTTAACGTGTAGCTCCTCTTGAATGTAGCTCTTGCTAGTATTCACAACTGGTGCCTAAGAAACAAACTAGCATTAAATGCCAACAAAACCAAATGTATGCTTATTGGTTCAAGGCAGAAAATATCCAACGTCGACCTGAACGTGTGCATTGCTGATAAGGTTATCGAAAAAGTGAAATCTTGTAAATGCTTGGGTGTAGTTGTTGATGAAACATTAAGTTGGGGTATATACACATGTTGAATACGTAAGGAAGACTGTTTCGTCTAAATTGGGTGTGCTGAACAGAATTCGTGATTACGTTCCCCAAAGCAGCCTGCACACACTCTTTGTAAGTTTAGTTATGCCATATTTAGAGTATTGCTGTACGGTGTGGGGAGGAAGGTACATATCTCAAGACAATACCCTCAACAAATGTCTCAATAGAGCCGCACGGATAATCCTTAAATGTACCTCCCTCATCCCCTCAGCTGATATGTTTGCCAGACTAAATTGGATTCCTTTTACTGAAAGAGTTCAGTCCAAAAAGGCTATCCTTGTTTTCAAAAGCCTTAACAAAATGACTCTTTTGTATATGACAAATCTGTTCACACCACTTACAGTGATTCGTGAAACACAACAATCGACCCAAATGGCACTGAAAGTTCCTTTCGCCAAAAAGGAATGCTACGTGACAAGTTTCGCTGTGATTGGTGCCAGTATATGGGATAATCTGCCTGAACAAATGAGAACCAAAAACCCCTGAAGTACATTTAAATCGGAGCTACGTAAAGCCATCTATCAGTGATATTTCTGCCATTTACGCTGATCTGCGGAGTTATAAACTTGGTTGCCAAAATACTTTGGAGCCGGATGGGAATTTCCCCTTGTTTTTCACCCTAAATGTTTTTTTTCGCGGGTTTTTCGCCCATCCCGTAAATCAGCAATAGGCTTCTACTGGAGAGTTGAAAAGTTAACCGAAAATAGATATATTTGTGTAAACATTATTGTATTTGCTTAAATATTTTGTATGAATGTGTAAATATTCAGTTTTAACTAATAATATGCAGGGCCCCAATGGAAACCAGTTTTAAACTGTTTGGGCACACCCGGGTTAAAGAAATGTAATAAATAAATAAATAAGTAAATAAATAAATAAATCGCAGCCAATGTTCTCATTAATCCTATCATTACCAGCCCACCCTACAAGACATCTCCACCTGTACAGTGTACCGTACTCAATTAAAACAAATAGTGTCACCTAGAACTTAATGTTGCAATGCTTGCACGATCCTGTGCAGAAAAGAAAGAAAAAAGAAACAAACGCCATGCAACACGTAAACCCCACCCCGATTTAGAATTTCCTACACAATTACTTTGCCAGATTAAAAGTGCTCTGCACCGGGCGATGCAACTATCTGGCAAATCTATCGGCTGCGAGCGAATTGCAAACAAACAGGGTGTTGCCGTGGGCGATCTGCGGGGCTGGCCGCGAGACGACCCGCGTGTTTGCACGGGCAAAGACGGGGGTCAACCTCGGTTACATCCTCGGTGGATCGATTGCGAGTCTGGCGGAATCGTCATGCGGTTTGGACGGGAATGAAGGCGGTGAAAGTGATAGCTTCTGTTTCGCGACGGCCGGCTCATTTGATCATGTCTGATAGTTAGTACCGGTACTGAAGCCAAAGCGACATCCACAGCAAGTGTGAAAATGGACAAGACTTTCTTTATCCGTGATTCTACAATCATTACTATTTGCAGGGTGTGAGGATGTCCATTAAAGCAAACACTATCCTGTGGAATACTGTGGATTAATATAATAATTCGTCAGACAATCCACAAGGGAAACTGACTATAGTTAAATTTGAATAGATTTTAGTGGGAGACCGCCAACATAGGGCAAGATAGCTCGGTTGGTAAAGCACCGGTACGGTATTCCGGAGGTCGCAGGTTCGAATCTCGCTCCTGCCAGTTTTCCTTGTTCACTTTGAAGATGAATATAATAATTACACATTGAAAATCAATATATGACATACAAAAGGAAGAAAGCACTGTTGTTTTTCATAAGCCACTTTCTATTGGGAAGTTACTCATGGTTTTGTAAGCATGCTATATTTAGAGCCAATATATTGCAAGTGGCCGATTTCCAACAAAGAGTTTGAATTTGTTTACTAATTTATGCTAGGTTCACACCCTCCCGAATTATTGCCACGAATACCCCGATCTATCCCGAATAAAAATTCTTACTCATCGGGAGAAATTAGCCCCGATTCGCTTGTTGTAAGAATAACTTAAGAATGAAACAAAAATAATCAAGAACTATATATAGGTACGAATTGAAAGCGGAATCAGACCGAATCAAGCTGAATGATTGCAATTTAGTGAAGCATAAAACCGAATTGTAGCGATTTTGTCAAGAATAATATACGAATAACTCCGGAATTTAATAAGAACAAAGACCGAATAAGCCAAATGTAATGCGAACACAAACAAAGTGAGCCGCTTTCAACCAGAACAAGCCAGAATCATCCAGAACGAGGCCGAATCCAGGCGATCCCATAAACCGATCCAAGCGCTCATCGTCAGTCAGTTCCAGTTATACTCGTTCTGTATTTATATTGATTAAATTGGCGTGCATTCGGGACTATTCTGGATCAATTCGTATTAAATTCTGCTTGGTTCTTCTTGGTTATTCCTAATAAATTCTTAGGAAAATCTGGATAATTCAGCATTATTCGTGATTCATTATTGCTAAGTTCTTAGATTATTCTTATTTATTCTTAACAAGTGTATTCGTAAATTATTCTTATAATATTCGTACATTTTTTGATACATTCGTAAAGATTCGGCATGAATCTGGATTGTTAAACACCAAGAATAACTCTACGAAACTTGTGAGAATGCTGTAAGAATATCCAGAATTAGTTAAGAATACAACAATAAACCAAGAATTGAAATTGGTTCCCGAATCACCCCGACAATTTTGAACATGTCCAAAATTGTCGGGGCGCTTCCCGATCTTTAACGATCTTTCACCGAACTAACAGAATCATCCCGAGTTAGCCAAGAACCATTCACCGATTTACTCAAGAATTGCTATTCGCGGCGATTCGGCTTAAAAATCGGAAATGTGTGAACCTAGCATAAAATGCGGCCTACTATATGCTCTAATGGCTTTTAACCCCAACATCATATTATGATGTTGGGGTTAAAAGCCATTAGAGCATAGGTGTTTATTTGGGGTGAAGTACACTATACTACAAAATACTACACAATTGCCAGTGTAGTAAGAGTACCGGTACTGTTAACTACAGTTTTACTACTAGTAGTATTTAGTAGCTTTAGGTGAGGTTACACTGCAAAATATGTGGTGTTTATATTGGGGTTAAAAAGGGATTAAAAAGGGTTAAAAAGGGGAATAATGAAACTGACGGTTAAATCAAAAGCTTACTGTCAGCGAACGATTGATTAATATCGATTCTTGACTGATAAATAGAAGGTTTGCGGAAACACCGGTTGGAAATATTTCTCAAATTAAGAGAATGGTTCTGAAAAGAACCAGAGGTATAAATAGAACTCGACGTTCCGGTCAGTATGCTCTGACCGTCTTCATTCTCCTTCATTCTCCTGAAGACGGTCAGAGCAGTCGTACTTTCCTATACTCGTGAGGACAATGCTTTGTGTTTCAAATTCTTCGTTGAATATAACCAACCCCATAGAATAAGCACGTATCTTTACGTTCGAGGACCGATTTTACCAAGAAAGACCGACTCTCGAGGACAAGAAAGATTCTTTAAAATGTGTACTTTCGTTCTCCTCTTGTCCTCAACGTAGTACAATACAAGAGCATACTGACCGGAACGTCGAGTTTTATACCTCTAGTTCTTTTCAGAACCATTCTCTTAATTTAAGAAATATTTCCCCATGGTGTTTCCGCAAACCTTTCATTTATTAGTATCTCTGCCATGCAAAGCCTCAAATCCTATACTGATTCTTGACTGCCGCGTTTTTTTTATCAAACGTAAAAAGGACAGTGGAGACCTCCATTCAAGCCTATTTACATTGACAGAGAGCGCTGTTGCATTTAACTCAAATAATGACACAAGGAAATGCAGTTCCGTTTTACTCCACTTCAGCAGTTCATCGTGGGCTTTGTGTCGCTTGAACTACAGAAAGTCTCAGGTTCCCCTTGAAATGTATCCGCCAAGAAAATAATACGATATCTCTCAACGATGGAACGGGTCAAAATGTCTCGTGGCCCGTAGAATTTACCCCGAAGGGGTGCAGGCCAAACATATCACGGCGCATGAAATATCTTGGTCCGATATAGAATGAGTTTGGTACTTTTCTGGCATACCAGTAGCCACCGAACACACAAGTCAACACGCTTACATTTTAATTTTGCTTCATCGTAACCTTATTACAAGTCTATAGAATAGAATAGAATAGAATAGAATAGAATAGAATAGAATAGAATAGAATAGAATAGAATAGAATAGAATAGAATAGAATAGAATAGAATAGAATAGAATAGAATAGAATAGAATAGAATAGAATAGAATAGAATAGAATAGAATAGAATAGAATAGAATTACTTTATTGATCCACAAAGGAAATTACATTTTGCTCACCGGTACAATAAGAAATAATATAAATACTCATTTACAACATCACAAAAACACTGAACATTACAATCTAAAAATTAAGATTATAAAATGTAAATATAATTAAAACATATCAAAATGTACTACTTTCACTATTAATGTCGATAAATTTGAATATAAAACTAACGCTTAAAATTTGAATTATGAAATGAGATGGCTCTGTGTATAAATGATCGCGGGTGTCGTGATTTTGTGCCCGGTTTTGGCAGTCTCATCCTACCACTACGCGAACTAATTTGTCTGGCAAAGATTTCATGTAATGGGTGACTGACATTAAAGGAACCATGATATAGGATTTACATTGCATTATTCCTTCTTAAAACAATAAAGTATTATCTTGACAATGATATTTTGTTACCAGAGTCAATTATTTCCCAGATTAAATATGAAAAAACATTTTTTGAAAATGTTTGTCCAAGCTACTCCGCCCCCTGAGTGGGACCCTCATTAACATAAGTGAGTGACGTAGATCGAGGAACATTACATATTCTGCTCGAGCCAGCACCATTCATCACGCGTAAATTGAGTGTACATTCTTCGTCCAAAATCTAAGCAAAATATAGCGTTTTTCGGCCATGCCGACAAGGTGTGTGGCTGCTGGATGCAGCAAAACAACGAAGGATGGAGTAAGCCTTCATTTATTTCCAACTGATGCGAAATATCGGAGAATTTGGACGGCGAAAGTGAAGGTGACAAGAGCGAAGTGGTCCGGTCCCAGCAGCTTCTCAGCGTTATGTAGCGACCACTTTGAGCAGTCGTGTTTCGATACTGGTATTTTCAACTCCTTTGGGATGGTCATTAAAAATATGCTCAAGTCCACCGCCATCCCAACAAAGTTCCCAGATGTGGGTAAGGTACAGGCGAAAGCAGTTAAACGGCCCATTCCCCGAGGAGCTGTCGCTAAAAGGGAGAAAATCAGGGTAAGTTCGATGTATAGTTGTTGCAACTTACAATGTACGAAATTGCACGTGTAGACCTAGTGTGTACGTACATGTACATGCGGATACATTTTGTACACGTACAGTACAAGGGTGTACAGCTTGGTGTACGTATACGTACGTGTAGGCCCTACATAGTATACACGTGCTCTGCGCGTATACGCGTACCCACGCGGACATGCTTTGATGCTCGTCTCGCACCCAGGCGTCATTAACGGGTCCAGACTATCGAGTCCATTCATGAATTTCGGTGCCTCGATCTACGTCACGAACAGCGCCCTCAATTTGAGTCTCAACAAATTCCAAAAAGGGGGGGGCAATTTTTGGGCGGCAAATAATCACACTAAAACTTCACTTGAACCAGTTTGGCTTTTAATTCACATTTAATACATATAAATGAATGTATTTATGAAATAAAATGCTATCCGGCAAATTTGAGAAGCATGGTTCCTTTAATAGTGGATTCGGAAAATATGTCCAAATATTGTTCAAAGCGTAGATTCAAAGCGTAGAGACTGGGATTCTTAAGACTTTACAATACGCAAACAAGGGAACGCAAAAGCTATACAAAAATATAGAAAAAGTAGAACGGACGAGCCACACTCTATACCAATAGACATTTTCGGTATCTCACATTTTCCTTAATTGGTAATCGTAGCATAACGTTCCAATTTAGTTGTGACCTAAGTCTAGAATCTGCGTCAAACTGCCCAAGCGTAGGTTTGATAAAAATAGCTGGTTGTTTTGATTTCTGATATGTAGACCTCTGATATGCATACATTACGAACTTAAAGCGAGGCTTACTTCAAGTTCAAGACCATAAAATAAAGACATGACGGGAGAAGAGACTAATTGATTGGCTGAATCATTAAAGTCCGGATGTATTCACTACAATACCGAAATGATGACGTCACCGTGCTATTTCTAGAACCGGATTAAACGATTTTCATGCCGATATTTTGGCTTGACTATAGCTATTAACCGTTTTATATTCACGATATGTTATCAAATGTTTAGAACCAGTTGTTTGGCTAAATGCCGTCCCACTTCGGTATTCTGCCAAAGGAGATATTACGTAATCCACGACTTTTTAAAATAACCAGTAGGCCTATCGTTTTCGTTTTAACTGAATACGTTTAAAGATGACGTTGATTGCTGAGAGAAGTCTGCGTCATTTTCTAGTTTTATGTAGATTGCGTATTGTAAAATAGAACAGCCAATTCTGACTTTTGGGAGCAATCAACATCATCTTTAAGGGATAAGTGTTATCACATAATTATGTCAGAAAGAAGAACCATACACACAAAATGTTGATTCTGAAGTTTCCAAAATATCCGGAAATTGTCTTAATGATTGAAAGAAAAAAATGTTCAGAAATAGATTATTTCCCCGTATTCTTAAAAAAAGAACCAGCATTAGTTAACCATGCACGATGGGAACCAAAAGTCCCCCATTTACACATCACTCGGTAGTCGGGTAATTACAGCATGGTATACCGCACGTATCACTTGAGGTGTTGTGAAAGAGGAAGAAAAAAACAGTTCGAGGTGTAAAAACATCGGAAAAGTCATTTCCGCTGGGACCTCGCCAGCCTAATCCTAGCCCCCGGTGAAATGGCGGAAAACTACGGGCCAATATAAAGCCGACTCCTGGCTGGGCGGTCAGCGAAATCCCCGCTCTCCCACAACACATGGGATATGCATGTGTTTGGATGGCGTTATATAGGTCATCAACCTAAAAAACGGGAACCGTAATATGAAAGGGGTGAAGAAAGAGTATACCGGTAGTGAATTAATAACAAGACGCGTGTTGGTCTATTCTTTCCACAGAGCGTATTATAAACAAATGTAAACCCAAAAACTGTGGGATATTATACTAAAGTTATGAAATTGACTACTATGATTGCATCAAAAAAATAGAGTAACTCATTAACTTTCTATTAATACCTGCCTGATATAGCAGTCGCAGTCACGAATGACTGAGTATACCAATGATTTGAATACAAGGCCTTGTTCTAAGTTGGCCTGATGCATAACCTATGTCATCCTTTTCATCATACAGCGATGGTGCATTTCTTAAATTGCTCGTATAAAACCATTGCTAGATTATCGCGCAAAAGTTCACTTCGCGCAAAATACTGACATGTATCAGCAACATCACGATCAGACCATGAAAAGGGGGGGAAAGAGAAAAAGACCCAAAACAAACAAACAAACAAATAAATAAAAAATAGTGTTCTTCAAAAGGTCTCCAAAGGAAATACTCGCAGTGTGTCAGATTTAGAACTTAGAGCATAGGTTGGGCTTCAGGCGAACGTGGAAAAAGACTTTTTATGCATTGTTTTCAGAACCACCCTTCATGGTGCAACCATATTTAGAGTCCACAAGTTTAACACAATTATTTTTGGATTACCTTTTTGATACGCTCTATATAACAGGATGGTCAAATTTGCACTGAGGTATCAAGGTAGGACTATTATTAGCATTAACAACTTGAATGTTAACTTTAAAGATCATTGATAAAGCGTAATTATATTCATGAATTCTTTTCTGATTATATTCAGCTCTGGATGTCTATACTAATATAGATTATACAACACCTGAATTAATCCCCGCCATATGATTGGTGGATCGTCGATCACGCGCAATAAATTATTAGACCAACGCACGGCACCGCAAACATAGTTCTATTCAACGGTCGGTCCGCGTTAAATAGAACTTCCATAATTCCACGGTCACACTATTGGTGGCGCTACACCACGGCTGTTGTACAAAATGGCGGGCGACTTTCGCGAATCACCGTTTGTTCTCCCACCACTGAAATATAGGCACTTGTAGGTGATGCTGACGCTGCTAACACAACGAAACAATTTAAACAGTCCACGCAGTCAAACAATTATATGAATTTGCAAGACACGCAGGAACAACAATTCAGCTTTAACCGATTCGGAACTGGACAACTTTTTGTCGCGCTTTTATGCGGGACTGAGAAGGGAAAACGGCACGTTGTACACAAAACAATCCATGCATGCAAAGCGCAATCCGACGAGCATCAGGCGGTTTATAAAACAAATACTGAATGTTTCACATTCGTGCAATGGTAAGAATAATTTCTTACCATTGCACTCATAAACATTCATTATTTGTACAGTGCGAGTAAAAAGAACTATACACTTTTAAAAGTGGCCATAGTTCTATTCTGTAGCAATATAGATAAGATATTTTCATATGTACTTTTAGAGTAACTCTTCCTGCTTCTTTTGGTGACATTTTTACTGAATTAGTTTTCATGCATGACTGCACAGGAGACAATTAAGGGGGTCGGGTGCAATCTGAGTTAGCCAACTGGTCAGGGCTGGATAAGAAAGAGACAATTTAAAAGAACACAACCATTGTCTAACAAAGAGACAAAAAAGAATTTCATTAGCTTTTAAACTTCGTGTTTATTTAAAACATTTAAATTAAATTAAAAAGGCAATTAAATTCCACGGTGTCTTAGTCCTCAACATGGCCACCATTAACGTTTCCTGTGACATGTTCATGCATACAAATTCTATTGCACGATCCCCTGTATAAATCACGTGTTTTCCGATTTTCGGCCAAAACAATTGTCAAATTTTGAATGAACTTTATGTATAAACCCCAATTGCAACATGTCTTCCATTTTAACTCTGTTACGCGGTCACGTATCAGGACAACGCACTTTGGCAGTGTTTACCGTCGATCGTATAGTATGCAGCATCTCTCAACAGCAGCGGCAATAGCGTGCAAGACGGAAGCCATAAAACTCGGTCAGTTCTCGGCCGTTCTCATTCCGCAGAGTACGGCACAACTTGCCTTCACCACAGGAAACAAATGGGGCTTTAAAGGTACTCGTATAGCATCACTGTAAAGAGGAAGCTATCAGATTGAAACTAATAAATTAAATATTTGGTCATTACCCCGGTACCAGAGGTATACCTTTAAACGGTGAAAACACAGGAACTGCGTATTTTCCATGATGTTGATGCCAAGCGCCCTCTATGTTTTAGGTTTCCAGTTTCTCAATCGGTTCAATCAATTCAACTGGTTTTAATATTTAACTTCTACACTGTTAAAACGCTGTTTAAACTTTTTAAACAACCCAGGTTGTTCATGTGCCCTGCTTAAACAACCAATAAAGTTGTTTAAGCAGGGCGCATGAACAACCTGGTTGTTTAATTTGTTTAAACAACTTTTTAAACAGCGTTTTAACAGTGTACATTAAAAAAAAGTGTCAATAATGAATTAATTAAACAATAATAACGAAGATGTACCGTCCGTGCTTTTCAATAAATTGGATTTTCTCTTCAACTATTCCCTTTTTCAAATTCTGACTACGTTTTATTTTAACGAATGGGCTCTTTTTTTCTGTGTTGGGCGTCTGCAGCCTCCCGAAAACGGTTTTTAATCTTAGTTTCTTTTGCGCCTCTAACGCATAAAAGATCCGCTCAGCTGAATTATTGTGGGGAGGCAAATAATTCGACATTCAAAAGGTAATTTTTTTCGATAACTTAATGTGGGCGGATTCTTTTTTCGTTCGATATTCTCTTCATGTAAGAGTGAAAACTCACTCTCCAAAAGAGTGAATCCCTTATCAAACCACTCCAAAAGAGTGAATCTCTCATAAACCCACTCCAAAAGAGTGAAATGTCCATTCTTTCGAGGAGCCATATAAGGGACCACTCTGTTTTGTGACCTCATAGTGAGAAACGAAAATGTCTCGAAAATGTCTCACCAATGTCCCCTGTCTCCCTAAACGTTATGTTTACGTCTCCCTGTCGACTGCCGCAGTAATGGACACCGTATAATCTCGTACAATCAGAAATGGCCAAAATGCATGATAATTACTAAAGAACTGTATTCAAGTCCTTAAACTACCGAGTTCAAAGTGTCGAGCACGAGTCTGAATCACGAGTGATCCACTGAAACAATTCTTTGAAATTCTATAGAAGGTGCACTTTCGGCTTTTATCGCTATTTTATGTTCCCGCTTCAGACAATAACTCGTATGGAATGTAATGTATGTTGACTGTATATTAAGAAATAACCAATAGGCCCTAAAGAAGACTTAAGACAACATTTATGATGAGGAACCTGGACAGGTTTTTAAAAATTACAGTAAATATTGGGCACTTTGTACCCCGGCTCCGTATTATTGTTCGTCGAAACTGAGTCCGAGTTTGAGTCTCCAAAAAATGTGGATTGAGTCGGATGCCAGTACAGTCCGAGTTCTAGTTACGAGTCAAACAACGTTCAGTTGAGTTGACTTCAGCTCACAACTGAGTGGACTTATATACAGGGTGAACCTAAACAAACAAAACCGAGAAAAAAGGGTTATTATTCCAAAAATGTACATGTCTTGGATATATCAATTACGGTATTGTATCATAAATTAGGAGCTATAATCTTTCTTTTAATACCTATGTCGCAAGGCTACAGTCACGGATGGTTGAGTATCATAGTCCTCAAAACCATAGATAGAATTCAGAAATGGACAAGCCAGTCGTTTTGATAGAAAATGAATAGAACCACTCCTACTCCGTGTCATGCTTCCTTATCTAACCACGTCTTGACTGAATGAATGTGCAGCCAACTGGCCGTTCGTGCATGGAAGACATTGGCCTATCTGTGATAACTCACAGCAAAGGCTTCATCTTGCCGAGATGGTTCAGGTAACAGTTGAACAGAGGGTCACAGGTTCGTCGGCAAAACGTTCCACCAAACAGGAAGTTTGCAGGCAACCCAAGTTGCATTCATAACGAACTTTTCTGATCGAGATCCACCAGTAAAATCGGCAAACAGATCATAATGAAGAAATTGTGGGGTTTTTGTTTGGGTAATTTTTCTATTTTCCAGCAGACATCCATTGCCTACATGAAAGTTCAAAGCATAACACCTGACTTGTGCATTTCCGAATTTTGTCGATGGTTTTGAGGACACTATGATACTCAGCCATCCGTGACTATAGCCTTGTGACATAGGTATTAAAAGAAAGGTTGTAGCTCCTACTTTATGATGCAATAATTGATATATACATGACATGTATATTTTGGGAACAGTAACCCATTTTTTCTCGGTTTTGTCTTTTTAGGTTCACCCCGTATATATATTGTAAATTGTATAAAAATATTGCAAATTGATGACCAAAGTAATAATGAAAAGTCTGACCCCAACTTCTGATAATAGTCTGTCATTCACGTTTGCTATAGGGTAGAGACAGACTAAAATGGGTCCGTCACTAGACTAGTCAGGGATTGGTACCAAGACAATAAAAACTGATCGTGCAACTGGCACGCTGTACATACACGGTGATGCATGTTCACCCGTTGTGGAACAGGAAGAGCAAAACTGAACGAGAAACCAGCGGCCTCGATGCTGCGACTGAGAGGATGCCGCGCTGCCCTCTTGGGACGTTTTCTCAGGTCGATGACGATCTTGTCACAAGCAGACAGCCAAGCTAAACCGATCAAATTCAATTTAAACAGGACACTGCATGCAACGAGTCTAGACGTATATACGCGGGATGTAGTGAGCAAATAGACGCGAGGTCGTTCAAATAGAGGAGAACCCGTTCTGCACAACTTCACAGGGGGCGCAATTTCTGTACAACTTTACAGAGGGCGCAATTTCGCAGAGCTGCCAAGCACACAATTTTGCTAAGCACACAGGAAAAAAATGGCCGCAAGCAGAAATGGGAAGGAAATAATTAGTCTTGTATTTTGCACACGCTGTACGTTTTGCGACGTCTACAGATAACTTTATTTCGTTCAAGAATTAACGCTAGTCTGATTTGCCATTTTCGAATTATTAGAAGGCCAGAAAGCAGAATTCATCGACTGCAAAGCGAACATTTTTTGCCCGCTATTACCTATTTAGCTGTTTCCCAGAAATTACAACAATTCTGGGAAAAATATTGGGGATTTATTGGGGGTAATTCATGAGATGTTATTGTTTTGTGTTGTGTTTCTATTATCAGATTTCTCATAGTTTCCTCGGGAATATACTTGTTCTTTGGGTGCTGAGCAAAGCAATGTGTCGCACTGAAATAAAATAAACTTTAAAAAGTCAAATAGACTACAATTATAATTACTACCGTTATACACGGTTAAACTGCTTGAACGGAAATATTTTCGGAAACGGATGTATTACACATATACTGCAGATGTCTTGAGGCCCTATTAAGTTGTAATAACGTATGACTGAATTGCATTTATGACAAATAGAATCAGACGCCGAAATGATAATGGTCTCATTGTTAAGGGTTCATTTATTACCGTCTCAACTCCAGAGTTTTGTTTCATTTTAATCCCCAAGAAGCCCTTGCTTTTTGGCTTATGATTGCCTCCGAGTCATTAAAATCTCAAACAAGATCTATTCAACGCTGTACATTAATAATTCAGACAAATGACCGGGCTTGCACAGCTTTGCTCTGCAGATAAAACGATACCTGTACTGTTCCCACTTCCACGACGTGTTTCAAGGAAAGATGAACTCAGCGTGCAAAGCCGGGTGAGGTACGGGTGCATCCGACCTCTCAGCCCCGTGCCAATCTAGGCTGTTCGCACCTTCTAATTACGCTGATCCCGTGTCGCTACAACGGCCACTGAGCCTTATTTTTGCAAAAGCTGCCTCGAAATACATTCACATTTCCAAAAGAACCTCATTCCACAATAAAGTGAATGGCTAAATCAAGCTTCATGGAGATCTCACATTCTCAATCTGTCCAAACCTTAACCGTCAGGGATGTGGTGGAGGGGGTGTGGGGGTGGGGGTGGGGGGTTATTTGTGTACAGGTGTAGTCCATGTTTCCCCTATACTCCACCAAAACCTCCATCCTATAATCCCAATCTCTGAAACCCTTATATTTCCGAATGTTTAAGGATTTAAATTATTTACAAATTGTTCCCAAAATAATATCCTAAAAATTTCCCTCGATTTCCTTGTATTTGCAAATTTACTTATTGAAAACAGCAACACAAACAGCAAGAGCAACGACGGCAGCAGTAACATTAACATCAACAGCACTACACTCTTAAAACGGGTATAGTTGAAAACAACCAATGTATTGGTAGGATTGATATATAGTGTCCGACCAATCCAATTGGTTGGACACATATCAACCAATGATTAGTTTTAACCAATATATTGGTTATTTCAACCAATCCATGTTTAGAGTGTAGCAGCAGAAGCAACAGAAGCAACAACAACAGCAGTAGCAACAACAGCATCGACAGCAGCAACATCGTCAACAGCAGCAGCAGTATTTGAAGCGGAAACAGCAGCAACAACGGCATCAGTAACATTAACATCAACAACACTAGTAGCAGAAGCAACAGGAGCAATAGCAGCAGCAACAGCAATAGCAATGGCAGTAGCAACAGCAGCATCGACTGCAGCAACATCAACAACAGTAGCAGCAGTAGCAGTAGCAGAAGCGGAAACAGCAGTAGTAACGGCAGCAGTAACATTAACATCAACAGCATGACAGAAGCAACAGAAGCAATAGCAGCAGCAACAGCAGCAGCAGTAGCAACAGCAGCATCGACTGCAGCAACATCAACAACAGCAGCAGCAGTAACAGAAGCGGAAACAGCAGCAGCAACAACAGCACTAGCAGCAGTATAGCAACAACAACAGAACAGCAGCAGTAGTAGCAGCTGCAGCAGCAGCTAGAAGCAGCAACATCAACAACAGCACCACAACAGATTATTTATATCGTAGGCCTACCCTTCTTTTAAAATACCTGTGAGCCCGTCCACAGACAGTGATGGAATCTAAGTCCAAGAAACGGGCGCGGGACCACGTGTTGTGGCAATTTCGTTAAACCGCCTGATCAGATCGACCTTCGAATAATTCCACGCATTATGCCAGTGAGGGGCAAAAGCCGAATGTTTATGTTTTTTTGCAAACCCGCGCTAATTCGATCATTTACGAGCTCTTTTATCCGGAGTGTTAGCCCAACGTTACATAAGCACTTCCACAGACGGTAAAAGAATGCGTTGTAAATAATGACAGGCCCATGTCTGGTTGTTCGTGTGTGTGGACACAACAGTCAAATCCGACACTATAATGCCTTTGATTCGCTCAATGTGGGTACAAAAATCCGTAACTTTAATAAATAAGGCTAAAACAGTAGAAGAATATTATACATATGCCATTTTTGAAATTCTTCACGAAAGTGAACCGAACTTAAAAACTCATTCTTTCGGCCTATACTACATGGGCCTTATCTCTGTTTTGAGACACAGTGTAGATATGAACCAATCATGTAAGACCGTAACGAACTTTTATCCAGCACGAACCAATCTAGTGTTCTCACCATGAAGCTAACGAACCGTCATAAATCTAGCAACATTCGCCTATCGCCGTATACGCACCTAGGGGAATACGGCGCCAGTAACACAACACCCAATATTGGACAACGTCTATAAATATTTCTCCGCCAAATTTTTGTGCATATCCCGCGTAAATCAACGAAATGTGTCGGGAAGACCGAACCGAGGTGTTGGATTTCTCTCATCGCAGACTCTTGTTCTCCTCACGTACACCTTGGACGAAAAAAAATGCCAAACTAGATATCATCAGGTTTACGGGTCGATCTGAATGATTGGAGTTAGTGTACTGAGTTGCTTTTGTGTTTTTTTCGAACCCGCGTTTGAACGCCGAGAACCTGTTTTACTGGAAGATACGTTTGATACACATTAAAGCTTCGTCCCCGGATAAATTAAAAGTGCGTTCACGGACGTTGGAAGTTCCGTACCGGGGGCCGTATAGGAGGAACATGCCTATATATTGATCTACCATTACCCTAGTCCCTATAGGGGTGCACTACACTAATTCATGTCCGAATTTATGCGCCAGCTCATCAACATAAAATGTATACCCACAACTTTTTTTGAAAAAGGAGAGTTTGTGCCTCCAAAAATTGTGGGATTGTGTAAACATAGCCCAGCATCAACTCCCTGGTTTCTGGGCTTCCATCTGTGTGCAGACTTGATAAAATTACTGTTGAAAAATGGGTCCTATTTGCCCGAGAAAGTGGAGGGATGTCATGTTAAAAATGGCTTTCGATCGGCTTGGGAAATAGGACTTTTTCGGAGGTGGGTTTGTTTTGTGTCAATAATTAAAAATGTAATTGGCTAACCCTCCAAAAATAGAAAAGAAAATGAAAGATAAAAGATCAGACAATAAGTGACATTTGTTTTTGTAGACCCCAGTGATGCTGGGGTACAGGTTATTTGGCCCTGAACTTTGTTGATTTTACACTGTTGTCAATGGGAGCTTGAATTAGTGTGGTGCACCCCTAGACGTGACTTCATGCAGCCTTGCGGGCGTCTCTTTAAAAGTTCAACTGCAATATCATTTTGGAAGGTCGACTCTTACCGCACACACGCGTTTAAAAAATAGACCAAAACTGTGCAGAATCTTCTTGAAAATTATACCTTCATTTGACAGCATTTGGTGTTTGATTTTGAGAGTAGAAGTCAACGTCATAAGTGCTTTTTTCCGGATAAATCGTGGGGTTATTGTGTGAGGAGGTAAAACAAATTTAAACCGAAGGGGATACAAGAAACGGGCACGGTTCCTACAATAAGTTATGCGCTGGAATTGTATCTGTCCCTATAACACTTTCCTCGTGATATAAAAAGTGACATTCTCATACAAACTACCCAATTAAAAAACAAATGCTTGTAAAATATATGAAAAAGGCATCATCACAGGTCATGGACACGAGGCATCTTTATTTCAAGCAACTTAGAGACAACTAGCAGGACTAAAAGCTAAAAGAATGCTTGGATAGCAGAAAATAATTTATCTCACAGTGTATTGACATCCCTGAGAAGAATCAAACAAAACTTAAATTTGTTTCCTTCTTGGAGATGATTGCCGGTCAATTGCCTCGTGTCCCTCTATAAAAACGTCAGCGGGTAGTCGGAAGTAGCTACCATTACCCCGGCAAAGTTGAAAGAATTTCGCCCTCATTTTGTGAATATGTTGTCAGTTTATTCAGTGAAATGTGACATTTGCATCTCTTTGCATCGTATCTGGATAATGTTTCAGGCTTCGAAAGGCCAGACATTAATACTGTGTGGAAACAGTAGTTATAGCACAAACAAACCATATATCAATAAAGTCGGTTCAAGTTGTCGAATACAACAGTGCGAGGAAAAAAGAACTTCTATCATGAATCATGCATTGGCGTTGTTATGCGCAGTTCCCATGCAGTACAGGGAGGTATATCGGTGCTCATCGCGTCGGCTGTCACTATACAGGGTCTAATGTGTCAACTTTTTTCTCCTGTGCGGCTGTTAGGTTCCTTCAATCATAGATTATGACATTTGATGAGGTGTGGTGCACTTTCAAGAGGGCAACAAGGGAATATTTTGCCCAGAATAACAAAGACTCAGAGACTTGCTCTGGTGGCATACAGAAGTTCACAAAACCTTTCGAATGCTTATAGGCCTATATGTTGCAAGGTTGATCAGTTTTTAACCAGTGCACTGTGATTATGATAAACATTTTAATAATATGACTTCATACTACCATCATATCAGCCTATATAGAGTACCGAAGCAATGACGTCACCAGACATTAGGATGTCTAATTATATTATTTGTAGTTTAATGTATAGACCGGCTGTAGCCTCATCAGTTGCAAAACGGTTAAACACATAAAACAAGGAATATGAACCAAAACAGATAAGCAGTAAGTAACTTAATTTTTTTGTGACTGGTTCTTAGTAAAAAAAAAATGAAACTGATCGTCACCGTTTTCACGAAGAGACACAAATGTCAACAATGAAAAATATTTCGATTTTTTTTCACTATTTTGCTTTAAAACACTCTACTTAACCATTTTGACATGCTTCTGTAAGCAAAACATCATTAATTTCTAAATTACATTAATTATGCAAGGGGCACACATCTCGATAATTGCATTTTGCGTTTTCACGAAGAGACGCAAAGATTGCTGCCCCTTGAACGCGTACAAAACGTATTGCAAGGAAAGGCGTAAAAGTAGGTCAACTGAGATTTTCGTTTTCACGAAAAGCCACACATCTTTGTTACATTCTCAGCTGCGCGCATGTAAACACGTGCGCCCCTTCCATATGGAAAAACACATTGAACAGAAAGGGCCACAATGTAAGAAAACCTGAATTCCGTTTTCACGAAGGGACACGCATCTATACTAATAAATTTAGGCTAATTAACCACCGTGTTAATTATAATTATTGGGTTCACGTAAAAATTCACCTCTCATAGAATCATGTGAATGTTTCCAAAGTTGTTGCAAAGTAGTATATTTTGCAGTTTTAAAATAGGAGAAACTTCTCTTGCGATTATTTCGAAAACGCTCTTTCTTCAAAATCCACATGTGTGTCTCTTCGTGAAAACGGTGACGTGATGATGTGTTAACAAAAGGCAAACGTTTTCATAAAACACTCATCATGCACCAGTTGCAATGCTAACTTCAGTCATATTTCGGTCAGGCACTCCGTCATGATCTGAAATATCTTATCCAGTCTTCGAAGTATACAGCACATGGGATTGAGAATTGCTGTTTTTTGTGTTTTTTTTTAACAAGACCTACATGTAGGTGCGAATAACTTAACTTTCAAAGAGGGGGTGTTCCGCTCCCAGATCCCGACTAAATAGTAACGGATTTTTATGAAATTACTTACAAACATGAGGATACCTATGATAATTACCCGTGCAAAATGTCATTATAATTATTCAAGGGGTTTTATATTTACAATACATTATACACACCGCACCGTGTTCTGTGGATGCATGGTTTCTACGTACATAAGGTCATTGAAGCGATCACGGCAGTTTTCACCCAGCGCCGGAAAAACTTGCACTGCGAGAAAACGGCACCCCATTTTCATAAATGTGGAGTCAAAATGTGTATAATTTGACGATAACCGAATAAGTTAGAATAGCTCAGCGCGAAAAAAACACCCGGAAACACTATCGCAAAAAAATATCAACAAACAATGGGGGGAGAGGTTCCGCCCCACCCGGCTCTAGGCCGGTTCATACTTGACGCAATTAAATCCGCTTCGCTCTCAAATTGAATCGAGCTTTACGAGAAATGGCAGTTTTCAAGTTGTCCACGGTTGTCAAACTAATGTCTACGCGGCCGCCTTGGGGACAAGGGCGGGAGGGGTGATCACCTGTGACGGCGATCGGGCATGTGGCTTCACGGACGGTCTCACGGCCCGGGTGCTTCACGAAACGCTCGATGATCTGTTCGTTCTTCTTCGCCGACGCGAACTCGCCGCCCTGCGTCCCCGCCGAGGCCAAGCCGAGCTAAGGAGCGGAACTACCGAGGGCCGACCCAGCACTCGATTCTCGTCATCCTGGATTGGATGACTACATCGTACAAGTGATGGTCTGCAACACAGGTTCCACGATAGTGGAAGCGGTGCAAGGAGTATTACGCCTTTCACGATCCATAGACGTACCGGTAATGTTTTATATGAGTTATGTGTCCGTTGTGATTGAACGGCAATCAAGCACTCCAATGCACAAATCTAAGCTCATATACCTACGCCACATCAGTTTGGCCCGTGAAGTATTGTCACAACTTCTATCCAAAATACACGCCACATTGTTAGGCTACAGCCAAAAAGCATTATACATTGTAGCAAAAATTGCTTGCAATGATAAAGTCACAATTCCGTCGCAATATATCACTGGTAATCGGTCCGTATTTCACGCTGGTCTATATTTTATGTTGATACCATAATTTTGGTCTGCTTTTCGCATATTCCTCGGTAACGTAATTGGGCATAGTTTCACAAACTGCGCTCACGCGATAGGCCAATAAGGCTGTAGGCCCTGGTTTGCGCAAAATGTGCTCATTGGACAGACATTACCCTGTGAAGCTGTTGTATATCTTATTCTGATTTACCTTTGGAAGTGTCTTCGCTGCCGTCACAGTCGTCTGAGTTAGCCTTCATCAACCGAAATGAACAGGAGGAGCCGCTGAAGTCTATGTGCTAAGGACGCAAACAGAACGCAATAATGGAGTATTAACTCTAACTCCCTATATAGGCCTGTGTGCAAATTTGTATTAAAATTGGAGGATTTTGGATTCTTAGGGTTAAAGGTATAGTACATGTACATTTTTGCTGTAATTTTCAGAAATAAATGGATTTGTGGGTTAGTCTTTTATATCAATTACTGTAACACCAGAGCTTGTAATCGAGTCCCTGCAAGTCCTTTCACAAGTCCTTTCGCAAGTCCAGTCAGAAGTCCTTTCATAAAGCCGGTCACAAGTAACTGGATGAACAATAATGCCTTTGTCAAAGCTCATCTGAATAGCTTGTGATTGGAATTAGGACTGGAGTGCTTGTGATGGACTTGCAGGGACTTGTAGGGACTTGCGACTTCTAACACTGACCTGTTTAAAGTTTTGGGTGCATTAGATGCTGGGAAAACAGAGACAAAATGTTGTTCTTGGAGTCTGGTTCCCTGACCCTACTTTAGACAAAACGGAGCACTTTACTAGATGTCCGGGAATTATCAGGTCGGGGAACTAGACTTTGCTCGCACCCGTTCACAGATGTGTAACCAATTGGCAAACAAAATGTGGACTAACTAAAGTTGGTAAATTGGGGGCATTATTTGAAAACAGTCAGTTTTCCCAACAATGAACGGCCGGTGTCATATGAATATCCGACTCCCATGAAATTTTGGCTTCTCTTCCCTATTATTGGTTAAACCCTCTCATATGACCGGTCACTGTCCTAATTATCACTTAGGCATGCGCAGTAGAACCACTAAGTAGGCTTTTCATGGAGACGGATATTCATGCGACACCGGCCATCACTGGAAAATGGATACAAAAATTCTACTTTTCTTGAAAATGACAGCACCTCAGGTGCCATGATTTTACAGGATGCTTAAGACTATTATTTACTTACAGTCAAGTAAGGTAATTCATAATAATTGGGTAGTTTTGTTTTTTATGTTTGCAAATGATGTATATTAGGCCTATATACCGGTACCTTCAAAGGTTCCATGCACACACAAAATCCACTTCAACATGTTCACAAATATAAACCATGTCTTAAAATATAGAACATCGTCCAAATGCTTGTTTCATTTAAAGTATATACAAGAAAGTGGCAGTTTTCAATTCTTTTTAAAGGTATTCTACACCATTTGCTTTTGCTGTAATGTTCAGAAATTAATGGATTTGGGGTTTAGTACGGTATTTTCTAGCGCCGGTGCTATAGCAAATACGGTAACACTGACCTGTTTAAAGTTTTGTGTGCATGCTGGGAAAACGGAGAGAAACAAAATCCCGGTCTAGAAGTCTGGTTCCCTGATCATACCTTAGACAAAACGGAGCAATTTGTAGACGTCAGGGTATTATCAGGTCGGGGAACTAGACTATTTCCAACGATTGTCGGCCGACAATCGTTGGAAAACGAAAAAAATGTCAACTTTTCTTGAAAACGACAGCACCCCGGGTGCCATGATTTCACAGTTACTTAAAGTCTAGTACGGTATTTCGTAATAATTCAGTAGTTTTGTTTTTGCAAATGGTGTATACTACTTTTAAATCATTCCAGTTTACTCAGTACAGGAGGGCGCCAGTTTTCTTGGTAATAGGAGGGATTCCTTGTCAAATTGTGCACAATAACAGTACACAAATCAACAAGGTTTCGTTGCTAGAAATGGGTTCCAAAACAAGCTAATGTTTAATGTGGAATTCACATAAAATACCCAGATATGGAAACCTTCACAAGAACACGTAGACATATTTTGTTGTGTTTACACTGCTGTGGAGATACCTCAGTTGTTGATACCTCTGATGACATGTTTTGGCTAATAAATATGAAAATTAGCATCAAAACTAAACCTTTGCAACACTCGTATAATTGGTACAACGGTCTGCCCTATAACATGCATTATTGCCATGAACATCCTTTTGGTCCTTTTTATTATTGCTTTCAATAACAAATTATTGTTGTTGTTTTTTTGTTTTTGAAAGGAAAACAGTGAAATTTAAAGGTCTATTTTGTTGAAATCATTTCCTATGAAGTGAAGCAAATTTTTAGTAGAGGGGAAACATGTACCCCTGAGAAAGAGATAGTTGTGGAGGTGGTGGCGGGGGGGGGGGGGGCGTTTGACCCCTCGAGCTTCTTGTAAACTAATTATATCCACTCATATCAGGCCCTTATTCAAGGCCCAAGGGGACCGGTTAGTGGCCGTACGACTACAGACCAACCCATTCGGCCAAAGGCTCATTGCACATTATACAACGCCTGAATAAATCCCCGTCATCTGATTGGTGGATCGTCGATCACGTGCATTGAATTATTCGTCCCATCGCACGGTACGCGTGTGATGTAACTTCCCTAATTTCACGATCACTATAGGTGGCGCTACAACACGGTTGTCATTCACATAAAATGGCGGACGATGTTCCCGAACCGCGGTTTGTTTTCCTTAAAGTTTAACAGACGACGAAATATTGGAACTCGTAGGCGATGCTGACGCTGCTAACGCATAGAGACAAATCAAATATGCAGTCAAACGATTAGAGGAATTTGCAAGACACGCAGGAACAACAATTGAAGCTTTAACTGATTCGGAACTGGACATCTTTTTGTCGCGGTTTTATGCGGGACTGAGAAGGGAAAACGGCATATTGTACACAAAGAAATCCATGCATGCAATCCGACGAGGATTTTTTCAGGTGTTGTATAAAACAAATAATGAATGTTTCACATTCGTGCAATGGTAAGAATAATTTCATGAGGTGACAGATGAAATGTCCCATTCCACTCGGCTTCGCCTCGTGGAATGGAACATTCAATCTATCACCTCATGAAATTATTCTTACCATCGCACTCATAAACATTCATTATTTGTATACTATTCTCCTATGGCGCCCGATTCTCTGCATGCCTGGCAAAGCGTTTACTAAATAATGACCCGTCCCTGAGGGAGTTCCGATAAAAGTTTCGGAGTAGGGTAGTTCTCGTGACAGTTTATGAAATTGTAACCGATGATTATGTAGTACTATGGGCACGTAGGCCAAGCAACCGCGCGATGACGTAAAAAACTTCTCTCTGCAAATGGACTCAAACTTATCTGCGACATAAACCGATATGGCATACCAGCAATTTCTAATATGCCTTTGCTCGTATATCTGCCAGAGAAATATGTTTTTTTGCAAACATAGGTGAAAAATCGCACTACATCTCCTTTCGTATTCAAATATTGTAGTTGTTCAAGGGAAACCATGACTTCGTCATGGCGGGAAAAGCTGAATATAAAGCTAAATCACGAAATTATCCAGTTTGCATCGCAGCATTTGTATACACTCTATACCCCTAGTATAATTGTGTAATACGTTATTTCTATTTGGTCTGGTTCCCACTTCATTCATTTCTCTAAAGTTACACTTACTTTCTGGCAACTTATCCTAATGCGAATAAATAAACATTTCTGACATGCCTTTGTTAAAACCACAGCCGTAAATATGCCAGAGAAATATGATTTTTTGCAAACACAGGTGAAAAATCGCATTACACCTCCTTTCGTATTCATATCCTTTCGTATTCAAATATTGTAGTATAAATCAAATTTAGTTAGTGTATGTACGTTTTTAATACGTTTTTTACGTTCTAGGAAAGTTCTTATAGAACGTCACAAAGTCACTCTTTAAAACGTCCAAAACTGTCCACAAACTTTCGTCCTAAACAAAACATAAGAGGTACGTTCCAAACCCGTTCAGAAAACGTTAAATGGTTTGCTGGGCTATTATTACTTGTTCACAGTACCATAGACCCTTTTACGGATAGCCCACAAATGGGATTTTGTGTACAATATTATATTAACGCAAACTGTCCCGGGCTTCCGGCATGTACCTTCACTCACACATTTCCTGGCTATCTTAAAATTGCTCTATAGAGGAAATGTTTTCCTTTAATATTTTGTTTATTGGAGGCGCCTAAATGTACGTACATTAGGTATGCCCTTACGACGTATATTCTGGATTATTCCTCCATGATATAGGTTATACAGGTAGATCATCCAAAATGTTCAATATTTTTCCGAGGAGCCCGAATGAATCGAAACACTGATCCCGATTTTCTGACAAATGCCGCCTGGCGATCATCTAACTGTACACGAACTGGCAAGGGCAGGCGAACCTTGGGAATAACGTGCTAAACCAACGGGTGATGGAGGGGAGACGGGGTTAATCCCCAGTAATGTTTGGCGGGAGACGGAGAGGGAGAAATACAACAGCAATAACCCCCACACCTTAAAATTGCATTGTGGTACAGATTAGTATATGCTCAGATGTATAGAAGAACTGCACTGAATCAATTTTCAAATTCACGTGTCGATTTCATGTTCCGAGGACGTATTTTCACATTTTCTGGTTCAAGAGGAATTGTTCAGAGGGCGCTTGTCGGAAGTCATACTCCGTATAATGCTCCCATGGAGAGGAAAACAGAGCCACGGGTCACGACACACAAAAAGTATTATAGCGGACACACTAGTTCCGAGTATACAAATTCCGGAGTTCTAAACTTCGCGGTTGATCATTTTGGAGTCAAATATACTCAGAATTAGTGAGTCTGTTGGTCATACACACACAAGTGTGTAAATACCGGCAATTGCGGACTCCCTATTGTCACTCTTTTGTTTGTACTTTTTCGGGAGGCCTTCCATATGTTTTGTAAACGAATTTTAATCGTGGACGTTTGGTCAACCGTGGACCCTTTGTCTACGCCCTAACTCTTTTGTCCCTAATCCACGATTGCCGGTATTTACATACTCATCTCGACAATTTGTGTTTAAAAGCCCAAATACCCTTCTGCCATACGCGCCGAAACTATTCTGGACAAGACTGAAATGATTTGCAAATTCTGTGACAGAACATGAAGGCTACAGAACGTGCGATTAGTTAAACCGCGGACAAACATTCCCTGCACCGTATTATTTTTATGAGCTCCTTGGTAAAACAAAGCTCTCCTAATGAAGGTCAACAGTTTATTGATGTGGCCACAACAACCGAAACTCGACGGCAAATGTTTGGGGATTAAATTGAAGGGGCATGACGAGAAATTAACGGCAGCTAGTTTGCGGGCGGCAACATAATGATGGGAGTAAAGTGACGAAAGATCATGAGGCGGTTCGCCTTGGATGTTAAACTTTGGCCCGAGTAGGGCTACGGATGAAAGACTGCAATGACCAAACATGGGTTGTAAGACTTTTTTTTCAAAACAAAACGGCCATTCAGCATGTTCAAGCCATGAATGACAATGGTGCATAACCACCCTGCATATACATTTCATCATGAATTTTCCCTGGCACCGCTTTTATTTTATATTTAACTGCATTGGATTATTCGTCTAGTCTATAGATACCACATGGTGCTATAAACGCGCTATTTGTTTTCAGTGTACAACACGGACGATTTCAATCTTATATTAGCACATTTTTACACTCAGGTATCAGGGGGCCCAGTGGCGTAGCCAAGGGGGGGGGGGAACTCCCCCCCCCCCCCCCGTGGGAACTCTTGCTCCCCCCTCCCCCCCCCCCCCCCCCCCCTCTGGAAAGTTGGGAGATTTGTTTTGTAGTGTGTAGATATGCGTTACTATAGCGTGGACCTATTTATTTAAACACAGTCGAATTCCCCCCCTTTAAAATAGCCATGCCCCCTGTTTGCCACCCCCCCCCCCCCCCTCTAAGAAGAGCCTGGCTACGCCACTGAGGGGGCCTAAATGCGATCATTGGTTTCGGGAAAACGTGTACGAGCACGGACATTTTGTGAATTCTGAATATTTGAATGACAATTGTAAAAGTGAGGACATAAAATGGATGGACATAAAATCAAAATTGTAAGCAAATTTTGAAGAAAAAACTGCGATTAGGCCTAAGTTTTAGTGGGAAGATTTTATACACTGATGCCGAAATCCGTCAAGACAATTGATGGCTAAGTTAAGGTGCTGCAAATAGAATCATCAATATTATATATTTATTGATTTATTTATTTAATTATTTATTTATTTATTTCTGGTAATGAAACCAAGGATTCTTCAAAAGCACATATCCCACTGTAGCTCGAAAGCCTGAAGAAACATGTAGGAGTAGAAAGACGACGAAGAAATGTTCAGTTTTAGAAGTGGGAGGAAAACCCCAACATTATTATATTTTTTTTTTTTGGGGGGGGGGGGAACCACGGAATCAGGCAGGGACTGAAAACCCAATCCACATGTCGCCCGTGGTGGGATTCGAGCCCGGGTCACAGCGGTGGAAGGTACCACCAGGCCAATCTGACGATTAAAAAGTAATAGTATTCTTTAAAAAACGAACACAAGCTTGCAAATACGTTTCGAATTAAAACATTAGGCCTACATAAAACATATTGCATAAACAAAGACAGTCATTCCATAACAGATGGACAGACATGCTTTTGCTGGTGTTCAGACATGCTCCGGCTTACACGTATAGCAACAGACAGACGCAGAGACGGACAGACAGATGAAATCTGGTTAGCGTTTTGTTTTACGAGAGTTGTGATGGTAAACTGTTCCCTTCAGTGGTTTGTGGCAATCTACATAAAACACCAGGCCCTGTATTAAAAATATCAACACCCGAGCGACGCAATTACTGCAAGCAGCCGTAAAAAATTACCGACGCGCCGCTATAACAGAGATCGCCGGCGCTTTCTCGAAGATTCAGTCAATTAATTAATTTCAACCGGACTGCGGAGCCTATATACCGCCAGAGGAGGCGAGGCGGGCTAGGCAACCCAAGATTAAAAATAGGGCACGACCGTGAATCTTGTGAAATGGAATCCTCCCCGAATTTCGGGAGCGTGTCGAATTTTGATCAAATAATCGACTGAATTTGGCGCAAACTATCGGACGGAAACTTTGTCAAATGATATTGCGTAGTGTGGCCAACATCAATTTGCGGGAACTTCATTACCGGCAGCTTATTACGGGATATCGCCAGGCAAATTGGTATCTTGTCATTGGTCTGTGTGTATTTAAATGGATGTTGGTTCTGTTCTGCGGGTTACGGATGACAGAGCACTATTAATTTCAAAACAATGGCTAAAAACGATCTGTTGTCCAAGTTGACCGGATGTTCAGTCATGCCAGAATGGTAATAATTGAAAGTTGACGAACCGCCCTTTATGATGCGACCATGTTTAGTAACATCATAGCCCATTGTTTTTGGATGACTGTTTTGTATTCACCCGGTATAAGACGGCCGTGCATACCCATCAATCGTTAACGTATACAACACGATAGAAGACATCGCTAGAGCCTTGATTTCAAATGAACGTACAATCGGGGCCGCTATAATTGGCGTAACAATCGTGTACTCCGCCTCATTTTTGATGCTCTGCACCTAGCTCGTGGTGAGGCATGGAAAATCTATTGTGATATTCCAGGCGCCAAAAAGACTACTATTCCACCCATTATTCTTGCCACTCAACAAAGACCGGACTTAGTTCTTGTTAACCTTATCAAGAAAGCCATTGTAATCTTGGAGCTCACAATCCCTTTTGAACAAAATATTGACAGAGCTCACAATAGAAAAATTGACAAATATTCATGCCTTGTTGAGGATTTGCAGGATGAAGGTTACACTACCAATTTGGTCTGTATTGAAGTTGGCAGTAGGGGATTGCTTACACAAGAAAACTCTAAAAGGCTACAATCTCTATTCCCCCTCTTGACAGACAAAAACAAGCCCGGGAAAAGGGAAGCCAAGAGACTTGCCAAATCTATTAGCCGTTGTGCAGTTACTGCGTCATATAGCATTTATTTATTCTGAGTACGATCCACATTGGACCATTGATTAATCCGTTTTATGCCTCTGACCTTTTCTATTTTCTTCCCTCATCCTACTTTTTAATTATTATTTTTTGTCTTTGTCTTTGCCGTTTCTTTGTATATGTTATATTTTTTTATCAATTATTTTTTAAAGCTGTCATGCTGCCGTGATCTATATTATTGTTTGGCCTTTATTAAGTATGTTTAATCTGTGTGTATAAATGTGGTTTAATCCTGCGGAGTTATGGAAGGGGCTATATGGCCTCGTCGTCCATTCTCCTGTCTGGCGCTATTTATGTGACTTTTCAGTAGAGTTAGCTAATTTGTATAATGTATTAATATTTAATATTTGTAAATGCTGAAATGAGTAAATAAATTTAAGTGATTTTTAACGATGAATAACTTGACGAATCTTAAAATGATTTCACCGAATCTTGAAGTGCTCCTTCTTCGTTATACGTTGCTGGATAAACCATCTGGCTTAAACTAAATTACTCGAACACTGTAGGGAATTCAGCGAGCGCTCGTTCACATCGACCCTAATCAACGGCGTCTATGCAACGATGAATGATCCTTGTTATCTCGTTTGAGGAATTATTTTGTCAGGTGCCAAAATCTGCGTTTTGGAAATCACACTTTTTCTCAATATTATTTTTGTCGGGGTGAAATCTTAAAATGTGATTGTGAAATCCTAATTACGAAATTGTTTTTTATTAATTTTTATATTTTACAATGCTTTCCATTTCTCAAGATTCACAGGCCCGTTTATAACCAAAATTAACTTTTAGTTATACGGAATGGAAGTGTCAGCATTTATATGCATTCGAAATAGACTTTACTTTTGAGAGTACAGAGTGGGTATACCTATGGGAAGTATTTAACGGTCTCCAATGACGTCAACAAAAGCAATGTCACAATACTATTTCACTGTAAAACTTGATTTCATGCGCAATAGGTCTAGGTAACATTAACGTATTTGAAGCGCTTGGGATTTGGGATGATTCAAGTGAGAAAATGATGTGTTATCTAAAGTGTCTGAAATATACCATGCCAGATTTAAGTTTCATTTTTTATTTTCATTTAAGTTTCACCTTCCATTAATTCTTTTTAATTAAACGTAGTATAAACCATTTGTTGGATTTGGGGGTTAGTATTTTGTTTAAAGTTTTTGTGTGCATAGATGCTGGGAAAACAGAACAAAATATGTTCTAGTAGTCTGTTTCCCTGACCTTACTTTAGACAAATCGAAGCAATTTATAGAGTCAGGGAATTATCAGGTCGGGGAACTAGACTATTTCCAACGATTGTCGGCCGACAATCGTTAGAAAACTATATACTTTTTTTGAAAACGACAGCACACCACAGGTGCCATGATTTCACAGGATGCTTGAGACTGTTATTTACTTACAGTCTAGTATTTTGCAAATGTTTTGTACTACCTTTAAATCGGAAAATGGTTTAGAGAAAGTACAATTTTCCAACTGGAGCAATTGATTCAGTAATCATTCACGCAATCGTACAGACGTATATGTATATGTGTATTGTGGGTAAACGACGACGATAACGGATACGATGAAAATGAACTTTATTAATTGGTGGAATTGTCGCGCCTGCAATATACGCGCGCGTTCCACCCACCAATAGAGAGCGTTTATTCGCATCGTTTTCGTCATCGTTATCGTGGCCAGTGTGACCGGCCCTATACCCACATCCGTTGTTCAAGTTCAACCCCACCCAACACTGTCGCCGAGCCCCTCAACTTTTCTGATTTTTGAGCCGTGTTATCTCGTAGAAAATTTATGTTATGACGGTCAGATTGTTCTTCTCGAAACGTCGAACAGAACGCCGTGGTGAATCCTTAGCTTTAAAAGCGACTTTGGTCAAACGGTGCTGCGCTGAAAAAGAACTGTGGTGTAGATCGGTATATATACAGAGTAAGAAAAACTTGAAGAAAAAAAAACAGAAACAACAACAAGACAAACAAATAACTGAAACCAAATATTTTTCCAAATATGTTTTTAAAAATCCTGCACATATTTTCGTCTAAAATGACTTGCGCACAATATCGTTAAAGAATAGTTGATAAAAAAATGTTTGTTTGTTTGTTTGTTTGTTTGTTTGTTTGTTTTTGATTTTTCATTTGTTCTTTTTTTCTCACCCTGTTTGCATTAAACGAATGTTTTAGTATATTTTCCTCATGGGTGTTGATTTAACACCACAGTTCGTTTTGTTTGTAGTGTAGGCCTATTGGCAATCGCTCTTTAATAGATCGTTATATCTGCACAATCGGAAGAAAGCAAAGTGGCAAAGATCGTTGCCCGCATAGGGAAAGTATTTCCCACCAGCCACAAAAGTGATAAAGTTCCCAATTCATTATTTTCTCAATCAAATTCCAGTAATAAAACGACGGAACGAGGTTGGCCATGATTTACGAGCGGGAACACGGAGTCATCATATCGTGCGGGGACTCGTCGTGGCCGAAGAATTAACAAATAGGAATTTTCCTCCCCAAACGGCCGTTTTATAGACACCAGTTTCCAGTTCGCATTTTCAACGTTTTTTTACGATTTTGTTGTTGGTGTTAAGTTGTCGCAATTTTGAGGTCTCTGGGTATCATATCTGAATCAAACAAAGAATAATTATCACATACACAATAGAGGCTTTTTGAAGTTTTGCGTGATGAATGTTACAATCTTTGAAAGGAGATTCCTGGTTGTTAAAAGGTTTTCGGAGAACAACACATCGTCAGTTCTGACCGTCGTCAGAGGCATGGGGAAGTTTTGAGGTAGTTGACAAGTCAAATATCAGTTAACATCAGTTGTGAGTTCCATTGTTAAGAAAATAGGATCCACGAAGGAAAAGTGAACAAATGAACAATGAAAACTGGAAATATCTACCAACACCTTACATGAAACAAGTTCATTTTGACTGTCAAATGTCCTTTCTTTGTTCGTTTTAAATATAAGAGCGCAATACGGTTATTTATTTATTTTCAGCAGAAATTTAAAATCTTAACTGGCTTAATCAATTACATGCATTAAAAGCCCCCAATTTAGCCCAAATAAGACATCACACAAAACCACGAGTAACTGTCCAACAGAACGTGATTGATGGAAAATGACAGTTAAAAATGCTCAGAATGTTCTCATGTTATTGTTCCGATTTCTCCACTGCAAAAACTGTGTATAGCAATTGAACACTTTTCTAAACACTTTCTTGCATGCTATCAGTTTGTAAACAGGTTTACATACTAAACATGTTTAGCGTATTGACCGATAGTCTTTAGCCATTGAACATTGATGTACAGGAATTGGACACGTAATGTTTAGCTTCTATACATGCTTACAAACTGACAGCAAGATTGTGTTTAATTGCTGAACTTTTTTTCGCTTTATTGAAATAACTGCGACATTTACAAGAAAGTCCTTGGACAAAGTCCTGAAAACATTGTCTGTTTAAAATTCAACTGGCCAGCAACATAATTATTAAACATGAACCAGGCAAAGAGTTCCATAGGGATACAGAACGAGGGAAAAAGTCTTTCGTTAGTTTACTTAGAAAACGTACCATACTCTTAAATATTGCCACGGGAAAATACATCTTTATGAAAATGGGACGGATGGGGAAACAGCCACAGTGCCAGACAGACAAGCAATCGATAGACTGACTGACAAGAAAACAGCAAGACACACCGACCGATGCAGAGGGAGGGACAAAGGGACGGATGAAACAAGTTAGCAAAATGCGGCGTCCATGTCGTGCCCTCCCCGGTCTTCGTGTCACAGTCAGTGGCGTATCCAGCGGGGGGGGGGGACTCCCCCCCCCCGGCTGCATTTGAGGCGTAATAAAAAACAAAAGGAAATAGTGTTTTTGCGACGGTTTTAAGACGGTTCAGACGTTGTTTGCCCTCCCTGGCAAAAAAGCTGGATACACTACTGGTCACAGTAGTACCAAAGAGGAATAAGCTTCCACCCGGTCCCTGCCGTGATTTGACTCGGACACTCCCCGGATCGGAGCCGACTGTGATTTCACTCGCCACGTGAGAGGAATTCTTTCCGGTCAACGTGCCAGTAGTTGGCAGTCGGTAGGCACTTTTGATGGGTTACGGTGGGGCGAGCCTCAACACTAACCGACAGTAATGCGTTTACAATCTGCTCTGCCAGACTACTTGCGTTTTGTTTTGGCGTATTGTTTTCATGAATCGACTGCGAGTATCTGGTAATCACATTTTGAAGTTGTCGAAAATGTTCATGACACGGGAACGAAAAAAATAGTCTTTTGACACAGTATGATGCATTCATCGCGGGGAATGAACATTCTTTTGAAATACATGTACATGTATTGTCTACTGTGAAAAGGCCAATGAATGACCAAAAAATGGCAAATGGATAAAGACAAATTTAGTAATATTAATGCACTTATTTCCAACTTTGGATGTTTGTACTTTGTTTCTCTGTATATTAGGGTATTGCATCTGATGAAATACCGGTAGCTGTTGCTATACGAAAGCTCGTGCACATTGTTTGCTTTAAAGTGCAACATGTTCTATGCGATACATGTATTCTGCTAACAAGACATCTGACTGTCCACATGTGCGAGCAGCTATCGACACTAGTTTGTAATTTTTCAAGCAAAATCGATTTCTCGCTCAACTTAGTACGTTCAAATGCTGATTTATAGAAAAGAAAACAGACCTGATAAAATTCCATCTTTACATAGATCTGATCAAACATAAATCTTTCCAAATTCAATTAGAAATCGAGAGCTTAACTTGAACATCTTGCTTTCCTCGTGCATCAAAGTGAATTCATTATTCGGGCTATGGCCCTGCTTAAATTGTGAAATGCCTGCGACTGTACCGCCAATACAGCTCTACGGGAATAGATAAATCTTAATTTATCGTTAACCCGAACCTTTCACTCACAAACCACGCCGTAACCTTGCAACTAATTTTGATGAATACCCCGCCATTAACTGAATTACATTCAGCCCGCGATCCAACATTCCCGAGCCGTGGCCGTCCGTGGCTCGCGAGCAACGCGCAGCGTGGTTCACTTACCGAGCTCAGCCGGGACTCCATGGAGGGAAGCACCGCTCCATCACTGCCGCGCGCCGCCCGTCCGTGGTGTACCAACGGGGTGGACTCGGCCTCGTGCAGCATCATCTGCAATCGTTCGATGTACTGGATGGCATTCCGGAGTATGGTCACTTTGGGCATTCGCTGCTCAGGGTTCGTGCACGTTCTCCGCTTCAGCACCTCGAAGGCGGCGTTGACTTTGGTCAGGCGTCTTCTTTCCCGGTCTGTGGCCGCTCGCCTTTTGTCGAAGATGTTGGTTTTTCTCTTGCAGGCTTTGCACGCCCATATCAAGCATTGTCTTTCTCCTGTTTAACCGATAAACACAATGACGAAACTTCATACCGTGGACCCATTGGATGTTATTGCCCATTCAAAGTGAACAGGGAGATAAGGACGAATGGATGATGTGACTTCGATAACGGCGGTCCAAAATCACATCCCACCCTGTAAAGAATCACATCTGAAGCACCACGACTATTGTCCCGCCTTGACAAAGAGCAAAAATTAACTTCTGGAATTGACAGCTATAAAACCTCACCGTGATTTCCGGTTCTGGGTGTGATCTTGGACCCTCGTAGTTAAAATCACATTTACCTAATTATCCTGTCCATTTTTAACAGAAATTACATATAAAGAATTAAGGCACAAATCAGACATAAGTCACTGTTAAATAATTAGGGGATAATTCATTTCACACAACTCAAGCCCTGGTTGTAACCTTCTTTAAATTCTGGCATAAGAAGTAGATTTGGTTGCACCCAAAATGCACGGTTAAAACCGAATTGGGCCTAACCGTGTGCACAAAATCTGAAGGGGGTTTTCAAGGTATAAAAGGTATGACATGAAAATGAATAAAACGAATAAAACTGCTGCAAACTGCTGACTGACTGAATGGACCTGAAATATACAAATGACAGAGTACAAGAAACAAACATGTAGGGAACACACATGCATGAGGGGGTGGGTGGAGAAACACAAAAGAGTGTTCCCTACGTGTTCCCTAGATGTTCCCTGCATGTTTGTTTCTTGTACTCTGTCATTTGCCTTTGAGAAAGAACTTGCTTAAGTTCGAAACGTCAGGCCAGCTAATTTTTTGATTTATAAAAGGTATGAGATAGCTTTGGCAATCATACTAAAATGATATATTTTAATCTGAAAGCTGCAGTGCCAATTCTGAGAAATATTTCCGTCTGAAATGGCGTTATCTTCGAGGAAAACTGTATCTGAACATCTCCAAAAATGTTGTGGATTATTTCTATTTCAACAATATTGAAATTACCACACAATAAACAAGCTAAAAATCACATTAAAACAGGTAGGTATATAGGGTTGGCAACCCCAAATTTGGCATACCCTACCACCCTGTTGGTCGTCCTTTACCTAGAGTGGCTTTCAATGGGCGATTTCCATCAAAAAGATGGACGGACTCGGATGGACGGATTGAGCTTAAACTTTCACATGCTTATTTTATGTATAGCAACACTGCATTCAAGTTTTGTCAGGCTCTACCAATGCTATATCATACCTTTAAATACTGCTGTAGATTTGGTTAATTTAATGCTAAAAATGGCATCTGGTATGAACTGTAGCACAAGCATACCTGAATGGTGATTGTCATGTTCATGTCCGGGAGCCAGGACGTGGGGATAGTGCCCCGTCCCACATGTTCCATTCTCGCCGTTGTGGATGTTGTGGTTGTATTTCCCGTTCATGAAACCTCCCCCTGCCACGTCCCGTAACTCCTCCACGCCCATGTCTCGGTCGTGCGGGTCCATGTTCTCGCGAGAGTTGGGCCGGTAAATCCCCGGCGAGGCGGCCTGGTCGGCGAAGCAGTGGTACTCCGGCGGGGACGACGAGTCGCCCCCGCCGCCCCCGTACGCGAAGGACTGCAGGCACATCGGCGCGTTGTGGTCCCCCGTGTAGCCGGGCGTGCTGCCCATCGTGGCCAACATCAAAATCACCGTGCGATGTCCGAAACCAAAGAAGAATTCCAAAAACTGTCGGCCTACACAATCTTCACTTTAAACGACGTAGACTGGCTGGTCTATTCACCTTGGATTGTGTGGAGAAACTCTCTTGCGAAAGGCATTTAAAAGGCTGCCCAATCTAATTCGTGGTGGTGTTACCGGTAAGCCGGCTTGGAGTGGGGACTGACGTATTTTCACTACGCGGTTACCCATGTTGAAATACCACCACTCAAATCCCACGGGCCTACTTAGCGCGGGTAAACGGCAGACTGGCGCGGGAGAAGTGCGGGAAGGAGCCGGATACCACTCACAGAACCCCGGGGATAGCAACCGCAGCGGTCATGCGCGGTGCGAGCGGAGCATATCCGCGGGCTTTTTTCTGTCAACTTTTGAGCACGATGAGAGATGGCGGATCAAGTTCATTCCGCGCCGAAGATCTCGCGTCGTTGGTGTCCGGGTTCTTCGGGGGAAAACAAAAATAGCGCCCCTAATAACACAGTGTGCATGTTGTTATCATGTCGGGACACTTTCATCAGTAATTACTAGTCTCCATCAAGTTTGAAGTTTGAAGTTGAAACAATTTCTCCTCCAGGTTTAATCTAAAGACAAAATATTTGTCGAGAAGGCCCGGTTGGTTATAACCGGTAATATTCTCACTTCGCCTTATCGATTCTTTGTCGACTTGGTCCGAATACAGCACTCGGTGAGCCCATGGAGGGCTTCCTCCATGGTGAGCCCATCTTGAAAATCCAAATTGACTACTTGCATTCTAGGTACGCTCTAAAGAAAAAAAAATCCGAATTTTGACGCTACATGTAGCTCAATCTGATATACTAGACACTAGACATGTTACAAATGAAGCAAATTGAACATTTCATTATCTAAGCTTTATACCTTTTGCGCATAAAACGAGACATCTTTTTAAGTGAAATATTTCCCGAGAAGGGCCAAAACCTGTTTGATAAATCTACACCACTCCGACACCAATTCCATCTTTTGTTGCATGTGATATTGAAAAGAGTCAACTTTGGAATATCCCCTGCTACAATATGGCTGAGTTGGAGAAGAAGCCAAAAGGCGTTGTATAATAGCAACACGTCCGACTACCACAGAGTAGTATACACTTCCAAGAAATCCACGGAAACGGGGGTTATACACTCTTTGTAAATATATTGGTCGATATAACCAATAATTGTTCAAAGCAACCAATAATTGCTCTATAGATATCAGTCTAACCAATTCAGTTGGTCGACGCATTTTTTTAAACCAACTATGCAATCTTCTTTATAGGTTCTAATAGGTTGAGAGGTTCTAATTAGAATATAACCGATCAGGGTCAGACTACATCAAGATCAATTCTGGACAGAATAGTGTTCACACAGTTAGAAAGTTGGGCAAACAGGTTACCCATACGTTGGTACAATAGTCAACATGTTCAAGCTTCGGGTAATTTTTCACGTGATTTACCAACTGTTGTACAACCACAGCTGTGCACAAACCAATTATCGGTTAAAGTGGAGTAAAACAACAGCAGATGGTATTAAATTACGTAAAAAAATACCCAAAGGTTGAAAATGTTGACTATTGTACCAACGTTGGGTAATCTGTTTGCGCAACTTTCTAACAGTGCACGCTTAAAATGGAAATCTAAAATTAATTAGGTCTATATACCTTTAGTGGAGGCACATACACACAGGGAGGGGGGTTGAGTCGCCCATTGGATACGGGGAAAATATCATTTTGTTTTGTTGGACACCTGAACATTTTAAGTAATCGATATGATGATTTTTACGTAGGTCATTTTGTTCCCTGTTCCAAATATTAACATTATTCGAAAATCGAAAATCTACATAGAAAAATTACACCATGATAAAAAGAAACAGCCAACTTTTACCCAGCTGACATTAATGGCTGCAGTCAGCTGGATTTAAATAACTTTTCTCGTCAAATCCGAGTACATTTTTTTAGGAGTAAAAACAACAGAATCACTGATGATTCCAAATAATGTGTACTATCATCGGTGAGAATCGACTCGACTCGAAGTGGTGCCCTGCCTCGACTCCCCGCGTCCGACCTTTGTTCCTCGCCAAAGTGTGGGGCATTCTTGATCGTCTGCAGCGCCGGCGAGGAGTTGAGCCCGGAGACTTAGCCTGAAATCCGTAGAGCCTAGAAAAACTTCCGCCGATGGAATCTGGGTCTCGTCCGCTGCAGGACTTGTTGTTTTGTTGCTGTATTTTTTTTAATTCTTGGTGCTGGGTTGTTTTGGTTTTCTCAAAAATTTCTCCTCCTTTCACATAGCTTTTATTTTCGATAATAATTACCGGTATAGGACGGGCTGAAGTTTCGTTTCCGTGAGAATCTCTCTGAAAGGCATAAACATCTTTCATGTCTGTGACTCTTCTTGTTAACAATTAAACCTAATTTCATAATAAACCTAATTCTGGTGCATAGGCCTACTGGTGCATGTAAAAGCCAATAACCCATAAAATGTATATGACAAGGGGGACAATGCCATAGCCGTCCCCTCCTCCCAAAAATATTGGGGGAAGTGCTCACCCCACCCCGTCCCCCCCCCCCCCCCCCCCCTCCAAGATCGCCGCCCAGGGTCGAAAGGTGTCAAAGTTGATTTACACATCGCTCACTACACGAATCAGATCCTGCAGTGATCACTTTTCAACAATTTACTTTGATAGAATTCGCCCAAGCTTCCAGGGTAAAGGGATACAAAATAAAGGGGAAATAAAAAGAAATGATTAGCTAACAAAGTTGCCTAAAACCCAACACTGATCTGGAAGAGGGCGTGCTGCAAAGGCCCAATTAACCTCAGCATCGGTGGTGTAAATCTGTGTCCAAAAATTGTGTGGATGTTCACTTTTTGTTTTCAATTACCCCCAAAGTGAACCGCGTCTATCGAAAGATTTCCACCTGAACAGAGTACCGTCCTTTGCCAGAGAGGTGTGAGGCAAAAAGATTACAAGGAATTACAAGGAAAGATCGTGTAATCACCCTTTCGCCCCAAAAAGTGTGGGGGATATAGTCGCCCAATATCCCTTCGGATATGTGACAATGGCGCCCGCTTTTGCGTATGTAACATAGGCCTAACCAATGCCAGAAGTCCCTTTATGGACAGTAAAACTAATATATGTACTGTTGGAACAAGAACAAGTAAAGCAGACTCCTCCTGCACGCCGTGCCCCTTGTCACGGGGGCATGCAGTGGTGTGACTACAGGGGGCAGGCACGTTCCCCCAGCTGACGTCTGTACCCCCCTTGTGCCCCATTTGAAATCTTGAAATGAACTCTTGAAAAGTTATACAAGTCGCAGTTCATACTTTCAGTGCCCCCTTGAACAAAATGTGTGCACCCCGGGTGCACTTAAGAAGTTTCACCCCAGTTACGCCACTGGGGGTACCGGTATGTCCCGCAATATTTTCGATGAACACTAGACATTTTGCCTCCATCTCCAAATCACTGCGCCTACCTGCTACCTCCTCTTGTTCAATGTTTAACCGTTTGCAGCAACATTCGTAACAACTAATGTTGTCATAAGGTAATGTGATCTGCAAAATCGCATGGATGCTGGCGCTGAAAGGACGCATGAAACTCGATATTGTTCAAGGGCTTTGGTGCTTTATTTGTCTTCCATCTATGAAAAAAAGTGCCAAGATTCCACCTGACGAAAATATTTCAAGATCAAGTGTCAGTACGTCCGTAGAGAAAACACCCTATAAAAGGTGTCCCTCACATAATATACTGAGGGTGTTCGTTGGACACGATTTCTATACCACAACTATTGTGTCTAATATGAAACCATTATGACACCATTACGATTTATAGCACCTAAGCGTGTCAAAATATTTCCTTTCCGTCGTTCATTACCTCATATGAATCGCAGATTTTCTTTTCTGTCTTCTTTTATTTCCCCACCGTAAGACGTCCTGAAGATTAATCGCTCAACTGTTGCGAGGGAAAGGTTCACTTGCACTGTTGCCGAGCGCGTCAAATTGGCGGGTAAAAATGTCACCCAATCCATCACGTCTACCGCAGTCGGCTGGCCGGGAGCTAGAAATGTTGAAATGCTATATTGGCCAATACGCGTGCTGGTTGTCGGCTAGCTTCACGCAACAACAGAAGCCCTTGGTAATGAGATTTGCGACCGTGCTACGCCGAAGAATGGCACCTTGCTACTGTAATCCTGTCACGATAAGAGTAGAAACATTGTGATGTTGTGGACGCAGTTTGATTCGTCCAAGACGGCCAGAGAATACTGAACGAAACGTAGCGTGCAAACTCAGGTTCTTCTAAAGATACATTTTCTTTCTCGGGCGAGTTATGTCACATCAGGTGCGTATTACAGGAAGTGTGGGGGATTGAGAGCGCCACCATTTCACCAGCGGCAACACGCCGGTTGCGGGCAAGCTGTGACGGTTTCAAGGGAATTGCGTCAAAATACGAATGGCTACCCAATGGTCCTAGCCTAGTTGCCAACTTGTGATTGGCTAATATTTACTCTTGAATATATATAGTTTCAGTGGAGGAGCGAGTGGCTATAGAACTTTCTCGAACTATCAACAAATCCGACAAATAATCAGGTGCTTGTTCATGTAAAATAAGGATCTTGAACTCAATACGCTGTGCCACAGGAACACAATGAAGACTTTGGAGAACAGGGGTGATATGCTGATACATGTATTTGTTTTAGTATGAGTAACAAGACGAGCGGCTGAATTTTGAACTAATTAAAACCTATGGATTACATAATCAGGAAGACCATAAAGAAGGCCATTGCAATAATCCAACCGTGACGTAATAAAAGGCATGGATGAGTCGTTCAGTTGTGGTGCGATTCAAATCATTACGAATTTTGCTAATACGATGCAAAGCAAAATACCCCGATTGACATATCTTAGAAACATGACTATTGACTAGCCATGTTAGAGTGACTCAAAGTACACACCCAGTATTTCTAACGACTGTGGTAGGAGTAGTGTACGCATTGAATAAAACAAAATAAGGAAATTTGGCAGAGCTGGTTTATAGTGGTAAAGTGACTGATTTTGGATCACGTGCCCCGGGTTCGATTCTCGAACTAAATTTTTGTTTTGTTTTGTTAACAACAGTTTAGCTTTTTCTTCTTCAAGTTCGTGGTTTGAAGGATTTTCTTTAACCCTGCGTGCACAGCAATGTGCCTGTTTGGTGAGGCAAGTTTTTGTATTTTTGTAATTTACGTAAACACCTTTGGGCCAATCCAGCTCAAACTTCATGTAATCCTCAATCGAACCCCCTAGTCTGAGGGCCCCTAGTCACCTTTAATGTCGAAATTACTAACAAGCCAAACCGACCAGAAGAAAAAGGGCCAATAGCAAAGCCCTATTGGTTTGTGTACAAATCCCATTCAAAACACGTCATTTGAGCGTAGTCGGCTATCATAAAGGAAACTATCAATCATTCTACTGCTAGCCCAGTGACAGACGGTCAACAGCTACTTTCACCCACAAAAAGCCTATGTCTGTGACTGTTTCATGTTAATGCTTTAAAAAGTGCCTTCGGGAGCAGCACCTTGGTGCATCCGGGTCGGGGGGGGGGGGGGGGGGGGGGATGCTGCACGCAGGGTAAGGGGGAAATCGTAAGATAAGCAGTCTTACAGCTCCAATAGCAAAGTACACATAATCTCGCTAGCCAATCACCAGATGGCAACAAGGCGATGACTAACGAGCAGTTACGAATGGCGTCCAAATTCTCATTATTAATTTGGTCATCATTTTGTAAAAATGTAAATTGAAATGCCTCTTCCTTCACAAAACAAACATTATTGCAGTAAAAAAAATTATTTCAACAAATAGGATGCCGCACACGGTGTGCCTTATAACGACCTCTACCTGGAAGTACCGCTCTCGCCAAATCTCGTTGGATTTCGAGGTCTATTAACCAGAATTCATCCATGTAATGAACCCTGGGATATCTCAAAAGTGAGCACTGACACTATCTGATACTATATTTTAAACTAAGTTTGTTTATGATTCATCTATTTAATTTAATTTAATTTAATTATTTTATTTTATTCCATTGTTTTGTACCGATCTTAGCAATATTTCTTTTAAAAATGTTATACCTTTTTATTTACTTGTTAATTCGCACCTTTAAGTTCATTTTATACTATTTTCTATCTTATCTTATTTTGTGTTCCCACATAATAACTTTGACTTCTGACCTTTATTAATTCCTGTCTGTTTATATATTTACATGAAATGTCTGACTTCCATCACCAAAGTTTCATGTTGTATTTTCTCAGTTCATTTTAATTGTAATTTTAGATTTAGTTTTATATAACTTTAGTTTAGCATTATTTTAGCTTTGTATTATAATAACTCGTCACTAAGGCGTCTTACTGTTTTACATAATTTTAGTTTTGCATCATTTTAGTTTTTTTCTACCAAGGTCATTTGTTTGTAAGCTTAAGTTCTTTTTCTACACGGCCCCTTGAAAAGCAGCACTATGTTGAATGGGCTACCGTGTCTAAAAAAGTGATAATAATAATAATAATAATAATCCTCAAAAGCCCGAAGAACACAAGGAACCAGCCAGGGAGTGAAAGTCCAATGCACATTTCGGCCCTTGCAAGGATTCGAACCCGGGCCACAGATGGGAAACGCGAGGAGAGGGGGAACAGCGCCAACCTCGACTCCTCACATAGTCGTGCTACGAGTATCTGGCAAGGCACTGCACTCTCTGCCGTCACTTTACGTTAAAATTCCGGTTTTTAAATGTAGGACCGTGTAGGCACAATGGATCAACATTCGGGGACAATTTCATGGGATGCCGTCCACTCACGCCATAAAACGTCCACAGCTGCACCACTGAGACCAATTCCATGGAGCTGAAAGCAAAAAACAATGCTAAACAGAAAAAAAAAGTTTTGCTTGGTAAAATCAGGTTACCAGTCATGATTTTCATGCTTAAAAACCAAACCAAACCAACACAAGAAACAGCTGAATACCACACGCATTATCACATGAAAATTTGGTTAGTAATTCTGCTTTGACCAGGGAATATATACTTTCCATGCTCAGCATATTTTTGGGCTGAGCAGATGAAATTGGAACATAAAGTCAATTTCACGGAGCTGCTCAGCACAAACATTTGCTTAGCACCACAAAGTCTTGCTTTATACAGGTTACCAGCCAAAAGGCCATGGGATTTTCATGCTTAGCAAACAACAGCTGAATGTCAGCCACAAGCGATACACTTCACGTCAAAATTTGGTTGGTAATCCTGTATTTACCAAGGAAGAATTTTCATGCTTAGCATCGCCGTGAAAATTGGCGCATGGTCTGTTTTCAGTCTTTCTTGCGCCTTTGATCTACTCTTTACAAACCTTTCCCGCTATAACTCTTGATGGTGAATACCGTACGTATCATACAACTCAACCATCGATCAAAAGTATGAATTGTTTCAAAACTTCCATGACGGCTATGGACCAGCATGTCCCATTTGCCAGACTGCTAGTGTGGACTGTGCATGCCACACGTCAGTGTTACGCAAGTTCCTCCTGCCTTTCGCCGCTAAGTTGAAGTTCGTCACATGAAATCTGATCCTTCAGGAGGGCAAATTCTTGGTGCTTAATGAAAAGACACTGTAAAGGGGCAATGTTCAAACCATACGGTTGTTCATAAAGGTCCATAGTGGAATTGACAATGAGCGGCAGCACAGGTGTTATGTTAGGGGTACCCAAAGTACATTACCAACCCCATGGGGTTATGCTTGCAATGAAAGGCAGCAGATATACAGTGTATTCCCCTTTATTCCAAGGCGTACTGGTATACAGGGTAATTGACAATACACATTTTGTAGACATTTTAACACACTTCCCAAATGGATCTAGTTTCTCCGTACATTAAAGTATCATGGGACTTTCACGCATAGGGCCTAAGTGGTGGGGAAAAATTGACAAAATCGCGGGTTGGGTTGTTCAGCTTATCGGACTAACAAGTGTGGAAATCCAACTGTCCACGTAGAACTCTGTGGTAAACCTCAGGTTTTATCATTAATTTTCCTAACCAAGTGGTGGAATAGGCTGCCGTGGAACAACCGATTTTTTTTTGAACATGCTATCTTTTTTAACATTGTTCAAAAGCGCCGACCTCAGCAAGCGGGCTTCACGCCCAGTCGGTCAACGACAGACTGCATCCTTGCCCTGCGTGTACTGGCTGAGCAACGGAGATAATTCCGCCAACCTCTTCTAGCTGCCTATGTTGATCTAAAAGGCGCCTTTGACTCTCTAGATAGAGATGCTCTCTGGAAGCTCCTTCAGGGAATTGACATCCCTTCAAAGCTGATCGCTATCTTTTACGTGCCTTCTATAAGAACACCCAATGCCGTGTAAGAGCCTAAGGGCTGTATGTGGAGTTCGCCAAGGCTGCGTACGTTGCTGCCCCTAATCTCTTCAATGCTGGCAATGATTACTGGCTAGACGACGCTGTTGCGGTCCCCAGATCTGGGAGTACCAGTACCGCAGTCACTATACAGACCTTTGCTATGCAGACGATGTTGTATTGTTTGCAGAGCTTACGGATGTCTTTGCATCAGCTTTGGACATCATGGCTTTGGAAGCTGCACCACTGGGGCTTAAAATCAACTGGGCGAAGACAAAGATCCAGTCAGACTTCGCATCAACCATCAGAGTATGCAAAGTTGAGGTAGAGTCATGGGTGCTAAAGTCACCAGCTCATGTTCAACTGAACCAGAGGTAAGGAGACGGATCGGTCTGGCTCAAGGTGCTTTCAGTCGCCTCACACGAGTCTGGCAATCTATACCGTCCGTCATCAGTACAGCAACTAAGCTCCGCCTCTTCGAAGCCACAGTCGTTCCAGGTCTCCTCTACTCCTGCGAAACTTGGACTACCTTCTCAGCAATTGATGCATTCCACCAGAAATGCTTACGTTCCATACTAAGGATCAGGTGGTTTCATCATGTTACCAACGAGGAGGTCTACAGCCGGTCTGGCAACCCTACACCACTGACAACTCGGATCAGACAGAGGAGACTGCAACTTCTGGGTCACGTGGCACGCATGGATGACAGTGTGCCTGCAAAACAAGCTGTGCATGATAGGGACAAAAGAGTTAGGGCGTAGACAAAGGGGTCCACGATTGACCGAACGTCCACGATTGAAAATCGTGTACAAAACATATGGGAGGCCTTCTGAAAAAGTTAAAGTATAAACAAAAGAGGGACAATAGGAGGTCCGCGATTGTCGGTATGTAAACACCTGTATGTGTGTGGGGGGTTCCCCCAAGTGGAAAAAGTGGGGGGGGGGGGCCAATGGCCACCCAGCCCGCCTCGTTCCGCCGCCTATGGTAGACAAAGAACATACCGGTACCTGGCCATTTTCCTGTGTCAACGAGATGCACAAGAGAACAAAAAAGTTTCACTGAATGAAGGTTTATTAAAGAATCAACAACGAATAATTACTCTATTAACATACACATTTACATATTAAAACTGATTAATATATTAAACACCAGACACACACTGTATTTCTACATCTTTTACACACGTAAAGATACGATGATTCTGTACTCAATTTCGCTTATAAGCTGCAGTATATTTTATCACTTGCACAGGTGCATACATGTATGTATAATAATACATGTACTGCGTTCAGTTTGTGTTGAAAATTTGTGAATATGGACGGATTTTTGTTAATGGCACATTTCTCCTACTTTTTAAACAAGTGATTACAACACACACATGCTGTAGACTGTAAAGTTAGAGTTAAAGATTTCCAAGTTTTCCCCAGACTTTTTAAAATTATAATTGAGTACAATGTTAAGTACTGATAAGGTTAGAGTACCATAAAGGGTGATTACAAAAAAAATGACCCAACCCTCCAAAAAAAAGGGACTCATTTTAGTTATGTGTACCTAATTTTTTTAATTCGGGTGTTTTTGTACTGAAAGAAAGGTAATGGAATTACGGCTATATCATGCCTATACAAAACCAAAAAAAGACACAGAAAATATTGTTACAAATTATGGCGATTTTTTTTTTAACTTGCTCTGGTATTTTGTTTTCCAAGTTTTGTCCGAAGAGTTTAAAATGTTTTCAAAGTGAACAAAGAAACTGGCAGGGGCGGGATTCGAACCTGCGACCTCCGGGTTACCGTACCGGCGCTCTACCAACTGAGCTATCTTGCCCTATGTTGGCGGTCTCCCAAATTGTCAGTATCTTTGTTCAGGTGTACAAGGCAATAATGCAACAAAAGCAGCTAGTTAGAATTCCACTACTTTGCACAACATGTCTTAAAATCGTAGACAACAAAAACTGGACAAAACAGCCGTTTTAGCTACGCAAATTTAAATTTCGTCAAACAAACCACAAGGGAAACCGACTAGGTAAATTCGAACGAATTTTCAAAGTGAAAATTAATTAAAATTTATATAAAATACCAATTATAAAGCCCACAAAGAGTCTTCTTTACAAAAACCTTGCAAACTCCTCTGAGTAAGTTGGGACTTCCATGGGATCAGAAGCTTCGCCAGATCGTTTTGCGGGGTTGAAATTGGCCGAAAATGACAAATCCACGACATCTGCAGTGTTTAAGGGTTGCCGAGGACCCCAGAGCAGTGTAGGGTCTATGGTTTGTATTCACCTAAAGGCACCCCCTTAAAATTCCCATTTCTATTGGACTATATCCACTTTTACAAGTAAAAAATCCGTTAAGGCAACGCCTCAGGAATTCTACATTCCGAAGGAGATTTTTTAACAATTCTGAAATCAGTAAAAATCCTGACCAAAAATCCTGAAATCAGCAAAAATACTGACAAATCTCACCCCGATTTTGAATTTGGGGGTGTCACAGATTTGAAAAGTACAGGCAGGGTGGGGCAGGGCAGGGCAGGGCAGGGCGGGGCAGGGTGGGGTGGGGAGTGTTGTGTTATGACATTGAGGGTGTCATTAAAACTGTCACATATTTTGAAAAGTTATGTACTACCATACACTGTGCAATTTGCCGACCGAGACATGACTAAGCCGATAGCGACACAAATTTGCGCACCAAATCAACTAATGGGTGATGCCACACCCCAACACCCTTCCATCGACGCCTGCGTATGTGTGGGATGTGTGCGTTTGATGGAGCAGCTGTTTCAACTACAGGTGGTTAAAACTGATGGAAACTGGGGCAAGAATGTTTACAAGCTTTCCAAAAGTACTTCGATATCTCTGTACATGTTATTAACACTGCGGTGTGCCATGACAATATACACGCACGTACTGTTACACCACGGTGACCTACTTAACAAAACAGTGCCATAGCACACCGCAGAGTTCAAGTATGGACCCTAATTAATGGTGACAAAAATGTGGGGAAAAGTCGCAAGAATAAGGCATTTCTGCTTATTTTCAAAAACAAAAGTAAGGAAAATGCCCTTTGTCTAGGAGTAACTAGTCCGGTTTATCATTCCAAAATACAAACTCTACTCACCTTCAGTTAACTGGGTGAATAGGCTTCTGTAGACAAACAGATTTTGCGCAAGCTATCTTTAAGCTACCATTGCACACAGGCAAAATGTTTGACAATTTTTTTTTTTCAGCACTTAAAAAGTACTGTTGAAAATGGTTTCCGTCATTTTGAACCATGATGTGGTGTTTTGCAAACACTAGTGCAATCTCATTGGACCTGGCTGTACTTGCGCGTCGTCAGTTGATCATCTGAACGACTCCGCCCTGTGAAGTTAAAACAAAGACAACTGCCGTCAATTTGTGAAACCTCGGATGAATTTTCTAATCAAAATGGACAGATTTAGGTTTTCATTTGAAGGATGGAGGTTCAAAATCACATCCAGTGCCCAGAATCACAATGAGGTTTAAAGCTGTGTCCGCATTGGACTTTTTTTGGTAAAACGTACGGGGACTGTTGTAAACTTGTCCAAATTGAGTCCTGGCCGGTTGTCATCTATATGCGCATTCCTGCACATACTCAATCCATTCATGTTTCAACTATATTGTTCTTGAATGGAAGTGTAACGAATAGATGGGTATTTTTAAACAAAGCTTTCATTCACACAAAAAGGGGGGCTCCGAGTGCGATGAATAGGACCACTCTATTCAGTGCGGTGCCCATTGTTTGCACTTGCGCTTGGCTGCACAGCCCCGATCTTCGCATACCTTCCCCAAATAAAACAGCCAGACACAATTTTCACCTCCAGAGAAAATAAACTACAAAATTTGGTTTAATCAGTTTAATAACAACAACACTGATTTTGGGAAGGCATACATGCAGTCAAACCTACATGTCCTGGCTGCCGTGATAAAATGGCCATCCGCCCTATTCGGCAATTTTTGGTCCGTCCTGACAGACAAGTTCCCACATTAAAGCACCTTGGTATTCCGGCCACCTATGAACTGTGGCCAAGGGCCAGTTTATTTGCACCTATCGCTTGCGTTTTGTTTAATTCTGCTTTTAACTGGACACAAATGGCTACAAAAAGAAAGAGCGCCCTCTGTTGTCAAAATGAGTCCATGTGTGTCTAGTTTTTCTTCATTTTTCTCTGCATATTATTTTTGCAGAGCCACCACACAGGCGCATGTAATTATCCCCTACGGTTTGTGCAAGCACACACCACATGCACACATTACATGGATGGATAAATACATGGACAGGTGCTGTAAAACCTTGGCATAGTGGACACCTGTTTACAGTGTCCACCCTTCTCGGCTTCTTTGGGTGGTTACTTTATCCAGGCTGAACCCATTGAATACGGACGATGGCCATAGCCGCGGTTATGAAGGCGCATTCTTGCACTTACTCAATCCATTGTTTGCTCTTTTGTTTCCATCACGCTTGGCTGCACAAGCAAGTATTGGCATACCAGCAGTCCATTAACAACAGCCGGACAGAACAGGTTGGGAATTTACGTATAATTTGATAAACGTTCAGCAAAACTTTGCCGTAGCGTTTAAACATTTAAACGTTTAGTCAACAATTGCAAAAAGGCTGCCGCCCGTCGACACATCCTAGTATTTGAGAGGTGCCGTCCGCGTCGAGCATTGATCGTGGCCCAGCAGCGTATTGAAAACATCAAACACAAACAATTGTATACACTGTGTAGTACTAAAGGCGTTTGTATTTCTTTGTAAATTAAATAAATTTACAAAGATCATAGATTTTTTGTAAAAAAAAACTGAAATGTATATTCTGTAAATACAAGGTCCAATTTTACAAATTTGAGTTTCGTTTAAACGTTTGGGAAAATTTCTAATCGGATTTCAATTTTTGTTTGTTTAAACGTGTAAACATCCTTAGTTAACTGTACCTCGCAAATGTGATGATCGCTATGAGACCAAAGACGGCTTCAAGCAGGAGGAACACCAGCTCGATAGAAATCACAATCAGCTCGATCCGAAGGACGTAGGTCTGCCAGAGGAACAAATAGAGGCAGAAGAACAGCGTAGCTAAGCTGATAGCCAGGGACACGCCCAGATGCACAATCTTCTCAGTCAAGTTGCCCTTCTTACCTAAAGGAACAGACAAGACGGCAAGTAGAGTGATGAGTAAGTCTCGCAACTTCAATCGCTCTGTTTGGAAAATCTCTGTACCAAACACGGACTAGTCTGGTCTTGGAATCCTTAGTTTTTCTTGACACAAAAGAAGTGCACGTGATCGGTTTATCAGAAGTTAGCCTCTTGAATACAGATGACGGACATAGCCGCGGTTTGAAAAAAGACCACTTGGCCGGTTGACATCTATAGGCGCATTCCTGTGCTTACTCAATCCATTCAGTTTTGAACCATATTGTTCTTGAATGGGAGTGTAATGTATAGATTAAGCTTGTGCGGTTTTTCCCGGTTTTATAATTAAACCAATCACGTCCGGTTTTGATTTTTGAAAAAAATTTAAACCGTCTGCAACAATATTTCATTCATTTCACAAAATCAGAGTGAAAAAAATGTCAAACAATACTTCCAAAACCACAAAGAAAAGATTACCGTACTTGTCTGAAGAACACTGAACAGTCTTTGTCTTAGGCACAAATGACATTTCCCGAATCGTGAGGCTTAATTATTTCACGCATCGCAAGCGCGAGCCCATGCTGGACACAGCGCTTGCCTGCACATGCACACCACTTTACACATGCCACATACGCGCTGCATGCACGGCGGGCTGGCCAGCCGGCGGAAACGAACACCACTGGATTTACTATACTATACACACGAGCTTGTGCGCGTCTACATCACAAATCTCTTTAGACTGCGACCTAGTACTCTATTGGAAACACTCATATCGCTCACGTATTAAACGCGTCACGAAAATTGACAAACAGCCAATTGAACCAAATAAGCTGCTTCGACTTGGCGAGTCTGATTCTCGCATTGCACATGCAGGGGAATTCCCTCACATGTGTAATACACTGCCCATACTGTCCCCATCCCACTAGAGCTTTCCGAGTTAGAAGGCCCTAACTCGGAAAGGAGCACTGCCTTTTTTATATTTTGTGTTGTTTACATTGTTTATCTTGTGTCAATAAACTTAAGATACTATCAGTTAATCCTTTGTTGACTTAAGTTCTTAGCTATATGAGTTATATTTAACACAGAAACATCTGCAAGAATTCTTAGTTTTATTGTAAAAAAAATGCCTCAGTTCAAATTTTCTATCCTGTGTAACTACTTAAAAAAAACTTTGAATCATGAAAAACGGCCGCTGAAAAGCTGAGAACGATAATAAACTTGAACGAATCAGAGAGGTGATTTGTACGCTGTGAGTAGTACCAGCAAATCCCAGCCTGGAAGTGTTTACTTAAGGATTACAAGCAATTGTTTGGCTAATGGATTACAAAGATAAGAAGCTGGCAAAGGTGTTGGTGTGTCAACACCAAAAGGCAGTGAAGTTGCCTGTTTTGGCTCTAGTGGGATGTTTCCCTCATGCGCGGTACACTACCAATATACCGGCTTGGATTTTACTCTTTTTTTTACTTTGCACGTGTTCGCTGGTCGCAGGGATCGTCAGCTTCGTTGGTTCCGCTCTGCATGTACCACTATTAGCGTGACAAAAGCTCGTGATTACGGAAGCCAGCGCTGTGTTCCCAGTCACACGAACGATGGCTAGCTTCGCGAAGAAATAATTTTTAGGATCGACAAGAGAGTGGGGGGTGTTCGCGTCGTTCGTGGGAGGGGAACGCATCCGGTGTTTCCGCGCGCTCGACGTGAGCTTGAAGCCAGTGGCGACAAGATGGCGGCGCCCTTTGTTTTCGAGGTCGGTAAACCGGTTAAACCGAGTCAAACTTGGGCGTTTTTTTCGGTTTTGGTTTTATCTAAAACCGCACAAGCTTAGTATAGATGTAGCTTTTTCAAACAAAGTTATCATTCATATGAAACTGGGTTCCTAGTGGTACCTATTGTTTGCGTTTACACTTGGCTGCACAGCCCCCATCTTGGCATACCAGCACCCCATCAATAACAGCCAAATTCCTGCTATTTGGGTCATCAATATGCAATATTTTCATCAAGTCACATGTTTGACAAGCCTGTTTGACATGGTAAGTCAGAGGATGTCCGAGTGTCCAAAAGACACCCCATTTAAATTTGGACACCTTGTAATACTTGTCATTTACTTGCAAAACGATGCTAACTGAATAATTTGGATACCCAATTGACCCCAACCCTGTTAAATCCAACAACACCGAACAGTGGTAAAAAGCTGTTGCAATTTGTTGAATTTAGCAGTCAACACAAACATTGAAGATGGTTAGGGTTAACATACAGTACACTTAAGCTGTGTTTACATTGGACTTTTTTGGGGTCAATCTTCTGCGACTTTTCTGTAGAATAAAAAAATTAAGTCCAATGGGGACACTTGGCAAACTAACGTCCTGTCAACTTACCACAACCGTGATGTAAAAATACCAGGCCGAAAGCGGTCGCGGAAGATTGCCGGCTTTCTTATTTTTTTATTTTTTTTAGGAGGCTTTGGAACTCGGCGGTGCATTTGACGATGATACCATTTTCTATAAATGAATTATACTAGACTGATCTCTTTGTGTCGACGGGTACGGTATGGTAGCTGACTAGTCAATGCAATTTTAGCACGTGAAAAATTACGCTCTGTCACTACGTCTATCCCGTTTAGGTCAAAGGCGATTGTGCACAGCGCCCACAATGCGTGAAATTCTGCCAGCCTCGCAAGGCGAATAAAAATTCTGTCGCGGTTACAAATATCCAAATGGGAATGCACGGTAGAATTACAAGGTATGTCGCGGTTAGTTTCTGCGAGGCCATGGAAGAAAAAGTGCAATGGAAACACGGCTTTAGACACTGTTTCCAAAACTTAGATAAACCTTTGTGTCTTGAGATATGGTGAACACAATAGGATAGGTTTACCGTGTTGCTTCATTTTCATTCACGAACCTTCTTTACTGCAGTTTACAAACCCAGTCAAGCGAGAAATCATAATCACCGCACATGACAGAAGTCCCGGCAAAAATACTTTTTAAAAGTTTGGGGTGGGGTAGGAGGGGCTGTAACCCCAAATCAACACCCACGTAGAATTGAGCCTGGTTCCTGAGCATGTGACATCAGTTTGTTCCAGGAATTGATTTTCAACACATTTGAATAAACAGAGAGCAGAGTTCTAAAAACAAACATGTACGATTTCAAGAACAGCAGAGCACTTGACGCATGGCTTAGGAAACATGGCAACGAAACACTCTTACCAAGGAACAACCGGACATACTCAATCCCAGCCATCAAGATGATCATCACTGCCTCGGCAGCTAAATTAGCACTCGGGTACGGAAGCACCGATGCTGTTGGATACAAATTCAAAATTGATTTATTTCAAAATGTTAGTCCGTTCCTACCTTTGCTACGCAGGCGACGACCGCATTGCAGCTTCCAGCACAGCATTTGCTTGGATTATTGTAACTAGTGCAGTGCCCGTTCAAAATGTGCCTGTTCAAAACGGACAAATTGCTTGGCTTTCGTAAAAAAAAAGGCCACGGATTTATGTTTCCATGCCACACATGTATCACAGCTTTGGACGCGAGTTTCTTGGGAAGAGCTGGTTTTGTAACACTGATGCACATGCGTCTAATTTGCATATTAGATCTCGCCCCATTGCATGCGTGGCGGTCTATACCCGTGGCGGTCTATACCCGTGGCGGTCTATACCCGTGGCGGTCTATACCCGTGGCGGTCTATACCCGTGGCGGTCTATACCCGTGGCGGTCTATACCCGTGGCGGTCTATACCCGTGGCGGTCTATACCCGTGGCGGTCTATACCCGTGGCAGTACAGTGCAGTGCAGTGCCTGTTTAAAATGTGCAGCAGTGCGTGGCGGTCTATATATACTGCCACGTTTGCGGGTCTAGGCCTCCGGTATTGCTTTCTTTTTTGCAGCTTTTTTGAGAACCACTCATCCAAACAACTTCAAACTTGACACTGCACATTCTTGGGTACTGAGCAATACACCTGCCGATTTTCAACTTCATACAATGGCAAGTTCTGGAGATAATCAAATTACGGACAGACACAAATACATACATACACACACATACACACAGACAGAGATTCCTGGAATTATAGTAAGATGTAGCCCTGATTACAGTGGGGAAAGATTTACAAGGTTTCTAGGTTGAACTATACATGCCTTTGTAAATAAAGAGAAGAACTTCAACCACCCAGAAGAATGCAAAGTACCATCCGTTGAGATACAGCAGGATTTGTAGAGGTAGGGAGGACAGCTGGTTAGAATTTGCTAAGGAAAAAACACTAACACACTTGCAACCGATACTCGATGGGATAATTCCAAATAACACGTACACAAGCCATTTGGTAAATACCACCATTCTTTTTCTCGATACTGCCATCTTTACCTGTTTGGGAAGGCATGTAAATGTGTGAATGAGATTTTTAAGCTGGAAAAAGCTCATGCGTGCAAACCCCCCCCCCCCCCAAACCCCCCCCCAAAAAAAAAACCAGAACAAAACAAAACACAACAGCAGTAGCAGCAGCAGCAGCAAAAGCAGCAGCAGCAATACCAGCAGCAGCAACATCAGCAGCAGCAACATCAGCAGCAGCAATAGCAGCAGCAACAACAGCAGCAACAACAGCAGCAACAACAGCAGCAACAACAGCAGCAACAGCAGCAACAGCAGCAACAACAGCAGCAGCAACAACAGCAACAACAGCAGCAGCAGCAGCAACAGCAACAACAGCAGCAGCAGCAGCAGCAGTAGCAACAGCAGCAGCAGCAGCAGCAGAAGCAACGGCAGCAGCAATAGCAGCAGCAGGAGCAGCAATAGCAGCAGCAGCGGCAGCGGCAGCAGCAGCAGCGGCAGCAGCAGCAGCAGCGGCAGCGGCAGCGGAAGCAGCAGCAGCGGCAACAGCAGCAATAGCGGCAGCAGCAATAGCGGCAGCAGCAATAGCGGCAGCAGCAATAGCGGCAGCAGCAATAGCGGCAGCAGCAATAGCGGCAGCAGCAATAGCGGCAGCAGCAATAGCAGCAGCAGCAATAGCGGCAGCAGCAATAGCGGCAGCAGCAATAGCGGCAGCAGCAATAGCGGCAGCAACAACAGCAGCAGCAGCAACAACAGCAGCAGCAGCAACAACAGCAGCAGCAGCAACAGCAGCAACAACAGCAGCAGCAGCAGCAGCAGCAGCAACAGCAGCAGCAGCAACAGCAGCAACCACAACAGCAGCAATAGCGGCAGCAGCAATAGCGGCAGCAGCAATAGCGGCAGCAGCAATAGCGGCAGCAGCAATAGCGGCAGCAGCAATAGCGGCAGCAGCAATAGCGGCAGCAGCAATAGCGGCAGCAGCAACAGCAGCAGCAGCAACAGCAGCAGCAGCAGCAGCAGCAACAGCAGCAACAGCAGCAACAGCAACAGCAGCAACAGCAGCAACAGCAGCAATAGCAGCAGCAGCAACAGCAGCAATAGCAGCAGCAGCAATAGCAGCAGCAGCAATAGCAGCAGCAGCAGCAGCAGCAGCAACAACAGCAGCAGCAGCAACAACAACAGCAGCAACAGCAGCAACAGCAGCAACAGCAGCAACAGCAGCAACAGCAGCAACAGCAGCAACAACAGAAGCAATGGCAGCAGCAGAAGCAATGGCAGCAGCAGAAGCAATGGCAGCAGCAGAAGCAATGGCAGCAGCAGAAGCAATGGCAGCAGCAGAAGCAATGGCAGCAGCAGAAGCAATGGCAGCAGCAGAAGCAATGGCAGCAGCAGAAGCAATGGCAGCAGCAGAAGCAATGGCAGCAGCAGAAGCAATGGCAGCAGCAGAAGCAATGGCAGCAGCAGAAGCAATGGCAGCAGCAGAAGCAATGGCAGCAGCAGAAGCAATGGCAGCAACAGAAGCAATGGCAGCAGCAGAAGCAATGGCAGCAGCAGAAGCAATGGCAGCAGCAGAAGCAATGGCAGCAGTGGCAGCAGCGGCAGCACTGAGACATCACAGAAAAAGGGGGGAGTTTAGGGGATTCCACGAACCCCCGCCCCCCTCCCCCTCCCCCACCCCCACAGCAGGCGCGGATTTTTTGGGGGGCCACGGGGGGGGGGGGGGGGCCACGGGGAACGTTCCCCCGGTAAATTGAGAGAGAAAAAATGGGAAAAAAAGAGGAAAAGAAAGAGGGGGTGAGAGAAAAGGAGGGGAGGAGGAGCAAGCAAGCTAGTCTGGTTTCCTGACCTGATTCCTCGACGTCTATAAATTGCTCCGTTTCATCTGGAGAACTTGAGGGTCAGGGTACCGTGTGGAAATTACAATCGCCGATAACAATTATCTGTCGGACTCGACGTCAGAACACATTGGCCTATAGGCCTACAAGTACGATAAGTCTATTATGTCTTGCAGTCGATCTGCTGATGGTATTAACACAGCGCAAGGAACAGTCTGAAATCAAGCCCTTTTCTTGAAAATGTTAACTGGACTGAATTAAAACCAAGACAAATTCCGGATAATTTAAAAATGAAGGGTAAAAAATGCAAATTAAACGCCAAAAATGGGGGAGGAAGAAACTTAGATTTTTGTAGTCATGACATACCTAAAATAATGGCTAAAAATAATGGCTAAAATAATGATATATAATTCTCCATATAATCTTTACAAAACTTTTGTTTAAAAAAAAGTCAGGTGAAGTGGCCAGGAATCGCCTGAGATTGCACCACGGAGCATCTAGAATCCAACAAATTTTGGGGCCCTTAAACGTAGCTTTTGAGTTTATTTTCCTGAAAAACGTCGGCCAGCGAAGCATGAGGAATTTGTGAACCTCACGGACAGATAGATAAGCACACAAATATAATGGGCGTGAAATTAGTGTCTAGAGTGAGGTAAACATTTTGTAATTTTGCTTCTAATTTGTTTCAGCTAGGCCTACTTCCAGTAGCTATATATTCTGGACTCCCTCCGCAACGCGAAGGAAGTCTATACTGGGCTACGTTTTGGGTGTGCCCCCGTCTACAAAATTCCTGGACCCGCGCCTGCACCGCCCACGGTTCTTTCAAGGTTAAAGAGTGTGCACAAGTTTCATGCATGATGATTCCATCTGTCGATGAGTATCTCACCCTATGCGTGCACTATTTACTCCCATCATTAACCCTAACCCCCTAGACCCTTTTTGCTAGGAACCATCCTCAATCCTCTAAAATCCTCCGATTACCCTGCCCCAAAAAATGCATTCATCCTCAATCCTCCAAAATCCTCATGTGCTTTAAACACCATTCATCCTCAATCCTCCAAAATCCTCTGCTTGAAACACCATTCATCCTCAATCCTCCAAAATCCTCTTTTAAAAAAAATACCATTCATCATCAATCCTCCAAAATCCTCCTTGCTTGAAACACCATTCATCCTCAATCCTCCAAAATCCTCTTTTAAGAAAAATACCATTCATCCTCAATCCTCCAAAATCCTCCAAAACTGCAAGGAGGATTTTGGAGGATTGAGGTGGGTTAGGGTTAACACCCTCCTGTGACGTCACACTATTGTTTTCCCTCTCCATTATTTTGCACGAATGGAGCGCGACACGCCATTCTGCATTTTACGAATGGCGTGTTGCACTCAACCCCAGTAGGAGATATAGGGCAAAGTGCGAATTTTACAACTTATTTTCATTTGTATTTTACTCCCAAACAAATACAGCATTGGACAAATATATGACAATTGATTAGGGTTTACAGTAAAATTTTCCATTTACACATTGCCCAAAAATGTATTTATGACACGAATGAATAAATGAATGTGTTTTGCGTTAGAAAAATACTGCAGTCCCTGTCCGAACTCGCCATGTTCCCACCTTGGTGTCAAATGAAACGTTTTCCATTTGAATTCCCCTACTGATATCGTTCAAACTACTTGGAGTGCATAGGATAATAGAGATTACGTGACCAACATACCAATGTATTGTCAACATTCCTTTACTGGACTTTCTTGATTTTACAAAAACACGACATTCGTTTATACAATAATGAAACATTCTTGGACGGTTAATACACTCGGTAGCACGCCGTTCGTGGGTGAGAATGGCGCCCGAGGGCCATTCTCACCCACGAACGGCGCGCTCCTCGTGTATTATCCTACTCGTAAACACCCTAAGTACATTTGTGACCCGCTCCAGAAAAAGGTGATATAAGTCGCGCTATGCATTTACGTGTAATGGCCCTTTCAATGTTAAGAGAGTGAAATTTTTCGTCCAAATTCATTTTTTGGTTTTTGTCTTTAATGACATCTTAATTATCTGAAGTTTCAGGTTTGGTGCACAGCAATGTTTTGATTTCAGTGAATAAAGTGAACAAATAACCTTTTTAGAGTGCATTGTTCCATTGCATTGTATAAGAACTAGCTATTTCAAAGCCTGATTTCTCTGTTGTGCACTTTGAACTCCATAGAACTAATTAATATGCAAAAACTTGATATCTCCAGAATGGAAAGGGCTTTGGAGCTCTATCATGTACCAAATGAAAGCTTACATTGCGGGCTTTCCAAACATACATAAAACTCATTTTTCATATTTTGCGACATAATATACCTTTTTCCAGAGCGGGTCACATTTATGTATGGATGAACATTGTTGAAAGGATACAACCACAGTCTTTCCTGAAAAGAAACAAAGAAGAAATGCAAGAAATACATGTACGGAAAGATTTTACTTTAATACCCAAACCTTTAATTCTGAGACTTTAGAATTCGGAACATTTCGTGCAATATTATAGGGGAAGTTTGTATTTTCTGTGTAAGCCTTGGTGCAGTACATGTATGGTCATTCAGTGTTCACATAATTGTTGATTTCTACCTCATTTCCTAATGTATTTTACTGATATAAAACTTGAAATAACGGATTGTGTTACACATTTAGACAGTTGTTATCAAGGAGGGTTGATAATTTTCTAAGTCGATGTTGCTCCTCCTGACCCATTTTGGTGAGGGGGATTAAAGTAAAATCTTTCAGAGAAAAATGTCAGTGTCGTGCTCCTAGTTTTCTAAGCCTAAAGATTCATATCATTAATTCGGTATACACTACACACACGTGATATGAGAAAACCAATTTTGCATTGTAGAACACATCAATCATGTCAATGTTAGTGTTGGGTGGTTCCAGAATTTCGACGACTGTTTTATGAATGGTACAATGAACGTGAAGCAGTCGCCGGCATACGGCTTGTCGCGCATGCGTGCACATGAGCCTGCACATGGGTGACGTCATAAGGTCGAGGGGTCACGATTTGAACTCCACGGCAGCGACAAGACATGTCTTACGGGTTCTCTGCGAATTGAACGGTAAATTTCACTTTTTATCCGGATGGTAAGTGAACCTTAGTACCTCCATCTTAATTATGTTACTCCACTTGTTCCGCAGGTGGCGTATCTAGTATTTTGGTGGTCGTTTTAAGGGTGAAATCGGATGTTTTTGTTGGCAGTGGTTGGGATTTCAGACATATTTTCAGAATCACCACTTTTTACTGCAGACTTGCTCGGACCCTACTATCGCCAGATCATGTCCAAATGTTTAAAAAGGCGATAGAGGGTCCAAGTTACTCGGACTAGGCCTAGGCCTACATGTACTGATGTAGCTTGAAAATTCCAGCTCTCGGCTAAGTAAGATTCGCCGTTAATATTACAGCTGGAAGACCTTGCATAGGGTTCACAGCGGTTTTTTTCTTTGAGCGCCGATACACATGTATCTTCCGTTTCCCTGAATATATCAACCAAACACTCACCAAAATGCAGAGTAGTCATTCATGCAGCGACTGATCCCCTAAAAATGAGAATACGATCAAGTTGTCGAGCGCAATCGCGCTGCGCTGCACGAATTGACTAACACTGTAAGTGTAACAGTAACAGTAACACTACAGTTACTCTGCGTTTTGGTTGAGTATTTGGTTGATATATAGATACTATATTCTTCAGAATTTCAGCCGTGAATACAAGTTAAACTATCACTAAAAAATGTTTGTAAATAGGTGAAACAAATCCCCAGTTATCAGTGTTATTGTTTTACCAATACCATGTTTACCTCTAACGTTAGTCGTTGACACTGAATCCCCCGCCATGTTGGAATGTCGGTAAATAATATTATTGGCAAGAGAGGGCGCTCTTCAACGTTCACGTCGGGTGGGTGTATGTATATGTTGTGGCCACGATGCCGAGAACTTCGCCGACCTTCTCAAACCGTTGCCTTTTTGTGTAATAAATTGTTGAGGGCTGTACATTTGATGAACTGCAGAAGTAAAGAGCAGAAACAGTGGCTGACATTTTAAATATGAGGCAGAAGCCTTGGAGCAAATACGTTTGGGGTGTTTACGGAGGGAATGCTCGTTTTCATGGCTTCTTGAAAAAAACAAAAAAACAACAAGGTTTAATATAATTTTCATTACGTGTGAATCCCTTTTCGTGGATCCGAACGGTGCTAGGGCAACGGCGGCGGAACAGGGGGGGGGGGGAAATTTGTCCCCCCCCCCCCCACTTTTTTCCACTTGGGGGAAATTCCACCCCCCCCCCCCCCCCCCACACACTTTTGGCAGTTCCGCATAACGAAAAACATAGAAAATGGCAAGTTGGCACCAGCCGGCCGGCACCGGCGCTAGTTTCCCCCAACCCCCAACACCCAACACCCCCCCCCCCCTCCACTTTCAAAAGTGTTCCGGCGATGTTGTGCTAGGGACGAGTTTAATCAAGCTTCTGTTGGCTTAATTCATGAGCAAGAAAGTTTGCCGAGCTCAGAAAAGATTTAGCAAATAATTTAAATAATTTCAAGTAATGTGAAGTCATTAAAATTAAATAATTCCAAGTAATTTTACCAATAAGCCAGTTCGGTATTTTAACTGCGCATGTGCACAATGACATTTTATCCCGAATGGCCCGCGTGACCTAACGCGCGCGTGTGAACGCAAAAGGTGGTCGCACACCGAGCACGTGTTAAATTCAACCAGAGTGGGCGTTCGCGTAACATCGCGTGACATTACGTCAGCAATTTTATCCCGAATAACCTTTGACCTTTGAGATACCGAACTGGCTTATTATTGGTAAAAACTAGCGCTTTGTTAAAGCTCTGAGATGCCGAATTGTGGGTCTAGTTCGTGGAAAGGCTTTACTTTTGCGAATAGTCATGACTGGTCAAGCAAAATTTGTTTTACTTCACATTACGGTTAATTGGATACCAATTTCTCTGTTGCAGCTGATACGCTCTTTTGGAGCAAAACAGTGCAATTAGAGAGATACTGACAATTTGGGAGACCGCCAACACAGGGCAAGATGGCTCAGTTGGTAGAGCGCCGGTACGGTAACCCGGAGGTCGCAGGTTCGAATCCCGCTCCTGCCAGTTTCTTTGTTCACTTTGAAAATGTATTCAAAATTTACCTAGTCAGTTTCCCTTGTGGATTGTTTGACGAATTATAGGTTTAAAAGTCGTATCACGCATTGGGTGAACCCCACAATGTCGCTAATTCCCAGGTTGTATCGTAAAATTGGGTGTGATCCCTGGCTCTACGGCATTCTGGGTTTATGACTTCTGACTAGCGCCCACCCGAACAAAGATACTGACAATTTGGGAGACCGCCAACATCGCAAGATGGCTCAGTTGGTAGAGCGCCGGTATACGGTAGCCCGGAGGTCGCAGGTTCGAATCCCGCTCCTGTCAGTTTCTTTGTTCACTTTGAAAATGTAGAACAGAAACTTGTTAAAACATGTTATCCTTGACGTTGTTGTCCATAAGGTGTTTACGGTGCTCCTTTAAATCCGTATGCGGAATACGAGCAACTGTATGTACTCTACACAGAAACATTACTATACTCAATAAACATGGACTCGGCCGTTTTCACTGAAATAAAAACTTCAACTGGCCGAAATAATGATATAAAACTTTATTGCATTTACGTCTTAAACAATAAGTAGGCTTATAGGGACACATTGCTTTGGATGTTGCGATTTGGGCTATAAAACTGATATGGTTGGGAAGCTTTTTAAAAATAGAATATAGAGATTCACATAACTATCCCTTCAAATTGCGTGGTTTTTGTTTAATTTCGTGATAAATAACGGTCCGCCATTTTGTAGAACCAAATTTTTGACTCCACAAAATGGCGGACCATATTCACCAGTCGTATTTCCAGTCGCATCTGGTTGAAGTACGTTCTGTTGATCCATTTTGATGTACTGGCGATATGTGTCGCGAGGTAGAGAATTGTACCTGGCGATCATCTGATAGGTTCACAAGGCCACTGGCTGCGGTGCCAGCCTAAAGACTCTTACAGCGTATTTTGCGCATTAATAAGACGGTGGTATTTGGTACTGGAAATAAGTCTATGTTTCGCGGGTCAGATGTCAGGGGTAAGCGGCCAATTTTTTGTTTTGTAATCACTACTCACTAATTACAACACATTATAGGTGTTTTTGCATGAACAACTCTTATCAAAGATAAGGAACATTTCTAAACAGCAAAATTTAATGACATTTGAAGGCAATGTGTCCCTTTAAGTACACAACGTTGACACACTACCCCAAAACCAGGCTGAAGTATAACATTAAAAATTACCGTAAAAGTACGGTCAAAGTAATGTTATAAAAGTACATTTTATTGGCCTAAACCTTACAAAATCTAGACGTAAAAATGGAATTTGCTTGTAAATTTCACGACCAATGTGAATATTGGTTGAGGACCTGTAAATATTTCAAGTAGGCCTATAGGCCTACCACTGAAAACCTTTCCTCTGTAGAAATACACTCTAAAAACGGAGGTGCTAAATTTAGCACTTAAAGATCTAAAATTGTGCACTTTTTATAGGTGCTTGTATAGTGACTGCACATGCCGTGCTGATTTAGCACAAGCAAGCGTGCTATAATGATAGCCCTCAAAAAGAGCTGAAATAAATGCACTTCAAGTGCTATTTTCAACAACTCATAGGAAACAAAATAGAGAAAAGCGGAAAAATCACATGGAAATACCGGTACGTCTGGAGACAAGACTGCGGCAAACTTAAGAGGCAACGGAGGTTACTGCACTGTAGAAACTTAGGCCCTATGCTAATTGCTTTCTTGATCAAGATCTTCAAAAAGCTACTTGAAATTTCACAATTAATTCAAATCAGCTCCGATATATACGAATTCCGAATTATCGAAACACCAATCTGTGCACTTCCGGGTTTTAAAGCGAGGCTCTCGGAGCTAAGTAAGCAACTTACTACGCTGAACGTTAATTGCAGTGCCATTTGTGGCGTAATTCTTTCATGAATTAATTAATTTGGTGAATATCACGGTGTTTGTTTAGCAATGAGAGCCTCGCTTTCATCCCGGAAGTGTGCAGACGAGGGCTAATGTGAAATTCATCTATTACCTTAAGGGACCAAATTTCTAAAACAACATTGTAATGAATAATATTTACAAACGCCGGTTATTTCAAGGCTTGATTGAAACTGAGGCATATTAATTCAGGAGACAGTATAACACAAATCAAATTATACACAAAAAAGTACCAAATCCTAAAAACAACACAGTAATATAATTCAAGCATTTGTCTGCGTGGTTCTTTTTCAGTATTATTCTCGAGAAAATATACCGGTACTGATAGGCCGAAAGAAAATGTATTCCCTTTTGTTAAAAGCCAAGCTTACGCGACAGCCCATGTGCAGCGAGCATTCATCTATAAACTGCGTCTAGTGGTTTTTATCACGGTGGCAGACTCGTGGACGGTGGTCAGTTATTAATACGGGTCCGAATCCAGCCGGGGAGGCTTTTTTATGTCCCTGAGCAAGCCACTTTACAACATTTAGTTTTCTTCATCCAGTAGCAAAAACGATACCCGTGAGTTTGGGGCCTGGGATAGCTGAGGATGGTTTAACCAGAGGCTCCGAAATGGTTGCCTTTGTGACATCTCCCATGGGTGATAATGTCTCGGGAGAAGGCTTTGCTTGCTGGTGAGGGCATGGGATCCGGGAGGAACCTGATGCCAAGTATTCTGGTACAATGCTACTCGCGATGCGTAAACGTCACTTTCTATATTGTTATTCTCCCTTCACAACTTAGGATAAGTGCATAGGTTCTATCATCTTCAGTAGACCTAAGATGACGTCACACTGTGAAGCCGGTCGGGGACGGTCGGAACAGCGCGCTGTGACATCGTGGCATGCATTGCGCTACATACACATTTGGATTACGTCAATTTCTGTCTGTTTTTGCGACAAACACGACGACTACGTTTTTCAAATACAAGGAAATAACAATGGTTTCATTTACGCCCCAACACGAAGAACAGTATAAAAGCATTTACGTACAACGCACATTTTTGTCGGAGAATTTAAGCCATTAGGCCTATACCAAAACGTGGAAATCTTTCTGCAAGTCTTCACTTGGCAGATGAAGCCTATACAAGAATTAACATTCATCAACGAAACAAGAAAACATTCGACATACATGTTGACATGGCGAAAATGTAACTTCAAGGGGACAATGATTGCAAGTGTATGAAGTCTTTATAATGAATGAGACCGTGCGTCTTCATGTTTTCTTTTTTTCTCTCAGAGTGAAGTTGTACGGCCCATCCGTGGTCCCCGCATGAGTTTGTTCATGGCCCGTTTGACGTGCGCAGTAGCGCCGTGGGCCTTGCGTTGCGCCCTCTCGTGCTTCTCATCGGCACGCTTGTGCTTCCACTCCCGAAACGCGTTGTGGAAAAGTTCGGCAACGTTCCAGATCTGCCGGCCGTCCTTGGCTGATATTTCACAGTAAGGGTAACCCAGGTCTTCGGCCAGTTTCTTCCCCTCGGACTCAGTGACAGTTCTGAAACGAGATGAATACATTTTCCTCTCAGATTTAGTTCAATTCAGGTTCAGTGAACTTCAGTCTCCGGTGATACACTATTATAGCATGCTACCAAAACTAATAATTATCTTAATAACTTCACGTTTTTGCGTTTTATTTGCAAATACGCTGCAATTCTCTGCCAATTCTCTGTATTAAAATCTGCGGGTAGGGGAATCTGTGGACCATTCTTCTAGACCACGGCCAACCCCTACCCCTGGGATTCACGCCGTGAAACCAACCAGACAAACACACAAACGAAAACATCTCTCCACAATACAGTGGCCGATTAAAAGAATAGTGGAATGTCGTCCCTCTGAATGTGATCCTTTTAGAAATCAGCCCGCGTGGCTGCCTGGCCGGCGGGTCCGGATTAAGATACAACGCCAGGCCGAGGCCAGCATGTCCTGGGAGATTGGGATTTTTTGAAGAATATAGGAGAATTTTGCCAGAATTTGTAAAGAGATGGAACTAAATAGACGCGCCCAGCCTCGACAAAAGCACAATTCGTCGTGTGGAAGATTGGCTAGATCCCCTAGCCACTAAAAATAAAGTTCAGTGCACACGTTTATAGAGACTTACATACAGAAACTTGATTTCTCACCTCATTTCTTTCCGCAAGTCGTTCTTGTTGGCCACCAGGATGACGGGCAGCGAGTTCGTCGTCTTGAGGGCGTTCTCCACATCCCGTTTGATGTTCGAGATTTCCTCGAAGCTCCGCCGATCCGACACGGAGTAGACAAAGAGGAACGCGTCGCCCCAGAGGGCGTAGGCGTTACGGTGGCCATGCTTGTCCTGCAACCAAGATACGCTCAAGAAATTAATTTTGTAAAAATGGAGCCATGGATGGTTAAAATTCAAGGCCTATACCAAGCACAACGGGGAAAAGGTCTTACAAAATGGAATTTTGAATACCGGTACTCAAACCCATACATGCACCTATAATGCGCCTAACAATTGCGTCCACCACCCCTCCCCCCCCACCCCCCCCCCCCCCCCCCCGGGCTGCCCCAGGTCTTATGTGGGGGTTTGGTCACGTTTTTCAAGCCCCAGGGTGGGGATTTTGGTCACTCATTTTGCCATTGTTTCCACATCATCAAAAGTTCAAAACCATGAGGTGGGGGTGCCCCACCCATGTATGTCGGGGATTGTCACTAAAAGTTTGCCCCAGGGGTGGGGATTTTGTCACTTCAAAAGTGACAATCCCCACATCTTGGGTGGGGCAGCCCGGGGGGAGGGGTGAGGGAAGCAATTGATAGGTGCATAAGTGCATGGTCACTTTCAACCCTTTGATTTGCCATTCTCGAGGCGTTTTATACCCTTTTAGTAATCTTTAAAATTTTATGCTAATGCAAAATTACATATTCAAGAGCGCAGGAGTGATGTCACACAATGGAGAAGCTTCACTATCGTAGTTCATTTGTGCATGAAAATTGAATTACAACATTTTGCCGGGATCAATTTTGCGAGTGTTTGTATGTCTGCGTTACTTTAGTGCCCAGTAACGAGTAAACGAATTTAACGTACAATCTTCACAAAATAAGTAAAATCATTACGTCTTTTGTTTGCACAGTATAAAGAGCCTATAAAGTGTGTATGAAGTACCTTAATTAACATTACTGCAACAGCGCCCTCACATATAGGAAATTGCTTGAACATTTTGAATTGTGAAAAATGCCACTTAATCTTTTTTTCAAGTCATAAAAGGGAATTCCTTTATGCTTACACAATTCAGAAGCATTTATATTATATGCAAAATATCTTTGAGAACAATTTTCATTTCGGGGATGTACAATCTCTGGTTTTTGAGCCGATATTCATTCCGTAAGTTACTCAAAAAAGGCACGTGCCTCTCGTTTGCGACTGTGCGGTAAAACGTTATAAGCCATTTGTATATTTCTCTCTGTGGTTTCCCCTAGAAAAATCGGCACACCCCTGGTGTCCTAAGCAATTGCATGCTGGATCCTACCCTTGGCGCTCAAAATTAACACCATGCTGATTAAGAAAAAGAGAAGAATGAGAAGTAGAGTTTTGGAATGGGTCCTTCGTCGTTAATGCTGAACATGGGCGTCGCCAGGGTTTTTTCCAGAGGGGTGCAAAATCCCCAAATCCTTGTACTTTCTCTGGCATATTCTCAATTTATCATTTTTTCCGAGGGTGGGTGATGGGGGAGGGGGGGGGGGGGCATTTGCCCACCCCACCACTATTAACACCCCGGGCGCCTATGTTGTTAAATGTGTATTAAATTAACAGTAATATGACACCTCGTGTTCTTCTTATTTTTTTCTTCTTTTTCTCCTTTTTTATTTCCGGGGGGGGGGGGGGGGGAGTGTCCCCCTACCCCTTCGCAACGCCCATGATGCTGAACTATACATTGTACTTACGTGGCCAGCCGTGTCTAAGATTTCCATGACAACGTCCTCGCCATCAACGGCTGCATGGTATCGGCACAAATACTCTGTCAAGGTAGGGAGAAGTGAAACTTCTTAAGATTGGAGACCTAAAGAGGTCGTTGCTCATTGTCGATGAATAATACTTTTTATGGATAACACAATATTTTCATTGTAAATGTTCCAACAACTTGTCCAGCTAGGTTCCCACAGATTGCGCGTGAAACTCGGCTTTCCGCCTGTTCCCACATAGGCCTACCCTAGATGTAGAACAAAAAGCTATGCCAATAGATTTTCCCCTCATTCTGTATCTCTATAGAATTTTTTCCTGGTGCATGTTTCCCTTCATATGATCATCTTACAATCTTTCCAGCTTCAGGAGGAATATCAATTCCGACCTCCTGTTTGATTCTGTTTCTTTTTGTAGCTCCGTACCTCGAGTGGCATTTAGCCTTGTTTGGGGCGAACTTGCACACACAGAAAAATCATTTTATTGGCGATTAAAATACTGATCGATTCTACCGCATCCAATGGGATTTGAGAACGGAGGCATGAGCTGTTGAAGTATGTCTGCAATGATATACGTGCATTATTAGAAGTGCACCTCGTGCACTAGCACGTATTTGTCCCATAAGTGGTGGGTATAGCCGTGTTAGTCAGGCAATGTAAATGGAAATGTTATGTAGCACTTTAATGACTAACTAGGGTAAAACTTTGCATAAGCTTTTGTAGCAACAACTACTTCAGAAGTAGTGCATAAGGTAATTACTAAGATTTTGATCCCATTATAATGATGAAAAGTGATGGAAAATAATTTCCAGTGTCTTAAATGTATTTACTAACGTACTGTGAGATACATCACCACATCAAACTTGACGTAAGCATCTCATGCACATTAGCATGGTCACACATAATGCATGAGGTATGCAAACTTGACTGCGTATAGCACGGGAGGATCTAGCCTTTCATTCAGGGGGTTTACCCGCCTATACCGGTACAGTGTACAGTGTATGGACCAGCGGTATATACCCACTGGTAACAAGGATGTGGTTTAGCATTGCTTATCATAACTTTGCTCAGCAGCCCAAGGGAGGGGGACGGGGGGGGGGGGGGGGGTTGCAACCCCACAACCCCCTCTAGATCCGCCCCGTATAGCCTAAAGTATAAGGGGTTATACTCTGACGAACTGCTCCGGATTACCTACCTAATGTTGGGTCATAGTCGCCTATGAAACGTCTTGTGACGTACCTCACCATAAGAGCTGTGAATAAATAAACATATTGTCCATAGTTACAAACCAATAGTTCATTTCGGGGTAAAGATGACCCCTTATTGCCGTGCCTCTTGCAACAACTTTCTGCAAAGCTTTCCTCTGCCACAACTGACTGAAAACGCAAGTTTAGTAACTGCGGGAGGGGGTCATACGGAACCGTTGGACGTACCCTCATCTTTGTACTATTCCCCCTGGTAGTGACGTAGCCGGATTCTATTCAGAGCGGGGGGGGGGGGGGGGGGGGGGGGGTTGGCTATTTTCAAAGGGGAAGTAAAATGTTATCCAAATTTTTATGACTCAATTTTAAAAAGAGATCGTAAAAGAGTGTCCCGAATTTTATCGGGCCCGGAAAAGTAATTCGAACTTTTTTGATGGGCTTTCCTGAGCCTTTACATAAATACTTCCAAACTGAACGCGTATCCACACACGACAGATAAGCGGCATAAGCCCTTTTTGTCAAGGCGGGAAGTTCCCACGGGGGAAGTTCCTTTTTTCCCTCTGGTCACGCTACTGCCAATGGTGCCCCATCTGATGTGTTTGCAGTGCTGATAAAAAACAAACTCATGAAAGTCAGTTGGGAATTTGACTGAATGCGCGCACTTGAATTGAATAGGCCATACTTCGGAAAAGAAATGGGCCAACTTTTAAAAGTGGGCGGAGGGGAGGGAAGGGGTGGGACGATGGGTGATAAGAGGTGGCTAGTCAAACGCACCTGTTTTCCCGACGCCCGGTGAGCCGAGTAGTACCACGCGGAAAGACAGGGAGGACGGCGGGGGCGACGAATGAGCATTCTCCGCTAGTGGACTCGAAGAGAAAGTCGTCGACCTACGAGTTCTGGTCAGACTCATTTTCGTATTAGTCGAGATGATCCCAAAACCGTCAGTATATCGCATGAAAAACTGCAGTCAAATAGCCGTCATTGCAAATGGACCGTATGCCCTGTTGTCACTGCTCCATTGTAGAACGTGTATTATTTCCCATTGGTGCACGAGGAAGGAATGAACAGATCTTCATGGACTTCTTGCTAGCCCCACGAGTGTGGCATGGATACTGCACTATTACTTACTTTTTGGAGATGTTTTAGTTACGGATTTGGACGCCACACACGGCTGGTGCACAGGCTTTACCCGAGGTTCGATGTGTGGCTACAGATACAGGGCAGTAAGTTCTCCTGATGTTCGTGTGGCTAACCTCTGGCTGGCCTATAAGCTTATGATCCACGTCAAGATGCTCACTGTGCTGAAGTCAGAGTTTCTTCATCAAATCCTGACCAGAGACTCATCATTGCTCAGTAAACGCCGCTCGACATTAGCGTTCCAGTCCTCACTGTATCATATCGCTCTCATCTGAGCCCACCGGCTATCTTGAAAGACATCGCTCACTGCAGGAGTTCTCTGCCCAGAGCGCTGTCCGACAGACCGACTTGACTCCACACTTCGCCAACCTACAAGGGGTAGCAAGCAAGTAAATTGCACAAAGTTATCCACTTATCTCGCACAGTACGTATTTGTTATTCGATATCAATCACACGGTCCATAAATACTGAAATATCACGTTTATTTATAAAGCAATCCCGCAAGAGACAAATACCAACGTCCATTGGATACTAAGACCTATACAGTCAATACATAGGTGTGCCCGGAATGTATATAAATATATATGCCTCTCCTGTGAGACAGCTGTACAGGAATTACCCAATAAGCCATCACAGTCGAATCAAAATGACAGAAAGCGTTTTCCATTAGGCCTATACATAATTTCTTGAAAAAGAAATTTTCAAGCACGTACACTTTTAGTCTTTCAAACACAGGTGAGAAGTCCCACTGGTGGTAAAGGTGCGATTGATGACCACAACAAGAACGAACTCTCAACAACGCGTTTAAAAACTATACTTCGCAATATTATGCGATTGGTCGCGGCGACGAAATGAAAACAAAGCACATATTTATAGAATTTCGTATATTTGCTAATGTGTTCAATACATTTCAATCATGTACAACCACATTGCACATACTGCGGTGTAACGCCACGCAGCAACTACTCGTTCGATATACATGTAGATACCGCATGGTATCCAGTAGCGTATCCAGCTTTTTGTGCCAGGGAGGGCGAACAACGTCTGAACCGTCTTAAAACCGTCGCAAAAACACTATTTCCTTTTGTTTTTTATGACGCCTCAAATGCCGCCGGGGGGGGGGGGGAGTTTCCCCTCTGCCCCCCTCCCCCCCCCCCCCCCCCCCACCCCCGCTGGATACGCCACTGGGCCTATCTGACACCGCGGTTTCTAAAGTACACTCAACTAGAACTGTCCCACGACCTTTCGAACGTAGAAACATTGCACCAATAACAACGTCTTGACGTCCGTTTTACGCTTCGTTTTCTACATGTGTTTGATATACCCAGCACGATATGGGGCAGAGGGGTACCCCCCTTTTTGTCCCTATACCCTATACACTCTCCAGACTATTGTTACCTAACACATCCCCCCTAGACTTCTGAAAAGAATTCCTGAGATTCCGGGAACACAATGACCAACACAAAAGAGGGGGGGTTCGCTCTGCCCCATATCGTGCATCATATGGTGTTTGATACCGTATTTGATCCTATTGTGGTCAAAATGTTGCGATGGCATATATAGGCCTAAAGTAAAAAGAGCTAATTTAAGCACAACTAAAAATATGAAGAATTAACAGTCTGGGGCATTTTCTAGCACCTTTAGCTTGGGCCAAATCCGTCCAAGTTGTTATCGCAGTGTCAAAAACGTTTTCATTTCTCTCCCGCCGGTCAAACAAATACTCGCATTCCTAGCATTCCCGTTTCCAGCTCTTCGGGTCTCGGGTCAAACCGATTTTTCATATTTCTGTCTTCTATTTAAATGAAAATAGACGTACCTATATGTAACAACGACCAAGGGCAGTGAACGGGATAGTTTACGATAACCTTAATCTGCGATCTTGCTTGAAGTGCCTAACATTCACTGTGACCGTCAACACTTCGATGGTGATGGTGTGTTTTATAATTATATATGGCTTGCTGCGGAAATGGGGCGGGAAAAGTTCACGGAGCGACCGATGCATTACCTCACTTTAACCTATGTTATTTGAAACGTACGATTCACCGTAAACATTGTGATTTATATCATTAAGAATGAAGTCGTTAAATTCAGTCATGCAGTTGATAACTTATACAAACTAGAATAGATGAGTGACTCTCAGAATTAACATTGAAGAGCCATGTCCATAATGTGGTTATTTCGACTGTTGAAATCGAAATAAACCAAGTGAGTTCTTAATGAGTTCTTATAAGTTTTCAGATAAACATTCAAATTGAAACGTATCATTCAGTTGTTTTGATCATTACCAAACAGCGCATTTTTATGGTAACGCTTTAGTAATGATCAGAAACTTGATACAAATTCTCCCCTCGAAAAGCCTGCGTATGGGGCCTGTTGTTCACTTCAGTTAAAACCCATTGCGTACGGATGACGCCAAATGGCGCAAAAAAACCAAACAGTGGCACCAGGTCGGATGACGCTATTTGCCGCTATTTGTGCAGTTTCAATCTTGTTGGATTATTGTGTATGTTACGCTTGACTGCACAAGCACATTGTGGCCGTTTCGCTTGGATGCATAGGCCACCCCGGCACCCCGACGCCTCTCTACGATAACCGTACTCAAGGGGTTAAAGGTATACATTTACTTTTGCTGTAATTTTCAGAAATGAATGGATTTGGGGGTTAGTTTCTCCATCTTATTTCTCCATGGTTTCTCATAGCAAATACTATAAAAATGACCCGTTTAAAGTTCTGTGTGCATAGATGCTGGGAAAACATGTTCCTTTAGTCTGGTTCCCTGACCATACTACAGACAAAACGGGGCAATTTATAGACGTCGGGGAATTATCAGGTCGTGGAACTAGACCATTTCCAACTATGGTCGGCCGACCATCGCTGGAAATTGATAGACATTCCACTTTTCTCGAAAATGACAACACACACCAGGTGCTATGATTTCACAGGAAGCTTGAGAATATTAGGCCTATTTACTTTGAGTCAATTGAGGTATTTTATAATAATTCAGTATTTATTTTTATGTTTGCAAATGTTGTATATTACTTTTAACAATTATCACATACAACTAACTGCCCAGCTTAGTGGTGAGATATACCGATACCATCACCGTATAAACTCACCGTTTAAAAGAAGTCGTCCTCGGTGTCTGACTGACCAGCTCTGCCGACGTCTCAGCATACACCAAGTCGTTGAGATCGACACTCCAGGTAGTTTAAATACACCTTACCTACCCAATGGGCCAGAGCCGCCAGAAACCCTGGTCTTCATCTCAACGACTGGAGGGCAATAATACCCACAATTAAAACGGACAGGCTGTTAATCTTGACAGATGTGATACGTGCTCACCTGGGCACGATGCATGCCCAGAATTCCAGGCAGGTACCGCAGAGCATGCACGGCGCCTCACGTTGATTCCTGCTGTTAGTTCATGCCATACACTGTGTCTACGGAGGGCCAAGCAAACCTCCCTCGTTGCCTGTGCCTCTCATTCCAGTTTGTTTAAGCTTGCTGCACGAAGAGGGGACAGAACAGTCCCCCTCGTCATTGGTCAACTTTTGAATGAACTTTGTATTATTAACAACCATTTATGAATAAAGGGATTTGTTCTAATTTTATTTTGAAAATAAATTCAATTTCACTGAAACCTAGATAACCCCACTCGTTACGATATCCACAAAGTTTCTAAAAAGTTCTGAAAATTCAGGATATCCGCCCCAAAACTAATCGTAGCCCAAGAAATCCGTCTCTAGCTCTAGAACTACGCATGATGACGCACAACAGCGAAACCATTTCGTTTTACAATTACAAGAATTAAAAATAATAGTCAGGCATTAAAACGAAAAATGAAAGACGCCAAAATCGCGGTGGAGGGAGACAAACATAAAGCCAAATTTCTAAATTTCTCGACGACAGTGTCACCATACTCCCTGTCCACACAGTATAAGGATATGACATTCATCTCGCAGTGCCCCCCTGGCATTTGAAGAAAAAAAACATGGTCTTCGAGGCACTGTAATCCATCTTCTTTGCTCTCCTGCTGGCGGCCAAACCAAGCCAAAAATGCAGGCGATTCCAGAGCAAATAAACAAAAATGGTAGAATCCAGCAGCAGCCGTCTGATTTATGTTTTACTCACAACCCAAACAAGGCAGTGGAGACAAACCCCCGCCCCCGACACTACGCACGGCATCCGCGAAATGGCATCGATTACATCACCATTATCTGCTATAGCCGTTTCATTACCAGAGATTGTCTGATCAGTCCGGAGGAGGCGCAGGTACGGTTTTTTCAACATTTCCAACAGACGACTTTTGAGACGCTGGTGGCAGCAGACATGCCAATCCTTTTTGCTAGTCCTGAGCATGCGCACGACTTGTCAGGAAAGTGGAAAAGGACCGGTATGTCTGCTGCCACCAGTGTCTTAAAACTCTTCCGTTTTCCTTATCACATGTGGCCATGTCGTGATTCTAATGAAGTGCCGATTCAAGTACACCTGTGAAGCGTGCTGCAAACGCCTTAAAACGGATGGAAATGATAGAGTTTGGCATTACTGTATACGTGCTCCATTCGAATTTCACGACGAAAACTAAATAGATGTTTCCATTTTATAAATAGTTTTTTTATTTTATGTTCATGTTATTTTTCTAGTAATACAAAAGTGATTCACTTTTCAAAAGACACCCCCAAAACATCCAAATGTCGAATTATTTGCGGCCCGGGAGTGCTGCAGATGCCCAAATATTTTCAGCCGCCACCGTAGACATGTGTGTAATCCAGTAATTCGGACACGGCTTTAGTAAGGAGAGACCCAGAACCTCGACTATATACATCGCGTTCATTTATCGACTTCAAGTCACAGGCCTATATTCAGCCGTCCCATGTTGTCAACACCGGACGCTTCTTCTACAGACCTATAGTCGTATAAATCAACCCGCCTTTCAAGTAAAATATGTCATGCGTCTCCACTAACGCTGGTGTACAAGTGCCCTGGCATTTTAACTGGAAATATAATTGTCTTCATAATCCAAAAATAAATGCACAAAAGCATGTAATTGGCACCTATCCAATGCATCATTTTTTTTAATAACCATTTTCGTTCCATGATGAATTAATATAAGCAAACATAAATTAGCATGACTGCATACAATACTTGTTCTCAGTAGCAAAAACGAAACAGCTTTTTTTTTTCTCGCCGTGGTTAATAGTAAATTATAAATAATTAGAGAGAGAATATAAAATAAGAAAAGTCAAGCTTTCACAAAGTCACGCTTGATACCACAATTCTATAACAAATGTAGCGTGGTATTAGTTCACTTACTAATAAATCACATCAAAATCATCCAAAACAAAAGTTAAGTGTCATTTCTCGGACATAAAAAACTACAAATTAACAACAATGTGACCGATTACAAAACTTAATATTCTGTTTTCTTGTTTAGAAATTATATAGGGCCTATAGACTGAAATCTACATGCCCTTTTAAAACTTCTGAAATTTCCCAAAATTTTAACAGTGGGTGTGCATTTACCGGTCGTACGGGAATCGAGTACCCGATCGAAAAAAAGCACGAGTAACCGGATACTCGTTAAAGAAAGCCAATCCCGAAAATTAAATCTCGAAAATTGCTGTTCATATTGTATTGCTCGTAAAGGTCCCCGCGTTAATACTACCACATCGGTGCGTCAATGCAACAAGATGCAGGGTGTACAATGAGTTCTATAGCCTCAAGGTGTTAACGTTTTTCATGTACTCTGGTTTTCATTTTGAAAATTCCCCACAAATGACATTCAACACTATTTTCTATTGTCTGAGAAATGCATTTCTCAAACCCCTGGCTTGGGCTCGGGCTTCGCGTAATTTTATGTCCCCAGATTTGGCAAGATCTTGGACAGTTTTTATATGTACATCAAAATCTTATATTTTAATCCAGAACCTGAGCCTGTTTATTTATTTACGTATTCAAGGCTTCAGATTGGCAATGGGGCTGGGGAATAGCTAGAGATGAAGCCAAAGCCGAAGCCGAAGCCCAAGCCCGGGTTTGGAGAAAAAAACCTAAGTAATATGTTATTTCGGTTTCGAGTCAACTCGGACCCAAACCAACTCGGACCAAAAACCAACTCGGTCCGAGTTGGGCGTGATGGGTCCGAATTGATATGGGTCCGACTTGGTTTGGGTCCGAGATGACCTGCTTCCGTTATTTCGGTTACGGGTACTCGATTCTACAATCTGGAACCGGTTTTTTTACATTAGCGGTCTGGGATTTGGGTACCGGGTTCGGATGCACAGCCCTAACAGTAACCCTACAGAATCCAATAAAATCTATCATTGGATTTTTGTTGATCTGAGCAGTGAACAAAAGCTTTGTTGTAGCTGTTGGATCCTGTTGGGTTCAGCAGGCTAATTATTACTTCAATAGCTGTTGGATATTGTGGGGTATACAGAATGGTCCTGGCAAAATATTAGTACCAGTGTTAGGATTAATATACGTGCAAATAAGGCGAAGAAAAAAAAACATTAATTTTAGCCTCACCGCCCGCTTCCTTTTTGGGGGCCGCCTGGATTTAAAAAAATATTTTTACCTGTGGGAAATGAGGTGAAAAAAACCTCAAAAAATGTCACCGATCCATCGGAAAATAAAATACTTGCGCGTCAGAACTTCTAAAACCACTGTACAAATCTCTTGTCCAACATGTCTCTTATTTTTATGTCTTTGAACAGTTGAAAAACTATACAGTTGTCCGCAATTTAAAAAAGAATGGCTGCATCTTGAAATAAAAAAAATAAAAATCACATCCTCCTTCCTATAAAAAAAAACCTTTAAAAAAGGACGCTAAACATGTTTTTTTTACTTGGCCTAACTAAAGGCAGAGCAGTTATGTTGCACATAATGAACCATGTACCGGTAAATGCAGTATACACACGTACGCATATATCCAAATTCTTCATTAACCCTCCTGTTCTCAAGGCCAAAATGGAGCCAGCTACCCTATATATCAAAACCTATCAAGTGACAGGTTTAAACACACACAAACTGTGAGAGTTGGTGTTTAGAGTTTTGGATAGGCTGCGATAGTTAGTGATAGGCTGTGATAAGTATAGGCAGGCGCGGATCCAGGGGAGGGGGAGGGGTTGGGGTCGAAACCCCCCCCCCCTGCTCGTTGCCAATTTTTTTTTTTTTCTTGTAGGGGCCTACGCCTTGCAAATACAGGTCTTATTTTGCCTATGAGCGAGAACAAAACAGGTTAAATGGTGCCACCAACGGTGAGAAAGTGTATCAGCCCCCCTTCCCCGCTTGTAAATTTTGTTTTTGCAGGCGGAACATTTTGGGAGTCACTTTTCTGGGAACATTTCAGAAACCCCCTCTGCAAAAACTCCTGGATCCGCCCCCGATAGGAGGGTTATCACCACTGAATGTTAATTATACAGCAAGATGAAAATAAACCCAAAAACAGCAATTTTCGAGTATCTTACTTCAAACGTTCAAATATTAAGAAAAACTGTGTTGAGAGGGCAGTAGCATTGATGGCCACAGACAAAAGTGCTGAAATCTTTTTGCCTGTCCAGTAGACACCCACAGAGGGTTTTGCCTTGGCATCCGGCAAATTCCTAGAAGTGTCTGACCCAATGTTGCCTTTTCAAGGTAAAAATAATGTTCTATTTCTTCCGGTCACCAACATCAAGACAATGCGAGTTTAGCTGAACGAGATATATAAAGTTGAAGTTTAAAATCCTTACAGCTTTTATGACTGAAGATGATGAAAAATGTATGAACACGTATAGTCTACATGACAGTCTACTTTTACCTATATGTACATGTACCTACATCGTGCACGTAAGGTTTGGAAACATGCATGAATACAAATGGTTTTATCACAAGGAAGAAGAAGACCATGTATGTTTTGAGCCTATACAAATCACAATAAAATAGGACTTGGTTTTACACAATATAAAGAACCGTCAATATTTCACCTTTCAATTCCATTCATGTATTAAAACTTACAATTACTTCTTTATACTGACAAAGTTTTAACAAGGCATCCTGATGATGAAGAACTTTTGAATATTCTGAATGATCTTGCCAAACAAAACACATTCGCTGTTCATAGTAGTAGCTATCCAGCAAAGGGGGTGTAGCAGGGGGAAACCTTCCGCAGGCAAAATTGTGTTTTTATTTTTTATTTAAAATTTTTTTTTTTTTTACCCCACCCCGACTTTATATTTTGTTTGCGGGTGAAAAAGGAATTAGATAACTTTTAAAGAGGTTTTTGGCAGATTCTGCCTCTCCCCAATGCCCCACAACCTGGATACGCCACTGGTTCATAGCTTGGTTGGTTACTGTGACTAGACTGCATAATAAATGTGCCTATATCTTGCAAAAATGAGCTGGACGTCTCCCTGAAACGACTTGCAGAACAAACAGCAGTAGTTTAATGGGCCATGTTCTCACCTGGCAAAATATGCTTAACTGCCAGATGTGGCCCAGTTGATATACTTCCAGCTTATAATATGTCCCCGTTTAATGTATACAACAGAATGGGAAGAAAATAAAGAATGCCCTTACACATTATGACTCACTCTGCACTGTAATCTCAAGTCGGACAAAGCTCAACAGCTTGTGCAAACTTCTTTATCCTACAACTTTCCAATGACATGCGCCCCATGTGTTTGTGTACAAAGTATCTATTGTGCACAGTATATAGGGCAAATCCCCAAAGAAGAAGGGAATTTTCCAAGATGTTTGGGAGGTTGTGGATTGGAGGCCTCCCTGTGTGGTTATTCCTGCTAGACTGGCTACAAGCCTCTACTCAGCATGAAAACAAGATTTTAGAGAAGCAAGTCACTTTAACATATTTGCAATTCAAAAAATGACACCCAGGTCAATGGTATGGTTTTTGTATTCCACTGGCTGCAGAGGGTTTAACGTACAAAATATTTCTCATTCAGCAATATGCAGGTGAAAAATAAAAGGCAAAACGGATTTGTTCCCGAACTTGCAAAATACTATCATAATTGTTCACCTAAGGCATCAAAATCTATTCGCCATTAGAAAGCAAACTAGTTTTTTCTTTCAGGGTTTGTTCAACAGTAAATAAATAACGAAGACCAATCAAAAAAATCAACTCAAATCAATTTCATATTGCAATTTTTTTCCCAAGAGTCTATGAGATGGTATTTACAAATCTACCAAACAAATAAGCACTTACAAAATGTTCACAGTTGATAAAACAAATTAAAACAGAATAAGATTTAATTACCAATTAAATTATTCAAAATGTTACATACTGCACCCTATGCTACAAAAAGGGAAGTTGAATCGTGGGGAAAAATATTTGAATGCACAACAACAGAACTCTGAACTCCGAAACACAGTCTTTTGCAAAAAAACACAAATTGTACAATACTTCCCTGAAAATATATAATGTTGCATTAATGTTTTCTGGGGTGCCTTCATGCTAGGATTTTTAAGCTACTGTATAGGTTTTTCTCTGGCTAAATTTATATCAGCATTCAAAGCAGTCCTTTTGAGTTCCAAATCAAAGAGATTTCGCTGATCCAGTTAATACTAGGATCGTTTAGCCAAAATAAAAAAAATTAAAAAAAAATTAAATAAAAAAATGTTCAGCGTCATATAGTTTTTTAGAAAAGAAAGGCCATTTTCAAACCTCTACTTTTAGATAATCTTAGGAAATATATTACAAGATGGCTGCCCCCATTTCAAAACATGCAACAGATCAACTGGCAGGTATTTTATATCTTCCCATTACATTTTTATGGTGTTTCAGGATTGCAGAGAGAGAGGATGCTAAATCCTGGAATTTTAAGTATCATGGAAAGTGACAGAATTTTGTTATTTTAATATAAGGAGTCATGGAAAATTTGATATTTTAAAGGAAAAAAAACAATGAAAAGCCAAGGAATCTAACACAACCAATACTCTCTGTGTATTTTAAAATAGTGTACAAATTACTCGCGAGAAAACCGTACTGCTAAAAAAAATAATGTGCAAAGGGTAATCAATTTCCCACAATAAAAACAATTGAAATAAATTCAAAAAGAAATGCATGCCAAATGAACTACAGATTTGGGCCAACTCCACGGAGCTGCTCAGGACAACAATTTGCTTAGCGTGAAAAAGTCTTCCGTGGTAAACCTTTGATTACTGACCAAATCTGATATACACATATGTGTATACTGGAGAGATATACTGTACCCTGTGGAGACATGAAAACAATAGAGACAAAGGGACTGAATAGGTCTCCACAGGGCAATTCTATGGGTTAGGTTGTCTCCACAAGGAATTTTGTGTACAAAGTCTATGGGGGGGGGGGGGGGGGTTTGCTTAATTACAGGGACAAAGGGGAGAACAATGCCATGTCTCCACAGGGATGCAAAAACGCGAATGTGTGCTTGTGAATGGTATTTAGCTGTTTTTTGCTTAGCATAAAAATCAAATGGAGGTTTGGCTGGTAACCTGATTTTTGTTTTTATTACAGGCATTTGCTTTGCATTTCCGTGAAATTGGCCCCTGCAACACAAAACCCTAATGGACGTATATCGTATCTTCTTTTTCTCACTATCTTTCTTTAATTATGTAATTTCTCTGTAATGTTTTGACACTGTTTCTGTATCCTTTTTAAAAAATCTTGTCTCTGTGCTCATTTAATGTTTGTCAGTGTTTCCTAATCGCTGGGTTTTGTGGAATCAAATTACATTGGACAGTTTCGATTCCGCTGCACATACTTTACGTGACAAATACATGCCAGTTAATGATGCCCTATTTGAAAGCTCAGACGAATCTGAATGCTAGTTTGCGCTTATTTGTAAAAATGGTTGGTGCACTCTTTTTCACTGCATAACAGAAATGCGACTGAAATTGAATGACTGGTTAATTATAGTCAATTTAACGCTAACCCCCTAGGCATTTTTACTAGGAAGTGTCCTATCAACCTCTCAAAATCCAACACTGTGCAGTATACCTATGGCACATTCTTTGGACTTGGACAAATTGGGGCATCATAGCTCCATGTAAAGTAATGGTGCCGAGGCGCTACAGTCCTGAACCCATCAAAATTCAACACATCCTGCTGTTGGAGTTTGTAAGGTTTGGGGTAGTTAGGACTAACGATGATTTTGGTTGCTGTTTATTTTTTGTCTGAAAGGGATTAGCACTGCATACTGGCTGCTAATTTGACAAATCTGGCAGGGAAAACCTGTAGCAGTTACTATACCTTCTTTGAATAGTAATTTCGGGAAACATAACCACACTGATCGACTGTCTTTATCTGGCTGTTGACGTAAACATCGATAATAACACACACTGAAATAGAAATCATCCTGACCTTGAGGAGAACAACTACTGTGCTGTCTTGTCTTCCGTGATGGATCTGAAGTGCAAAGAGAAATAAGGAGACCGAGTTCTTCATTTGTTTGGAGCTACAGGTTCTTGGTATGATCATCACTACGAGGTGCGATCATACAGTTCCGAGACTGTTCTTGAACGAACGGAGCACAGTAATGTGCATAGAGCAGGTGTAAGCAATAACTTTTGTGAGTAAGTATTCCAAGTTACATCGATTGATCAACATCAGCACCTGTGTTACAAGCATTTTTGTGACCACTGGTACATGCGCATTTGCGATTTCACCATGGACGTGAAACTTGAGCAGAAGCAGCACCGTGTCGAAGTCTGCGAGGATCTCCGTCAACAGGCCCAGGATGACCCAAACTTCATGTCGAGGATCATCAGCTGTGACGAGAGTTGGGTCTACGGCTACGACCCAAAGACCAAACAGCTACAGTCTTTGCAGTGAAAGAGCCTGCAGTCTCCAAGACCGAAGAAGGTGCGTCAGGTCAGGAGCGCAACCAAGAGCATGCTCATCGTTTTCTTTGACATTTATGGGGTTGAGCACTGTGAATTCCTCCCCCAGGGTCAGACTGTCAACGCTGAGTTCTACTGCACCGTTCTGAGACGTCTGAGGGAGAACATTCGGCGCAAACGTCCTGAACTGTGGCACGCTGGCAATTAGGTTCTCCAACATGGCAACGTGCCCGCTCACAGCACGTTGAAAACGCGCGAGTTTCTCGCCCGCAACAACACAATCGTCACTACCCACCCCCTACTCGCCGGATTTGGCTCCCTGCGACTTCTTTCTGTTCCCCAAAATGAAGTTCAAGCTGAAGGGTCGCCCTTTTGATACTGTGGAGGAGATCCAGTGAGAATCGCAGATGGTGCTTGATGCACTTACGGAACAGGATTTCCAGGGAGTGTTCCAAGCATGGCAGGAGCGCTGGGAGCGGTGTATCGCTGCACAAGGGGACTACTTTGAAGGGGATGGCGGCCAGATTTAAATCACGTACGGTTTTTGCTTGTTATAGGCGCAGTCTCAGAACTTTCTGATCGCACCTAGTATTGGTCGATCCAATTATCCAAACCTTGCGACTTAAAGTAGTACACTTAATTGGCTCCTTGCAAAAAAGCCCCTACAACTGGCCTCACATAAGTTCTTTTGAAGAGAAGAACAACGTGACCTGAAGTACCATTTTAACCTCTGTCAACATCTAACAGTGGTAGATCTATCGGGATTTGGTGGGGGAGGGTAACACACCTCCTCCCCGGCCACAAACAAATACAAAAATATTAGACAAACAAACCGCAAAGGAAGCTGACTAGATAAATTGAAAGAATTTCCAAAGTGAACATAGAAAACATGCAGGAGCGGGATTCGAACCTGCGACCTCCGGAATACCGTACCCGTGCTCTACCAACTGAGCTATCTTGCCCTATGTTGGTGGTCTCCCAAATTGCCAGTGTCAGACAATTTGAGGAACAAAAAAAAACCCAGAAATTATTTAGAATCCCCAATATTCTCATATAATGCCACATAATAGAGAAAGCATGTAGATTTTTCTTGGGAGTATGCCCCCAACCCTACAGCACCCGTTCACATCTCAGAATCGCCCTGCTCCATGGATCTGCCCTGTTTTCAGTTACAATTTGATACAAAAACAACATAAAAACCTACTAAAAACCACTTAGATAAAAACAAGAATATACCAAAGCTCACTAATGCAATGTATATTCAAATGCAATAAAGTAACCAACAACGCATCAAAATAATTTTGTCTCCATAACATTTAAACATTGCAGAGCTGCTCCAGACATTCATTGACATCACTCACATGTACAGTTTGTGCATGTACACACTGAAGGCATGTAAATGCAGATGTACTGGGAAACCTTGGTCCTATACCCCTAACCCTGCAAATTCCAACAAAATCCAACAAAATCCAACAAATTCCAACAAATTCCAACAAAATCCAACAAAATCCAACAATTGTAAAAAGCCGTTGTCATTTTAGCAAACACAAACACAGACTACGTGATGTGTTCGATATTGTTGTGTTCAGCAGGATTGCAGCTAAATCGTCACCCTTTTCACGAACTGACACTCACGCGCACCTGGGTGTCAGTTCGTGAAACCGCGTACTGAGTACATTTCGGTTTCACGAACTGACACCCAGGTGTGCGCGCGCACATCGGACACTGACTCGCTAGAGAAGACTTCGTTTTCACGAATTGACACGCAAGCATGTAGCGGAAATACCATTTCAAGAAAAACGCTTTAAAAGCTTCGACACGAATCTACTCCATCTGTATACTTGTGGTTTACAGAAACATTGAACTGAAAACCTCTAAACTCGTGAAATTAAGAATGGTTTCAGTTCGTGAAAATGAAAATGTGGTTAGCGCGCGCTACCCTACTTGGGTGTCAGTTCGTGAAAACGAAAATTACTATGTTCTGTAAAATACGCGCGCGCCCTGGCACTAGAGCGTGTCAGTTCGTGGTGTTGGTGACGAAATATACCTGCTGGATTTTGTCGTATTTAGGAGGCTGGAAGCAGACTTCTAGTAAAATTCCAGTTGGATTTTGTTGGATTTGGCAGGGCTCATACAAACAAATACCTGTTGTATTTTGTTGGATTCAGCAGGGTAGCTGCAAAATGCCAAGGCTGGTGTGTAGGAGGTACACTGCAGAATCCAACAGTTTTGTTGGAAATTGTTTGATTTAGCAGGGCCATATGAAAAACTTGAACTACAAACTGCACTAGAATTTACCCAACACTTTTTTTGGGATAATTGAAGTAGGCCTATTTTTTTTGTTTTACTTACCTGAGTCTCTTCTCGAGGGCATTGAATGTCTGCTTGCTGACGAAACGTGCAAAATGTGGCAAAACATTGGTGACCGTGATGAGGGGTTGGGGTATGGCGGTGTCGGCAACAACGCAGATGTCTTTGGCGAACTGATTAACACAATCAACCCTGAAAGCAGGAAAAAGATCATTCACAGATGAAATGCCTTCTATCAATTTCTATCGGGTACTTAAAAAATCACCCAAAACATCAGAAGACGCCAGGCGGCTTTTGGCTCACTTATGGGCACATCGTATAGAAGCTACAATGAGTGCGGCGTCACACTTTATGAAATTAATTTGTTCTTTGACTGGAATGAGCTAGGAAACTACATAAAGGTGGTCTTGTGATGGGGAAAAAGAGACACTCTATTTTTCAACATTTAAAAACACTGCAAATTGATGACCAAAATATTTTGATAAAAATGTAACCTCAACTTCTGATCGATCTGTACCAATCATACTGCAATAGACCTTTTGCGTAGCAGCCATCTTGAGCCGTGTCCGCATTGAACTTTTTTTGGTAAAATATACGGAGACCGAATTAAGTCCAGTCCGGACAGCCGGTAAACTTTCCAAATTGTCAAGTGTCGATCGTCGGTTGTCAGTTTATCCCTCCGCAGCGGGAACTTTTACAGGGCCAACCGTGCAGCGGAAAAGTTCAGTGCGGACAGCCACTGTAATGTACAATGTGCATTTTGGGAGCACATGCCGTTGCAATCATAACCACAGTGGAATGTTAACAATCGCGCACGGTTACTTTTGACAATAGTTAGTCCAATGTGAACGCGGCTTTAGAGGCTAATATCTTTGCTACCATTGGGTAGGCATGAGTAAACATTTTGTGTGTGCTTACATTGTTACAGAATTTGAATGACAAAAATATACCTCGAGTAGACAGCCAATAGAGTCCGTCACTAGATCAATCAGTGTTTGGTAAAAAGTGATAAAAGTTAACCCTAACACTCCAGGACATGTTTGCTAGAACCCTGCCAGACGCATCAGATTGCATACTTTGTCACATTGACTTGTGTGCAGAGTCCAGCAAAGTGGAGCTGTCAGCACAGATGCACTGTACTGCGTCTTGCAGGGTGAGGGTTAACGGCAAATCGTGAGACTTGGACATGCTCTATAGCAAAATACAGCAGCAGCTTGGTAATGTGCGGGTCAGTAGGCCAGCCGCCCTCCCCTGAAGCTACTCCTTAATGGGCGGAGCCTTACCAGTCATTCTGAGTGTCCTCTTCAAGGTCGACGAGGGACGTATTGATGTAGATGTTCTCCCCTTGACTCAATATGCACAGGATGACTGACACACCAAACTAAAACCGAAACAAAATTATTTGCTGATACAATATTTTAATTTAAAGATATAGTGCCCGTGCTTTTTCAACAAACTAGATTTGTTTCTTCTAATGAATTTCAAATGTATGCTTTACTTTAACAGCAAAACTAGATTTTGTTTCTATTTTGGTAGTCTGCAACACAGGTTTATATTCTTGGTTGCTTCCGTGACTCAGACGCACAAACCGATCCACAATTCCACACTGCAAATAATTTGTACTTTGCAAGTATTTTTTGTGGAAAATACAAATGTAAATGTGGGTGGAATTTATTCGATGTCTCATTAAAAAAAAAATTGGAAATGCTGGAAAAAGAGCAATCAAAAAAAGAAATTGTTTTGGAGTGAAACTTGAAAAGTTCAAATTCAATACAGGAACTTCATTGTTTCTGTATTGAATTTTAGAAAAATGAACACGATTGATTTGATAATTTTAAAATACTTTTTAAAATTCCTTATAGAAACAAAACAGTTGAGAGTAAAAAAAAAGAGATAAGAGTCAACAAAACACAAGAGACAGAAAAGCGAACACACAAACCACTTAGGTCAATCAAAAGAGGCACATTTTTCCATTTATACACAACACATTTAAAAACTAATAAGATGATGACAGCTGTAGCTATGAAGGCATACCTTTTACAAAAATCTCAAATACAAACTTAAACGAGCACTGGCAAATCAAAAACCAATTCTGACAAATACATCAGATGGACCGATAAACAATGAACAAGACCGAACAGAAACTATAAAACCAAATTGTAGATAAAAATCAATAAAAGACATGGTTGTAGACTCTAAAAAGAAGAAAGAAGATACTAAAGATATTAAAGACTATGGGTCCGAAAACTGACTAACAATGGACCGATCCGGCCTGTCAATCAAACAGCGCACATTGACCAATAGAATTACGATTTTTGGTCAGGTAAATTAGCAACAGTTGCTACAGGCGTGGTCCGCCATTAGCTCGGTCAAGCTCGGGTAAACTTTGTCACATGCGCTGTGAAAAGTGTACACAAACAAATGTGTTTGGTGCGGCCGGGCACCGTATTTTTTCAATAAAAGTGGGCAGTTAGTAAAATTCGGAGGTAGCCGGAGCTTACCGGAGGTAGGTTTATATACAATGTTTTCTAGCCTTACAAATTGGTTACCTGTTAATAATATTCACTGATATTATACCATTAAATCGGTGAAATCTAGGAGGAGTGAAACATTTCAAATACAAAAGTAGTAATTCTTTTGGTCAGTAGAAAGCACAGAAGTATAATATATATGAGGTAACCAGAAAACGTAAAGAGTCTTCTTAAATATTAGACTATGGTATAATTGCGTCGTAACATCCGCGGTATATTTTAATCCAATACTAACTTACCCAGCAACACAGCTACATCTACTTTCTGCAACGAGCCCGTCCTTTCCGAAACACAAATTTAAGCAATGTAGCGTGTCACTCTTCCTCATGCTTCGATAACATTTCCCCGCAACAGCAACTTGACCATCCTTCATGACTTCACAAATGACTTTATGTACATACCCCTCATTAAAATAATTGTAACCCTTAACTTTCGCCCGCTTGCTAATTTTGTCCCCGCCTAAAGAATTTAAATCCACCGCCTTTGGCAGAACACCGAGCCGCGTCGTCGACATTGTGCATGTATTTGTCCGGGTCGCCGTGCGTTACACGTAATGTTTGTGTACTTCAACGTAAAGCTTGACCGAGGTAATGGCGTCGCCATGCCGTTGCTAAGGTAGGCGGGGCTTATGGTCAAATCCGGATCAGTCCATTACACCCATTCGGATATTGCACTGCAGGTAATCCAAATATTGCTTTTCGACCTGTGGACAATTTCATACAGCTGGTAACATCATTATTTTGCCGAGTGCCACAAAATATGTGACCGGCTCTACAAAAATTGGTATTATGTCACAACATTTGAACAATGAGTAATATACATTGGTGAATTTGTCACATTCTAAGCTTTAATTTGGTGTAGGTTTGACCCCTGTGGCTTTCTGTGTTCAAAATATCTTGACATTTGCATACTCATATTTTCCAATTTGACAGAAGTGCATTTAGAGATATAGCCCTTTAAACATACAGTAGCAAGTGTTTTTTGTTTATATTTATTCATCAATAGTAATGTTTCTGAGAAATTATAGAAATATACAATAGAAGCAAACAAACCAAACAAAAATCACTTGTGAAGATTTGTTTGCCCTCTTTACATAGAACAGCCCTGTGCATGTTTTTGCATAATGCAAAATAATACCCTTTTTTGTACAGCAGGTTATATATTGCTTTAATAGCCAAAGCCAGAGCTGTAATTGTGTCATTCACAAGTCAACTCACAAGCTACATGGGATGAACAATGACATGCTTGTTACATGGCTTAAGACCAGACTTGTGAAGTGACTTGTGAAGTGACTTGTGAAGTGACTTGTGAAGTGACTTGTGAAGTGACTTGTGAAGTGACTTGTGAAGTGACTTGTGAAGTGACTTGTGAAGTGACTCGATTACCAACTCTGGCCAAAACAGGTTACAAGCCAGAATCTCAAGTCGTATGCACTGCTTCTGGCTGGTTACTGGGTGAATTTGAATATGCAATAATTGTTGCTGAGTAGCTTTTTTTTTTAAATTGCACCCCGACTGCTTACCTTGTTTTGTATCTGGAGTGATATGACGGAGCCATACTGACGTGATGGGGATATTCCACTAGCCCCTGCTGTAAGGTGCTTCACCATGCAGGTTAGTTCAGGTAACGTAGTGGTCTGGATGTAGCGCCACAATGGGGGTAAGACTGCAGGTAATGTCTATGGGAAGACCAGAATATATGTGACCTGTTACCACAAAATGTGCGTAAAGTAGCAACATTTGAAAATCAAGATTATGAAATTTCCTGAAAGTACAGGTTAAGAGCTTTAATTTGATATATTGTGTGTTGTGGTATCTCATATCTAGCTCCCGACATAACCTTTTAGAGTCTTAACCCTGATATAACCTTTTAGTCTTAACCCTTTGTTTTGAGAAAAGGAACAATTGTTGTTTCTGCCTGTAACTCAGAAAGCCATAGTGCGACTTTAAGCTCATTTTGTGGTGGCAGGTCACACGTGATAAAGGGCAAATCCACAGCAATAGGGGCAATGTTCCTTTGTTAACAGAGAGTCATGCAAACACATTGACACAAAATACAAGTATTCTGGCTTCAAACATTGCATTGACGTCATCACTTCGGTACTCCATAGCACCACACAAACTTATAAACAAATGTAGGCTGGCACCACCAAACGAGTGGACAGTAAGCCACATTTTAAAATTGAGATCATCATATTTCCTCAAAATACAAGTTACAAGCTTTAAACCCCTTGCGTACGGATGACGCAATATGGCGCCAAAAAACAGTGCCACCAGGCCGGATGACGCCATTGGCCGCTGTTTGTGCAGTTTCGATCCATTGTTGGATTATTGTGTATGTCATGCTTGACTGCACGAACACATTGTAGCGGTTCGCTTGGCTGCCAGAACCGCCGCAACACCCCGACGTCTCCCGTAAAATACCGTGCTCAAGGGGTTAATATGATTTAGTGTTTTTGTGTTGTTGCAGCTCATATTCCTAGCCCACACCATGACCTTTTGAAGTTAAGAGTCATGACCACAGCTTTTACACACAAAAAACAAGGTTAGTGAACTGTGTGAATTACACTCTCAGTGCAAAACTAAAAACATCCCAAAACTGTTTTGAGTTTAACCCTCCTGCTGCTATAACTATCATATGTGACCCGCTCTGCAAAAAGGGCACATAAGTCGCTGTATGCTTTTACGAGTTATGGGCCGTTCTATGTGAAGAGGGTGAACAATTCTTCAAACGAGTGATTTTGAAGGGAGGGAATTTTTTGCATCTTTGATACCTATATTATTCTATTTCATAACCAAAATCTTTGATTTCAGTGAATAATGTTGGAAAAAGAATGTGTTTTTGTCGAGTGCATCCATCTATTGCTTTGCTTTTTGTTTTTTTAAATGGCTTGTTTCTCCTTAAGTCATTTCAAGAAAATCCTGAAAACAAACATGCAAATTTCCAAATATCTCGTGATTGCAAAATGCTAGAGACCTCAGACATATACCATATGAAAGCTTATAAAATGGCCTTTCCAGCTATATATAAAACACTATTTTCAAATTTTGCAACATAAGTGCCCTTTTTGCAGAGCGGGTCACATATCCTATCAAAAAGCCTAAGCCCTTCCTCTCCAACAGCTTGTGTGTTTCAACCTGAAACTCGATGGGTTTTGATGGGTAGGGTAGTTGGCTCCATTTTGGCACAGAGAGAGAGGGAGGGTTAAATTCAGTTATACCACTTTGGAATATGATACAGCAGGCTTTTTCAGATATAAAAATTTTAAAACCGAAAATCGACTTCCCAGTGGAAAAATTGCTTTTTCTGCTCGTAACTTAAAATTGTATAGTATGTCTTTCGGCTTATTTTGTTCAGCCATGTCACAAATATCGTTGGAGGTGACATTTGACTGGTCCACATACAGTGCTTGGACTCTTTTTTTTCATTCACAAATTGAAAGGAAGCATGCCATGGAAATTTAGTTCAACTTCACGCATATTACCACGTGTGTGATGTAAATGCTTGTTTATATTGAAGTTAAAAGAAGGCGGTGTTTTCCCATTCACGGAACTCCTTCTCAAAAGAGAATAACAGTAGAAGATTGGAATCAAAAAATTAGCTGGCCTAACGTTTCGAACTTAAGCAAGTTCTTTCTCAAAGGCAAATGCCTTAGAAGATTTGTATAGATGCAGGAATGCGGCATCGCATGTACCTCCTGTGCCATAGTCTTCTGCGTCTCCTGGATCTCCTTGCGCATTTCTTGCATCTCCTTCTTCAAGAGCAGACTCATGTTTCTCAGGATCGCCTGGACCACAGACTGTGCCTCTTTCTTCTCAAGTAGCGGCAGGACTCGAGCGATGAGCTTGCGCCCTTTACGCACCGAAAGGACTTGGATGAAGTGGTCATCGGACGGTCTGAGGCACAACGGAGTAAAGAGAGTTCATCAGTGCTGTTTCCTAACAATAACTAACTGGTTGTTTTTTTCTAAAGTGAATATAGAAACCCGGCAGGAGCGGGATTGGAACCTGCGACCTCCGGAATACCGTACTGGTGCTCTACCAACTAATTGTAAGAACAACAGGTTCTGATGAATACAAATCAGTTAGCATTTGGTATTAACTACCAGCTGTGTTGGGTTCAAGCATTCTCATGTATTCAATTATGTATAATTTCTCCTGGTTTTGGGGAGTGCCTCTAAAGTCGGAATGCCTGCAACATTCGGACCCGGAATACCGCTTTTTCCAGTCGGAAACAGCCTGTATAGGAAAAGTAGTCTAAGAGTGTGCAGGCTTACTCAGGAACGGCCTGTTTCAGTTAGGACAGGATTGGTAGGGCAGATTCATAAAGTTGGGGCTGATCACTGGTTTTACAAGCATTATGTGTTGATAACTTCCAAGTAGCGCCCCCCGCCCCCCCAAAAAAAACCACACAAAAAACCACACAAAAAACCCACAAAAACCCCCCCCCAAAAAACATGAATACAAAAAACTGTCAACAAACGGCAAGATAGCTTAGCTTTTATGTTATCTGAAGGTCGCAGCTTCAAATCCCACTGATGCCGGCTTTCTCTCTTCTCTGGAAATAACCGTCAAACAAACCACAAGGGAAACTAGGTAAAGTGAACCCGCCTCTTGCTAGTTTTCTTTGTTCACTTTGGAAATTACCAAATACTGCCTTTGATGAAGTCCAAAGCTAATAGAGAACATGCACAGGCAATGCCTATCAGTATTCTTTTAGTTCAAAGACGTTGGGATAGAAAGTCCCACCTACCTATCACACAGCACAGCTTCTGGCTTGAGGTGAGCATACACCACCCCCAGCAGGCTCTGTCTCTTCTCAATCAGCATACCCCGGTCAGACTCCGGCAGGGTCAGCACCTGTTTCTCCAGGTCGTCCAACTGCAGCAGGATGCCGTAGGCGCGCTCGACAGACAGCAGGGTGCGACGTTTCTTGCTCTGCTCCTTGGCCGCGCTCGGTTTGCTTCCCTGAGGGTTTCAGGAAAAGTTTTGAAAATGACGGACCTCATGTCACTCAATTGGAGCAATTCACAATGCAGTGGCGCCATTAAGAGTTTGTCACGGAGAGGCAATTTGTTTGCACTGCGCATTAATAAAGGTCGACACATCAGCCTAAACAGTATATGTGACCCGCTCTGGAAAAAGGTATATTATGTCGCAAAATATGAAAAATGAGTTCCATGCATGTTTGGAAAGCCCGCAATGTAAGCTTTCATTTGGTACATGACAGAGCTCCAAAGCCCTTTCCGTTCTGGAGATATCGCGTTTTTGCATATTAATTAGTTCTATAGAGTTCAAATGACACAACAGAGAAAACAGGCTTTGAAATAGCTAGTTCTAATACAATGCAATGGAACAATGCACTCTAAAAAGGTATTTTTAAAACAAAAACAAAAAATTAATTTGGACGAAAATTTTTACCCTCTCAACATTGAAAGGGCCATTACACGTAAATGCATAGCGCGACTTATATCACCTTTTTCTGGAGCGGGTCACATATGGCCGTGTCCCAATTACTTGGATACGGCTTGAAATTGCACACGAGTCTATGGGTAGTGGCTGCAGCAGCTACCATAGATATGTGTGTAATAGCCTTAGCCTTAGCCTAGTAATTCGGACACAGCCTATCATTTTGCACAAGGCAAACTTTTTGCCAGGTGGTTACACCTTATATTTACCAGGCTTCTAAATGCTTATCAATACAACTATCTTTACTGGATCAGTGAGGTGGTATGGGTCAACTTGTCAACTGCACAGTTTGAAGATGACATCTCTGGTGCAACCGCTTGGGTGGTGCACACTGTATTGCAAATCGTCTCTACTGAGACATCAGTATGCAACTGAAATTTGCATTTCAGATTTTGCTTGTGTAACCAGCTAGAAACAGAGTAACACCCAGAGAAGTACTAGCTATGATTCTAGAATGATCTTTCACATGGTGATCAATCACATGTACAAAGTGCGTAGCTATATAGAGCTTGTGCGAATGACATCACTGCCTACAGAATTGACACGTGCATTGCCATTTTGAGATCAAATTTGCATGACGCACATCGGCCGCCCCGTATTCAAACAAATTTTGTACATATCCGTGCGATGGCATATAATAATATGCAGTCGTGCAATTTGAATGCCATTTGACTCCCAAAATGGCTATATGTACAATGTACATGCTCTATTGATCAGGATAAAAATATATATAGAAATATCTGAAGAAAAACATGCATAATCCATTAATACAACAAAGTCCAAGCTTGGTATGAGGATGGTCATTATTCAGTAAGTTCAACTCTGCATTGCTTTAACATTAACACCATGGGGTGCATGCAAAAATACAAAATTTGGACTTGGGACTGTTAGGGTCAATCAACTGTTTTTGAAAATATTTATAGCCCAATCAAATTGAATAAATGAACTTGAACTGAACTGATTTGAAAGAAAGTACACTGAATCAAAAAGATTGGAATCAGATCGAATCAAACCGGGAATGGAAATTAATTGGAAACAGACATGGACATGGACATGGCAGTGTTGAAGTACTCGTCCTTGACTACAACTCGAGTACCACTAAGTACTCGGCTCAAACTAGATTTTCAGTACTCAAAGAATACAATTTGACTCGGCACGTGCTTTTTGTACTCGGACTCAGCATTTTGTAATCGGTACTCGATACCCTTACTCAGGAAACAATCGATTATTTTGTTTTTTGACACTGCACCTTCGGACTCTAAAGTACACATACTGTTTTGGGGCTGTTGGGTAAATTCCCAAAAGGAGAAATTTCTGGCTCAATCACATGTAATGTAAAACTTTTTGAGTAGGTTCATCACGGAAATAGTCAATCGGCTGAATTGTTGGTGTTTAGACTCTTGATGATGCAGGTGCATTATAATAATGTTCAGAAAATAACTTGGCATTTTTGTTTCTTATGGTGTACTCGTACTCGGCCCATACTCGAGAGTTTATGTACTCGGACCATGAAAAACTCCAATTTTGGGCCTGGACTCGATCAGCAATGTGCTCAAACTCGGCCGTACTTGGCTCTAAGATTGTATGACTCGACTCCAACACTGGGACATGGACATGTGCATGGAATGAATGAAATAAAATCCAAACCAAAACTGAAATCAAATTCCCCCGATGCCGTTACATCCCGCAACATTCCATGCCTACCTCCTCCTCATCTCCAACTGCTTCGATGTGGAAGTCAATCAACTGTCTGGGGTTGTTGACACTTGACGATGTGACTCGACCGAGAGCACCTTCATACTGAGCTATTGAGGTTGGAGGCAAATAAACATCCACTAAACAGTGAAACCCGAGTTGAATGTACATGTATTTTAATCCATGAAATTCCTGCATAATATCCAAGCTACTTGCGATACTAGGCATTTTAAAAGACTAAACAAGTTTATTATTATTATTTCTTTTGTTTATGCAAGTCGCCCATCACAAGACCAAGGGACACTCGAGGTGTGGGCTACAGAGGAAAGTGTGGAAGAGCCAGCCCCTCACACTAAAACAAGACAAAATAATCTGATCTCTTCACAGTATGAATAGGGTCGGGATGGGTAACTAGTCCACTGCAAGGCATTAATAATGCTTCTACCCATATTAAGCGTAGAAATGCTATAGCCCAGGACTGGGCTCGAACCCACAACTTGCAGAATTACCCGCAGACCACGAATTCAATGCTCCAAAGTGAACAAAGAACACTGGCAGGAGTGGGATTCGAACCTGCGACCTCCGGAACACCGTACCGGTGCTCTACCTACTGAACTATCTTGACCTATGTTAGGGCTGTCCCAAATATACCGAATATGCAAATACTTTCTGGCAGGTTCGAATATTCGAAAAAAATATATATATGCACGTACAGATACGACTCTGTATTTTGAATACATGTAGAAGAGTTACCGCGCTTAGCAGTGTCAAATGCCGTAATTTTGCTGATGGTTACTTTTTATGGACGGAGGTTTATTGTTCCCGTCCGGTAAAACCCTTAAGAAAATTACTGCAAAAACGCAAGCTGGAGCTTGTATTTTTGTTATCATAACATTACACAAATCCGTAATGATCAGACGCATGCAAAAAATATGTCGATCGGGCGGTACATAATATCTATCGCCGCACATAAAACTCCTGCATGCTTTGCGTGCTTTGCGTGCAACTTTTTACCAGCTATGAGCAATTCGGTTGGGCGACTAGAGTGACTAGACTTAACCATAGTCGATCTAGATGTCACCCGAACGCTGCGCGGTTTGACTAACTAGTGCAACTGGATCAACCTAGCTCCGGACCATGGTTTCTCTAGTCACTCGCGAGTTACGTCACGGTTTCAAGATGGAGGATCGGTAAACTGGGCAAGTTTTGCAAACGTTTACGATAATTTGTTGGTTTTGTCCAATGATAATAACTCTTTGCAATAAGATAATGAATTATTTATTGCACTAAAGTTAAGTAGAGAAAATAATAGAAATAAATAATAGAAAATAGAAATGACATGCAAACATTTGCTTCGTTAACAACTAGCCGACGACATTCTTTGCAGTTTGTTGTTGCTGCACACTAACTAGATTTCACGTAGTCGATGGACTAGATGCGTTCGAGTGAAGGACAGACCACGCATGCGTTTTTTAAATAGCAAATTGACAAAAAGGACTAGGTCAGCAGCACCCGAACTTGCTCACTGATGCTGTTGCAGCTGAGGCCTGAAAAACTTGATCGGCGAGTACTGAATATTTGAATATTCGGTCAAACCCAGTTTTGAATAATCGAGTACTAAATTATTCGAAAATGAACAGCCCTAGCCCATTTTGTAAGTATCTTTGTTCGGGTGGGCGCTAGTCAGAAGTCATAAACCCATAATGCCGTTTATCCAGGGATTACGCCTAATTTAATTCCATCTAATCAGTGACCCGTCAAAGAGTTTGGCCTTTGACTGCAAATTTTCTGAAGGTGATGCTGCAGCTCACTGCAAACAGGGTAAAATTCTTTTTTTTATGTTAAAAATATGCACATGTGTAATGGGGCTGTACGTTACCAGGTTGGTAGACTCTGGTCTCCAGTGATTTAGCATTGGGTGTGATGATCCTATTGGACTCCTTGCCGTTATTCTTCTTTTCTGCTTGGACACCTTCCTTCTGCTGTTCCTCCAGTCCTTGCTTCTTCAGCATGTAAGCCTATGATGCAAGGATGGTATGAACAAGGTTAGCCTTGGCCTTCTGTCAAAAGCAAGCAGTGGAATGTAGGTTTCAAATCCTACCCGTTCCATATCAAGAACTGCTTAACTGTTGGCAGAGAAATTGTGTTAACTATGGCAGAAAACAGTACTGGCATTTCACAGCCAAGCCATGTTCAGGCCTGCGCGCCTCGGGCCTGCGCGCCTCGGGCCTGCGCGCCTCGGGCCTGCGCGCCTCGGGCCTGCGCGCCTCGGGCCTGCGCGCCTCGGGCCTGCGCGCCTCGGGCCTGCGCGCCTGCGCGCCTCGGGCCTGCGCGCCTCGGGCCTGCGCGCCTCGGGCCTGCGCGCCTCGGGCCTGCGCGCCTCGCGCCTGCGCGCCTGCGCGCCTCCACCCTGCGCGTACATTTCTGTTAAATCACTTGCATACATGCAGGACAGCTTTCTCAACGAATGACTTGTCTTTCCAGAATGGACAGACGGTGGAATTGATCAACAGTCGAGTTGTCTCAACCTTAGACATAGATTTGGTCAACAGTCGACTTGTCTGAGCACCCCTGGACCTACCTGATAGTAATAATCGTCCACCTCCGGGTTATTGCTCTGCAGTTGGAGCATCTGGATCTTCTGCACCCACTCCTTCTCCCGGAGCGTCATCAAATTTGCATAGTCGTCGGTATTGGCATCCCCGCCTGGACCGGGACGCCGTTCGTTGTCATTGTAACGGTTGTAGTAAGGGCGCTGGTATCTGTTGTCTCCATAGCGATTTGGTGTTCTGGAAGGATGTTTTTTTTATTTTTGGTAATAATCTGTAAATTGTACGTACCTTTATCTTGGTTTACTTTAGTATACTGAACAGCATTCATCCAACTGAAGATGGCAGCAATAATATTTGTTGTGAAAATATAAATTGGATTTTTTTCTCATTTATAATTAAATATTTTATTTTGTATCTAAATATACCAAAATCAAGCAAACATGACAAATTTACACAATCAGATTCCTATAAATAAACTTGCAATTTAAACAACGAAATTTGATCATAAAAAAAAAAAGTGAAAAAAGGTAAGCTAATTACAAAATGTAATTTCTTACTGTGAGTACCCTCTCTGTTGATTGTTGAAGGGGAACCGCCTTCTTACTCCGGGATCAGAGAAAGGTCGCATTGGAGGAATACTGTGAGAAAAACAGAGGAGTTAGTGTTCATAGATGTGTACTTAGATTTAAAGGGACACATTGCTTTGGATTTTGCGATTTGGGCTATAAAACTGAAATGGATATGGTTGGGAAGCTTTTTTAAAAGTAGAATATAAAGATTCACATAACCATCCCTTCAAATTGCGTGTTTTTTGTTTAATTTCGTGACAAATAACGGTCCGCCATTTTGTAGAACCAAATTTTTGACTCCACAAAATGGCGGACCGTGTTCACCAGTCGTATTTCCAGTCGCAGCTGGTTCAAGTACGTTCTGTTGATCCATTTTGATGTACTGTGGCACGGCGCGCAGCACTGGCGATGTGTCGCGAGGTAGAGAATGGTACCTGGCGATCATCTGATAGGTTTACAAGGCCACTGGCTGCGGCGCCAGCCTAAAGACTCTGACAGCGTATTTTGCGCATTATTTAGACGGTGGTATTTACCACTGGAAATAAGTCTGTTTCGCAGGTCAGATGTCAGGGATCAGAGGCCAATTTGTTGTTTTGTAATTACTACTCACTAATTACAAAACATTATACGTGTTTTTTTGCTTGAACAACTCTTATAAAAGATAAGGAACATTTCCAAACAGCAAAATTTCATGACATTTGAAGGCAATGTGTCCCTTTAAGGCAGACCATCTAGGAAATTTGTACTTTTAATAGGCCTTTGAAGAAGTTAGAGGCGCAACACATGTCTCATTCAGTCCAATACAAATTGAGCACCCATACATTTTAGGCTTTCGTGCCTCATGCATGCACACATCTCAAACAGGGACGCACAAACCAGTGCTGCACTAGTATCAAATACCAGCTAGATTTTGTCATTTTTGCAGTAGCAACCAAGCTTTCAAGTTTACAATTTGTAGACCAGAGAATAAAATAAACCTGCATTCAACATCAAGCCCTTATCCATGAAACTTGACAGGATTGGAGACAACCATGTGTTTCTCTGTTGCACTCGGCCTGTACTTGAGACTAGATTGAGACTACCGGTACATGTACATATAGATGCTCAAACAGCCCCAATTTCATTGTTGAACGTGCCTACAATCTTTTTCATTTTTTTTAATTTTGTTGTTATGGAAGTCGCTAAATGGAAGTCGCTCAATGCAAGGCTAAAAAGCCACTCTAGGTAAAGGGCTACAACAGAGGTGGTGGGGTTGGCCACATTTTAGGTTGCGAGCCCTACCACACTTACAGTTTTCCTGAGACCAGATCTAAATAGAGGGTAAATCTTCAATAGATAGCAAAGAAATTATCCAAATTTTCAGACCTACATGTACATGTATAGGCTCAGGCGGAGTAACTTCCACCATTGGTGAGACCAACTCACCTCCCCCGCAATCAATAGGCAGCATTCAGCAAGTCCGATCAACGACCATCTATTAACCTGTGGTTGCTTCATGACTGCACAACTCATATTAACCAGTTCGCGTCGGATGACGTGTACGCAAAGGTTTAGCAGTATTCGGAACGGATAACGGATAAACACGTACTCGAGCGAGGCCGGAAACATCTGTCGGCGACCCGCTCGCAGCGAGCGAGGCCGGAAATATCAGGGTGTGCTACCCGCAGATGATGGCCTGAACCCGTCTGGCACCCAGGCTTGTGACAAAATAATCCCGCGCCTGGGTCCGTTCGATGTCAAAATAATCCCGGCGTGAACTGGTTAAAGCACGACCGCTACTGTGGTAAAATAATTCACCACGAAACCAGAAGGTCCTTCCTGCTGTACATTATGACAGTAGCAGTTATTGATAACCAGTACTATAACCAATTCAAGCAGGATGGTTCAAAATACACATAGTCAACTTGTCCAACCATTATCAACTAGACAAGATTCCGTGTAAGTTAATTTTAACTATTGTTAACTAGTCTTTGATTGATTTAGGTGACTCCATGCAGGAGTTGACTCTCTTCAAAATCCAAGTCGATTCCGAATGCAGAATCGGAGTCAACTCCACAAATGGTGAGTCGCCGAAGCCTATTCCAGATCACTACTAGGGGGCATGATGATTTTGTATATGTGGAGGGATTATGCTTCCCCCTAAAATATCCTTTCCCCTGGGACCTTCTACAATGTGCATGTATTAACCCTACAGCACCCCTGGCTGCTTGCCAATGTCGAGTTTACTGTCAAGGAAACCACAAACCAGAGTATCCAAACAACAGATACATTCACCACGTTTCAACAAACTGTAGTGCTTGTGTTTTTCACTGCTCATATGTGACCCGCTCTGCAAAAAGGGCACATAAGTCGCTGTATGCTTTTACGAGTTATGGGCCGTTCAATGTGAAGAGGGTAAACAATTCTTCAAACAAGTGATTTTTAAGGGAGGGAATTTTTTGCATCTTTGATACCTATACTATTCTATTTCATAACCAAAATCTTTGATTTCAGTGAATAAAGTTGGAAAAAGAATGTGTTTTTTATGAGTGCTTCCATCTATTGCTTTGCTTTTTGTTTTTTTAAATGGCTTGTTTCTCCTTAAGTCATTTCAAGAAATTCCTGAAAACAAACATGCAAATTTCCAAATATCTCGTGATTGCAAAATGCTACAGACCTTAGAGATATACCATATGAAAGCTTATAAATGGCCTTTCCAGCTATATATAAAACACTATTTTCAAATTTTGCAACATAAGTGCCCTTATACCAACAGAAAGAGCTTATTCAGATCTCTTTCTTAGGGTGCTATCAAATTCATGTGTCTCCAGTATCATATTTTGAGAAAAATCTATCAGAACTTTCCCTGTACAGTTGTGTGTATGGAGTGCCATTCATTGATGTAATAACAAGTTTCCCGTTTGATAAAGTGGGCCAGAAGAGAAAACAGCCATAACTTTACGAGCAATTATGACTTTCATTTTTGCACCACGAAAGAGTAATTTTCGTAGAACAATTTTCACACACAATATTTTCCTTACCAATCAATAAGCCAGTTCGGTATGCATCAAGATTTCACGATTTTACTCTCATACTAAACGTGGCAGATAAATACTCACAAGTCTATGGGGCGGGGAGGTGGTAACTAAATGTGACCCGCTCCAGAAAAAGGTGATATAAGTCGCGCTATGCATTTACATGTAATGGCCCTTTCAACGTTGAGAGGATGAAATTTTTCGTCAAAATTCATTTTTTGTTTTTTGTCTTTAATGACATCTTAAATATCTAAAGTTTCAGGTTTGGTGCACAACAATGTTGATTTCAGTAAATAAAGTGAACAAATAACCTTTTTAGAGTGCATTGTTCCATTGCATTGTATTAGAACTAGCTATTTCAAAGCCCGTTTTCTCTGTTGTGCAATTTGAACTCCATAAAACTAATTAATATGCAAAAACGCGGAAAGGGCTTTGGAGCTCTATCATGTACCAAATGAAAGCTTACATTGCGGGCTTTCTAAACATACATATTTCATTTTCATATTTTCATTTTTCATATTTTGCGACATAATACCTTTTTCCAGAGCGGGTCACAAATATGCATTCTGTGCAATTTTTCGTGCAATCGAAAAGACGATGGAAACTTTTGCTCGAACAAAAGTTTGGACACACAAGACCCCTGGAAAAAACGTTGCTGTCTAAACGTTTTTGGAAAAATGTTAGTTCAGAACAGGACGATCTCTTTAAATTTGCTGTACCCGCAATTCCTTTGCACGCATACGATAAAATGTTTAGCCCGAAAGAAAAGCTGTCAAATCTCGATGCGCACACGCGCAATTGGAATACCGAACTGGCTTATTCTTGAGGGTGAAATCTTTGGTTGAAAATAGAACCTTTCAGTAAGCAGTAAGTTGCTTTTTCTGCTTGAGTAATTTATGCTAGACTGAACAAAGAATGTGGTACTGGGAGAGATTAAGCCAATACACAACATGGTTCTGAAAAGGTTAACCCTAACACTGCCAGACGCAGCACAGTGCATATGTGCTGACAGCTCCACTTTGCTGGACTCTGCACACAAGTCAATTTGACAAAGTATGCAATCTGATGCGTCTGGCAGGGTTCTAGCAAAAATGCCCTGGAGGGTTAGGGTTAATGCAGCATGCTGTCTATTATGTTCTTACATTAGTCTCCTTACGGGGTACCGGGAAGAAAGGGTAACAATGGGGACAATGGTACCCCACGAGGGAGTCTTTAGAAATCAAGGTACCCAACAAAGTTAACGCTATGGGTTTTGTGATTTCAACGGGTATAAAGGAGAATAAAAGAAGCAAGGTAAAGTCTACAATAGAGGTACCTCATATGGGTGCATATGTGAGGATGGATGTACTCACTGTGGGTGCATAGGTGTCAGGCCAAATGTGTTCATGTTCCTCCCTGGTCCGGGCCCACGCATGCCTTGTGGGGTCCGTGGGTGCGGACCTCCCATCATACCTCCAGGGGAAAACGGCATCATGGGAGATCTACCCGGCTGCATCATGGGAGACCCCTGACGGGGCGGATGCATCATGGGAGACATGGGACGCTGTTGCATCATGGGAGAGCCAAACCGCTGCTGATGCATCGGTGTTCTAGGAGACGGTCCTCCCGGGGGAGGAGTCATTCCGGGGGGAGGAGTCATTCCGGGGGGAGGAGTCATTCCGGGGGGAGGAGTCATTCCGGGAGGAGGGACAACACCCTTAGAGGGCGGAGTCATCCCGCTCGCCATTGGCCGTGGGTATGGCGAAGTATTGCCCTGTGCAGCGTTGGCCATGATGAGTTGCCGGATCTGGTTCGGGGAAGCACGGCCGCTGGCAGCTTGCATGCCGAGCACCAGCTGCGTGATTTGGGTGGGCGATACGCGACCTCCGACCGACTGATGGATTTGCTGCACTAACTGCTGCACTGCATGGGATGTTGCTAGCTGCTGCTGTGGTGTCATAGGTCTACTAGCGGACTGGGGAAAAATAAGCCAACACAATATGCATAATTATAAGTGTAACTTTAATTGATATTAAAAAAAGGTTCCTTGAAGTCTATGCCAACATGTAATATCAAGCTACAAATTACCCTTATTAAAGGTTTCTTTGTGTTTCCTTTCTTCTCTTGTCCTCGGAGATATATACAGTGCACGTACACTTGCAAAATATTCATGTACAGTGCAGACGTATTTGATTGGTATTTTATGCACGTCGCATGTTGGTGATGAGATATGCCACTGCATGTGTAACCTTGCTCCCATTAAACTATTCTGGTTCCCAGACCAAAATAATCCGACTATTTCTGATGAATATTAGGTCTGGTAGCCGCCAATGTCACTTGACGAAAATTCCCAGATTCTGACCCTTTCCGAAAATGTCCGAGGTTTTCCGAACTTGTTTTCGGTAACATTCGGCTATTAACGTTGATTTTCGCAAGAACAAAATATCTGTCAGGCCCGTTACAGATCCTGGAATTTGAATTCTCAATTATATATAAAAACTGAAAAATCAATGCCACACTCTTGCAGTATTTTGCGGACTGGATTTTGCAAGAATGTTAAAATGTGAATGATGCCATTGACGTCACTCGGACTAAACACTGTACGCCATGATCTATTTTAAACCGCGGTAGCTGCCCGACCTAAGATTTAGACGTCAGGGAATCTTCAGGTCAGGGAACCAGACTACCATTAACCCTAACCTTCCCAAATCCTCCAAAATCCTCTTTGCCAAATGGAGGCATAAGGAGTATTGAGGGTCTTTGGAAATTGAAGGATCAGAGGATTTTGCAGGATTGAGGGCATTAGAGGCTTTTGCCTCTGGAGGAAAATGGAGAATCCAGGCCATCAGGTCCAACCTGATGCTGGATGATTTCGGAGGACTGAGGTTACTAGGGTGTTTATCCAAAACCCACTGGAGGATTTTAGAGGATTCAGGCAGTGGTCCCTGGAGGATTCAGGTTACATGTTGGACAAATGATGTAGGGAGCTACGATTAATGATAAGCCCCAGGTGAAGCAAATTCATCTGGGTAAACAGCGAACGTCACAAAATTCACTTCGCATCGGCGAACCACTATGAACTGGCCTTAAGTCAGTTGTTGCATGCAACTGAAACGACTGCGTATAAACGTTTCACTGAGCAGTGACTTTTTTATGTCTTTCACACCTGTGTATGCTGTCATGAGGAATGTAGAATAGTAATTAGCGGATGTACATTTTTTTGAAAGAACAAATTGTTACCAATGCCAACGTGCATAAAAGGGGCAACTAGTTTTTCTGTGGGGATAATCCACAGTCTTTTTCGGCATACCGTATGCAGTTGCTGCTGCAATGCCTGCTGCTGTAAAGCTGCCTGCTGTTGTAAAGCTGCCTGCTGTAAAGCTGCCTGCTGTTGCTGCTGTTGCTGATGTTTCAACTGTTGCTGCTGCTGGTGTACCATGCCAGCCGGTGTCCTCTGCATAAACGAGTGTTGTGGTGGGGTGCCGACTGGCATCATTTTACTCATCGGCGGCGAGCCCAGGAGGGGGGACACGGTGCGTTGTGGGGGCGCTCTGCCAGTCAGGTCCTTCTCAAGCTCCTCCAGAGTAAAGACCTTCTTGGCCGGTTCTGAGCTGGGGATGGCCTGGACTACAGCTGGATCCTAATTGAGATTCATTGAAATCAAAACACATAAACTACAGTGGTTTTTCTAGTTTTTAGCACAGACTTGGGACAAGGCTCATGGCTGCTCCTTTATTTGTATATGCAAGTCTGCCCGAACAAGGCTAAAAAAGCCACTTAAAGGTATGAAGCTTCAACAATAAAAAGAATCAAAGATACATGTACAAGAGGTACATGTAGGAGTTAATATTCCTCTTGAAACAGGAAACATAAAGGGATACATATGCAACATGCAAAGAATTCCATAGAGATACAGAACGAGGAAAAAGGCTATTGCCGTAGCCTTTTGTCCTACATCTAGGTACAACTACAGTATATTGGTTGGAACAGGCAGAAAGCCGAGCTTCACGCTCAAACACCTTAAACTGGAGGAACCAAGCTGGACAAGCTGGTGGAACCTTTACCATGAAAACATCTGTAGAACATACTTAAGAGTAGCAACAGATCTCAGGTGAGAGAGTGATTGTAAGGATGAGCCCAACTCTTCTCCGACCAAATTAACAATAGAGTTCTGTACTCTATCTAATAAAGATAAGTGACAAGCAGAAGCACCAGCCCAGATGTGGGAACAGTACTCCATAAGTGGACACAGGATAGCATCAGGAGGTAGATACTTCCGAGCTCAATAATCCTAACTCCCTAGGGCGTGTGAAAAATCATATTAAAATTGGAGGATTCAGGACTGTTAGGGTTAAAGACAACCAACTCACATGGAAACACTCTTCCATCTCCCAGCTAAGGTTAGGGGAGATGACAAGTCCAAGAAGATGGAGGTCATAATACCTCAGGCAAAGTCAAGGGACCCATATGAACTGGAGGAAATGAGTCGTCTCTGGATTGAGACAAAGACAACAGTTTAGGTTTCTTCGCATTGAAGGTTACCAGCCAGTCGTTCCCCCACATCAACACACTCTCCAGAACTATCAGTGTGACGGGAATTGGCCAGTCCTTGTGGTGAACATTGAAGTCACCCATCACCATTGAAGTCACCCAATAACACCACTGAAGTCACCCAACACCATAAGCTGCTAGCACGGTCAATGCTGTCAGATACAGCACTGTGCAGGAAGAAGATGATGGTGAATGGTATAGAAAAAAACAAGTAGTGGAATGGAGTAGAGCAAGGTGAAAACACATGACTTGTAAGAGCTACATTCAAGAGACGATTCACGAGAAACAGGCAAGGTTTCACTGACATACACCAAGACCAAGAGGAGGATGGTCAAGACGATGAAATATACAATGTATATCCAGGTAATTTGAAGGAGTCAGAAGTAATGTCACTATTCAATCTGTTCTCTGACAGAGCCAACAAGTCGGAGAGGATGTTATGAACAAAGGACTGTAAAGAATAAAAGTTAGAACGAAAGCCCCCGATATTCGAAAAAGCAATATTACGAGGCTTGCAATGCCACGCACGAGCAGGTGGATTTAGGCGAGCAGAAAAGGAGTCAGAAGAAGTCGGTTGTGAAGTCAAGGTTATTAAAATCAACTGGAAAATAAAGTCACAGTAAGTTCAAGTTTGGAAACAAGCCCAGAACATCCTAATGTGACCGATGAACTCAATGTCATAATAATTTCTGGAGTTGTAATCAAGTCAATCACAAGCCAATCAGAAGTCAGCTCACAAGCTACATGGGATGAACAATGACAAAGTTATATGGTGTGTTTGAGTAGCTTGTTACATGGCTCGAGGACGGTATTGTGAAGTGACTTGTGAAGTGACTTGTGAAGTGACTTGTGAAGTGACTTGTGAAGTGACTTGTGAAGTGACTTGTGAAGTGACTTGTGAAGTGACTTGTGAAGTGACTTGTGAAGTGACTTGTGATTGACTTGGAATACAAATCTGACAATTTCAGACCTATGGCCTCATGACTAAGTGGCTGCAAGTCCATGGCAATGGACATTTTACACCTGTTGATAGATCAGCCTTTCATCAGGGAGCATAACCAATGAGTTCCGGGTCCCATACTACCAGGCTACCATGACCTGCAACACGTTTATTTTCCTGGCACCCTTCAGCAAGGCAGAGTTCAGGGGTCCCAAAGAGGGTCCTTAGCAGGTACCAAGAACAAGTAAGATCTGGACTAATTGGAACAAAGAACAAGAAAGAAAAAAAGATAGGGAGAGAGAAAGGGAGGGAAAACTAGCAGGCCTTTACCTAATCCCAAAACAAGGTTAAAACCTCTTCACACTGCAAAGATTTTAATGCCTACAAATTTAAACGGCATTAACCCCTTGAAGCCGGCTGATGTCTATTGAAAATTACCACCTGGCCGGATGACGGCTATACATGCATTCTCTGCGTTTTCAGTGCATTGTTGGGTTATTGTGTGTGTGTTACGCTTGGCTGCATAAGCATCTTGTGCCCGTTTCGATTGGCTGCACAAGCCGGTATGGCACCTCGGTGCCCCATTATAACAACCTGGATCAAACGGTTAACCCTTACCCTTCCAAATATGCCAAATTATAACATTTTGATAAATTCAGGAATATACAACCATTACTTTACACCGGGCATAATGTCCTAATTTTGTTGAAGCATCAAGAATGTACCACTAGTTAATACTACAGCGAGTTGGATTTTGGCAGATTTGGGACATGTAGCTCCTAGAAAAACAAAAAACACCTGAGGGATTAGCAGTCTTGTTGACTTGACTTGAATCGGAATCGAGTCCCAATATTTTTGACTTGAGACTTGACTTGGAAAAAAAAATGACTTGGGACTTGACTTGACTTGAAAGAACATGACTTGTGACTCGACTTGACTTGAATAAATTTGACTTGCTGACATTAACACTTCTGTTAAAATATACACAAACATACAGGTATCAGTTAAAAAACAAGCCTATAGCGCATATATATAGCAAGCTGGGTGTCCAGTACGTATGCGGGGCCGCAGCGCTGGCCGAGCTGCATGGAGAATTGTCGAAATGACACACCAGGTTGATTTTGTACAGTGCATGCGTGCTAGCCTATGCATTGTCATTTTGTCATTGTAATTTTTATTTACTAACAATTGACTCGAGACTTGGTACTTGACTTGAACAAAATTGACTTGGGACTTGGAAAAAATTGACTTGGGACTTGACTTGACTTGGGAACATTTGACTTGCGACTTGACTTGGCAAAAAATGACTTGGTTACAACACTGGGGATTAGGGTTGAAGAGCTTATCATTAGCCTTGCTGCTAACGCTAGATCAATCCACTAATTAATCCTAATCCCCTGGGGTGTAGGCAAAAATCATATTCAATTTGGCGGATTTGGGACTGTTAGGGTTAAGTTCCATCCCCTTGACCTAGTGACCTATCGCAGCCTCAACAAAAGTCTAACAAAAGTGACGGATGTGTGGCGTGTGGCTGTGATTTGGTCAATCCGTGCCAGGGGTGGCACTGAATGGATCGTTCAATAGCCTCCGTTCCCAAAAGGCACGTTTGAGATGCTCTTAAATAGACAGTCTGTTGTCTGACTGAGGGCACCCAGACCAGACCGTCAATCATGCCATCAATGACCAGGAGCAAGTTCGATGAAAGAATATGGTTTAATAAATAGAGTCGACGATTGTTGGGCTATAACCCAAATGTTGGCTGGTTGACATCTGTTTGACCATTTAGAAGCCACCCAAACATGGTTACCAACAACACTGATCTTGTTAAACTGACAAATGAAGCGTGCACCAGTGACACCATAGTTCAACAAACTATTATTCACACTTGGATGTTTTTGCGCAGGTGTAAGGTACGTCACAAATTGACCACTGGTTAACCAACATTCCTTGATTGAACTTGCTGCAAGGCGTTTCCCCAATGGTTGATGCTACCTTGGCGTGGCTGTCAAACCTCGGCCTTATGACCCTAAAGGCTGCTAGTCTCAGTGAAGTGGAAAGTACTGTACCTCAAGAAGTGACTCTTCCTTTTGAGAGCGGATGTTGAGCACTGCCTTGAGGTGCTTCTCAGTGGAGAAGGCAACCTTCTGAGACGTGGGCGATCCCCAGATGCTCCTTTTGCTGCCCGGCGAGATGAACTCTTGAGGGTCAAAAAGGGCCGGTGGGGAGGACGGCCCAAACAACTGGGACATGTTGGACCTGCCCAAGTCTGGTCCTCCCTGGAGTAACATGGAGCACAGAAATTCACAATTACAAATTTTGGAAATTACCAATGCAATGTGCCACCAAACAGTTAGACTTGAAGACAAGTGGTTAGAAAGTAGTGTTTTGTCCACAGGCACCGTCATTACCATAATTACCAGTGCGGTACATTATGTTAATACGCCGTGTTAAGACTAACGACTCGACTAACATGTCTCCAGGCGGATATTCAAATATGCAACCATGCATGTATACATATGCATCATAAAGCAGCCAATGGTAGCCTATCTGACGTAATAAGAAGCATCCATTAAAGGTATGGGGATTTGTTTGTTTTTTCTAGGTCAGTGTAAAAAGTGAAAACTGAACTATAAGGAGTTATCTCAAACCCCCCTTCAAAGAATGACGGCGCGCCATGTACTCTATCTAGCGCTCACGTGGGAGACCGCCAACGTAGTGCAAGATAGCTCAGTTGGTAGATCGCCGGTACGGTATTCCGGAGGTTGCAGGTTGGAATCCCGCTCCTGCCACTTTTCTTTGTTCACTTTGAAAATCTATTCAAATTTACCTAGTCAGTTTCCCTTGTGGTGTGTTTGAAAAAAACAAAACTGGTAACTCCGTCACTTATTGTGTACAATATTAAAACAAAAGATGGTGAATTCTCATGTGGGTAGTATTTCCCCTGGGTTATTTTTTGCAGGGGTGGTATGGCCCTAAAGCAACATCACGGCTGGGGTCTTGTGAAAATCAAGGGGAGGCGGAGGGAGTTGTGCACGTTTCACACTCCATCAACACATAATAATGCAGGATTTTCATAACTGGCCAGCTACATGCAAGAGCACTTTCTTTTTGGGGGGGGGGGGGAATGGGGAGGCAGCCATTTTCTACAAGGAAACAGTAGTGGAAACACTGACAAGCTTTTCTGCATTATAAATCGGCCAAGTTGTACAAGGATGCCAACAAGCAGGGCTGTAGTCGAGTCCATCACAAGTCCATCACAAGTCCCTGCAAGTCCATCACAAGTCCTCCATTCCTAATCCCAATCACAAGCTATTCAAATGAGCTTTGACAAAGGCATTCCTTTGTCATTGTTTATCCAGTTACTTGTGACTGGCTTTATGACTGGACTTGTGACTGGACTTGCGAAAGGACTTGCAGAGACTCGACTACAGCCCTGCCAACAAGCTTTCATTCTTGCTCTTGGATTCTTCGGCAATCAGTACACTTCACAATAACTCCTGGTGGGTTTTGCTGTAGGTTTCACCCACATGCTTAGGGTGTTTTTGGACGGAGGTTCGGGACTACAATGCGACTTAAAATAAATAGGGTTAAACCTACTCCAATGGTGATGGGCTGTGACTTCCTCGCTGATGATCCAAACATGTCCTCCTCGTCATCTTCATCATCCAGGACCAGCTTGCTGATACTCTCCTCAAGATTCTCCTGGAGATGGATAGGGGGAAAAATATGCTTTAAAACTGTTCACCACAACACATAATTGTTAACCCTAACCCCTAGGCTTGTGCACTAAGCGGCAGTGTTGCAGTGGGGTACATTCACACAAGTACGAGTACTTTTGCAGGAGTATGAGTATGAGTACGAGTACTTCACCCCGAGTACGAGTATGAGGACATGGACATTTTTTTCATCCGAGTACGAGTACGAGTAAATTTTCATGAGTACGAGTATGAAAAAAAAAAGTACTCGAGTACGAGTACTACAACACTGCTAAGCGGAATACATGTACCAAACCCATCAAACTCCAACAACCAACCATTGCGACACATATGGGATTGTACTGAACCTGCCATAGTCCAACAGGCTGGGCAGAGGAAGGGTACTGGGTATACCAAACTCCAACACCCGCGGTACTGTTTGATTTGGATGGACTCGGGACATGAGGCACTGTGCAATGTTTCAGATGTGCTGCCTTACAACACTAAACTCATCAAAATCTATATGTTTGTACGCACTTTTTTTATACTCGTGCAGCAAAGGTGCAAACTTGACCCTCAGATTTTTCCTCAGTCCAACAAAGTCCAGCAACATGTTCATAGTGTTTGGTACTGAACTATCCAAAACTTGGCAAAACCTACTGTTGGAGTCCGATGGGCTTGGGGTACAATGTATGTACATGGGAGGTAAGTACAAATATGTATAACAGTGAATTACAGTATTAAAGTGGTTGAATTTTAACCCCTTGCCACCTGTTGACACAAATATGTGCGGATTGAAAATTGCCACCTGGCCGGTTGACGTCTATATGTGCCAATGTTTGCGTTTTCAATCCATTATTGGCGTATTGTGTACGTTATGCTTGGCTGCACAAGCCTCTTGTTTCCGTTTCGCTTGGCAGCATAACCCAGCCTGGCACCCCCATGAAATACCCGGTATGCCCAGGTTCAAGGGGTTAATACTGCCTCTGCCCTCCACACATACATAGACTAATTATAGCCCAAGTGGAGTTCAAAACCAGATTGTCCAATCCTCATGAAAAGTTGTACATCTGCACACAAGTTGGAAGATTATCTTCCCTCTGAAAGTGTTACTGCTGTCAATCTTTAATCCCAACTCCCATCAGGTTTATTCTAGGCACCCCGCTGATCCAACAGAAGAAAAATGTGATATGTGACCTTGTAACGAGCCGACTCGCTGCGGCTATTTCTTGAAATGATAAAAAACAAAAATCAACTGATAATTCCCTGAACTTTGCCTGCACATACCGGTTCTTCCTTGCTATTTTCTCAATTAAAAAGCAACCAAAAATTAATAATCCGTTGGCCAAGGCCCTGAACCAAAAGTTCCATCCCATTGACTCAAACGCGTAATACATGTATAAAGGCTGCATGTGTGATTACGCCCCACATGAACAGAGTATGCGCTTTCATTAGCTATTTCATTTTTTTTGCTCAGCACGTAGCTTAGGTTGCCCGCACACGGTGACAGATATTTGCCCCACGGCCTCGCGAGGCAGAAAACGCACCAAAAATTGACCGCACACGGTGAGCTACGTGCTGAGCAAACGGCCTCGAATGATTTTTTGCTCAGCAGATAGCTCTCGTGTGCGGCGGGCTTATGCAATAATTTTGTGGATGACTCGTCAAATTATTGAGCCACTGGTCCAACCTTCATTTGTCGCAGTTTTAGCATGAAAACATTGCTACGAAAAACCAGTGTTGCATGTCCTGTAGAATTGGTTCCAGATGGCCGACTAGACATGGTCGACAACACAAGGTTTGAACAAAGCTAGTTAAACAATCGTCAGCAATACTTAACTGTGCGTGTACATGTGGGAACTTGCTCTAAATCAGTGAGAATTCTTGACAAAGGGATTTTTATATGGACAACATAAACATTCCTAAATGACCATACATGTATTGTGAGGACCGAGGCACGTGGGCTGAATGTACCCCTAAACAGATTGTGCAACTAATTGGTACAAACCTCGTGCATCCTGGCCCTTTCTCCACTGTAGCAGCCAGAATCATGAGTTCTCTTTGATGGGATCTTGTCATAGTCATCCTCAAACGATACGTTGCCGAACCCTGTGCTGAAACTCTCGTGCGTATTCTGCCAGTCTTCTACAATTCAACAAAGGAGGGAGGTGAGTTGGTCTTAGCGAAGTTACACCGACTTGGTCTACAGGTCTGAAAACTTCTACATAGATTTAGATCTAGGCCCAGGAAAACTGTAAGGGTGGTAGGGTTGGCAATTCAAAGTGTGGCCAACTCTACCACCTCTGATTGTAGCCCTTCACCCATAGTGGCTTTTAGCCTTGTAATGGGTGATTTCAATACAAAAATAAAATACAATACAAACACAAGGCAAAAGAAAGAAAAAAATCTCCAGATCTAATACTCAAAAATTTCTTTTGGGTTGTTGGAGGGTTATGGAAGGGAGGACTAAAAATTCCGCTAACAGCATAAATAACGAGTATGTACAGGTAGATAGTACATGTACATGTATCAAAGGTTACCATGGTTACAGAGAAACATTGTTTTCTTGCACACAGAGGAAGAATAGGGTCAATTTCCAAAGGATTACTTAACCCATTGAACCCGGTCGACATCTATAGCCGCATTTTCTGCATTTTCAATCCTTTGTTGGGTTTTGTGAGTTAAGCTTGGCTGCACAAGCCGGCCCGGTATACCGGCACCCCATTATAATACCCGGGCTCAAGGGGTTAACACCTTGATTACGGCTATATCCGTGATTTGAAAAAACAAAACACCTGGCCGGTTGACATCTGGGTCATTCCATGAAGTTGGGTACATAAACATGATAAAGTGTGACATTTTGCCAAAAAAGGGCAATATTTAAACCCTAACAAATACATTTTCTATCTTTATCAGTTTTCCCTGATCTGGATAAGTTGTTCATGCACACTTGCAATTAGTAGTTGCACTAGTCCAATAACGGATTCGTTGGATTGTTTTTCCACACTCGATGAAGATATATAGTCAAAATGTGTGTGTGACATTCCTCCAAATTTGGTGTCCTCTTACATGTGAAACCAGTACCTTAAAATGTCATTATATTCTCTCTGCTTTTATTAATTTGTCTAATTGTTACTAATTTTATAAACTTATAAGTACATGTCTTATGAGGATATGAAACTTGCGATTCTTCTAAGAAAGCTGGTAGATATAGGCCTATGGGTCATTCTGTGAATGAAAAAAATGGTGTCCGTGTTACATGTGAAACCGTAAAACACATTTTCTGACATATTTCCATTGATTTGCCTTGAACATGTCTGCATTTTATGAACTAGTTAAGGATATATATCTCTAATGGAAAGATATGAAAATCAGACCTCTTCAGTAGATATGAGGCATAAAATATGAATTTTTTTGTGGATTTCACATGTAACATAGACACCGGTGTCCATGTTACATGTAAAACCCATAGCTTATTTGTACCATATCACTGTAAATTTCAATTGCAAACGTCTGATTTCCATTTGTTCAATATTGCTGTCTGTAAGTACACAGAATGTGGTTTAGTAAAGAAAGTGTTGAAGAAGGTTCTTAAGATATGGCAAAAATAAGGTACTGGTTTCACATGTAACAGGGACACCAAAAGACTTGGTGTCCTGTTACGGTGTGATAGTTTATCCTTATCGTGTATGAAGAAAATACATATGATTTGTAAAATTCATGTTGTGAATTAGGTATTAGTGCTGCTCGGACACACATAATCTGTTTTGGGTATATAAATAACTGTGAATGTGAAGAAATCCTCAAAATTTCACAACTTGTGTGAAAAAGTGTACCAACTTCATGGAATGACCCATCTATACCCGCATTCTTCCGCGTATTCATTCCATTGTTCGCCTATTGTGTGCTTTACACTTGGCTGAACAAACCCGTCTGGCATACCTGACCCTGTTATAAAAGCTGTACTCAAGGGCTTAAACCCTAACCCTGCCAGACCCAGCACAGTGCATCTGTGGTGACAGCTTGACCTTGCTGCACTCTGCACACAAGTCAATGTGACAAAGTATGCAATCTGATGCGTCTGGCAGGGTTTCTAGCCAAAATACCCTGGAGGGTTAGGGTTAAGGCTAACTCATGGATTGATGGGTGTAAACAATCTGTGAAGAGAAAGGGCTTAGTGTTTAGTCATGGCAAAATGCAATTGGGTTTTTTAGCCCTAACCTTCCCAAATCCTCCAAAATCCTCTTTGCAAAATGGAGGAATTTGGAGGATTGAGGGCACTTGGAAGTTGATGCATTGGAGGATTTTGCAGGATTGAGGTTACTAGGGGTTTTTGCCCCTGCAGGAATATGGAGGATCCAGGTTATCAGGCTCAATGTGATACATGAGGATTTTGGAGGATTGAGGTTACTAGGGGTATGCAAAAAACCCCTAGAGGATTTTAGAGGATTCATGATATGGTCCCCATCAGAGGATTTTGGAGGATTCAGGTTATATGGAGTTTTAACACTTTGAAATCAGAGGATGTTGGAGGATTCAGGTTACATGCGGGGAAAATGATGTAGGGAGTTAAGGTTAGGGAGCAAGGGTGTTTATATTGTGATTAGTCAGGATAAACTTATGCCTCACAAGGCAATGGGGAGGGAGGAGAAGTATGTACGAGTACAATGCAGAGCTGGTTAAGCATCACAAAATAGACATTATCTACCCTTGTACTTACGCTCAATACCGCCGCCAAATGTTTCATCGTTGAACTCATCATATTCATCTTCCGGGCCTTCCTCCAATGGCTAGTGAGCAGTAATGAAAACCAGAGAGGAAATGTGACTTTTGTTACCCAAGTGATTCTCGATTTTTTTAAAAGCCAAGTGCCAGGGATGAGATTGGCCGAAAATGACAAATCAACGAAATCTGCAGTGTTTTGGCATGTTTGGGGGTTGCCGATGACCCCAGAACAATGGTTTGTATTTGCCTAAAGGCACCCCTTAAAATACCCGTTTCTATTGGTTTAATATCCACTTTTACAGGTGAAACACCTTTAGGGAAATACCTCAGGAATTCCTGATTTCAAAAGAGATTCTTTAAAAATTCTGAAATCAGTAAAAAAAATCCTGACCAGGGATAGAAATATCCACTGGACCACTGGACCGAGTCCAGTGATTTGAGCATTGGTCTAGTGAACTCTTGACCGAACTAGTCCGGTGGTCTAGTGATTTTTTTCATACACTGCATGAAATGCTATCACTAAAGTTCGTTTTTTTCTAAATCTGGTGAACTGAAAAAGCCCCATAATTTCTGGAATGGCCATTTTCTTATTTTGAGGCAGGGAGTTTCAATCAAAACAGTATTTCTAACCCCTCCCCCAACAAGGTCGGCAAAGGGAAAACAATTGAAACAGTACACTCATTCAAAACACTGTGTGTTCTTTTTACCATTGTTCTTGTGAAATACCTTCAGGTCTAGTAAAATTGTTGTGCTACTAGCCTAGCCCTAGAAGGACGCTATGATATAGCGTCCTAGCGCCCAAGTATGCAAAACAGGCCTATGCTAGAAACCGAAGATCAAAAATCACACTTTACCTGCATAAATATTCTTGGCATCATTTTATTGAAACAGTTCAACAGCCCATCTCCCTGTTGGGATAGCAATATTCCTCCAAGAATGTCAAGAACAGGAGATATTTGCGGCGCAAAATCGTATCCACGCGACGCTGACTTCACAAACACGAGGAGTAATACCCACATTTAGAACGTTCATCAACAGAGGGCGCAATTTACAGTCGCCGCGTGCACCACCACGCGACAGACATATGGGTTATTTATGTCTGTGGCGTGCACGGCCGAAATTGCGCCCTCTGTTGATAACGTTCTAAATGTGGGTATTACTCCTCGTGTTTGTGAAGTCAGCGTCGCGTGGAGACGATTTTGCGCCGCAAATATCTCATGTTCTTGACATTCTTGGAGGAATATTGCTATCCCAACAGGGAGATGGGCTGTTAAACTGTTTGAATAAAATGATGCCAAGAATATTTATGCAGGTAAAGTGTGATTTTTGATCTTCGGTTTCTAGCATAGGCCTGTTTTGCATACTTGGGCGCTATGACGCTATATCATAGCGTCATTCTAGGGCTACTACTAGCCCAGCTGTCTAGTAGATTTTTACCCGAAATTCGACCCCTGCTGACAAAAAATCCTGAAATCAGGAAAAATCCTGACAAATCCAACCCCCCAATTGTGCCATTCACCTACCTGTACAGCACCAACATTACCAAATTTCACTGCATGAATTTGTAAAGTTTGTAAAAAAAAAAAAATGCAGTGCACAGGTAAAAAAAAAAAAAATTGCATTAAGTAAGTTAAGTAGGCACAGCCCCTATCAGATATTGCTCCTCTTGTTTGCAAAGTGAGCATCATGTCGAAACTATTTTCAGCCAGAAATATCTCCTCCAATTCTTTACATTTGTTTAAGGAATATTTCCACACATCGGGAAAGATTAAATTGTTGCCAGAGATGATGCAAAAAATATTTGTGCGGGTAAACTGTGATTTTTAAACCTCAATTTCCAACATAGTCCTCCCGTGCATTTTTGTGCGCTAGGACACAATATCATTGAGTCTTGCTCCATGTACATGTACATGTACATGTAGGGCTAACTTCATCCTGTCCTTGATTATGCATAGTGGGTGATTCCATAAATGTGGGGGCCAATGACTTTTGGTGTCCCTCTTTACATTGTGATATTTGTTTCCCTAGTATTACCAACAGTGAAATATATACAAATGATTTTAGTTGCTCAAACTTAATTATAGTACTTGTATCTAAATATCTGGTAGCAAAGGGTGAAACATCTGACTAATTTCCTGACAGTATGGTGTCCTAAATAGTTCACGGTTTCACGTGTAAAAGGGACACCAAAACTGCGACATTTCAAAAACTGCTGTTGAAATGCATTGTTTGATTCTCAAATACTACCATGTGCACATATATGTATAAAAAATTGCCCTTCATTATGTTAAAGCATGTTAATGACTGAGATTGACAGTGTGTTAGCCCAAATGTTTCACGTGTAAACAAGATCCACTTTTTTGGTGTCGCTTTTACACGTGAAATTTGTGTAATGTTTCTGAGAAATAAAAAGATAATTGGGTTCAATGGCAAATCCAAATCTATCACCATTAATTACATGTCCCACTTGATAAGTGTGAAATCATAACAAAGATTGCATGCTTGAAAATGTTTAATTTTGGGCCATTGACTAAGTTTCACGTGTAAATGGGACACCAAATGGTGTCCCCAATACGCAATCATGCACCGAATTGTTATTTTTAGTCTTAATCAAGTTATTTTCACAGTAAACCTTGATGTGTTATTCTGGGTAAGACAACAAATACATTTTAAAATAAACACACCACATTGAGCATGAATTTTCACAAAAATAGCAGAAAACTAATTTGGTGTCCCCTTTACACGTGAAACCGTGAATGGGTTTTGACATGATATTTTGGCATTTTTCTGGAGTAAATAATGTCTGATTTTGGCTACAATTAATGAGGAATGTCAATATCTTTAAGTTATACTGAAAATTATTACTAAATCCCCTGTCAATCAATTTTTCCATTTTGGGTCAAATGTCACAAGTTGGCACCCTAATTTATGGAATAACCCAATTTCGGGTCCAAAAGTGTGACATTTTTGGTGTCCCTGTTACATGTACACTGCGCATGTGCACAATGACATTTTATCCCGACTAACCCGCGTGACCTAACGCGCGCGTGTGAACGAGCAAGGTTGTCGCACAATGCGCATGTGTTAAATTCAATCAGAATGGGCGTTCGCGTAACATGGCGTGACATTACGTCAGCTATTTTATCCCAAATAACCTTTGACCTTTGAGATACCGAACTGGCTTATTCAGGACACATTCTTTAATGCCTTCTATCTCCAAGAGAAGACTGTGATATGAAGAGCAAAGTACCTGCCAAACAAGTAAAAAATAGTGTGAAGTCAATTTTAATGATACTTGATGGGAAATTACGCAAATACCCAAACATTACATTGACGGGCAACCTGTGTTGAAAATACCACGCGCTCCGCTAGCTACATTAATAATCATTATGTACAACGCATCGCACGGTCGAGTTGTCTCCATGTCAAAGTCGACTTGTCTCAACGGACGACTTGGTAAACGGTCGAGTTGTCTGAATGGTCGAGTTGTCTCGAGTCGAGTCGGCCAATGGTCGAGTTGTCCGACATCCGGTCAATTTAAAGTAAAAGTATAAAAATTAAAAGCAGCTCCCTCTACCGTCTACGTCTAACGTTACGATGTCGTCGTATAATAAGCGAGTTCGATAATTGATTTTTGCAATGCAATGTGGGTAAAAGGTCACAGGTCAGCTGTACCAAAACAGCGTAAAAAAATGCCTATACGACGAGGCGGAATTGGTACAGCTGACCTTTGACCTTTGAATTATCCATGGGGAAGAAATCTTCCTCCATGAATTATCGAACTCGTCTATTGTCGTAACTACAAACAGATAACTTATGCTTATACTTACAGGCATTTCCGATTCATCGCCAAACATAAAGTCGGTCATTTTAACAGTGTTGGGTACTTTTCACTGTCAATATTCATGAGCCAAGTCGGTGAATGTCCCGGCCGTCGTATGGAGAAATAATGGTCGTACACAGCAAGGGGATTTCCTAACATTTCGATTTTAAGTTAGTGCGACTTAACATGCATGTTGCACGCAATCCTCAAATTGTGGATCACTCCATTAGCTACTAGGGGAAATTCTACAAATAAGGAAGTTAGAACTACGTCTACAATCTACATCTTGCCAAAATATGGGAAATGACCGTCAACTAACGCTACAAAATGCAAAGATGTACAATTTTAGATTTTCAACTAAGCAAGACTCTATTTCTTCAAGTTATATTTAATAAATTATTTACTCAATCAGATATTTGGTCACCACCACAAATAATGGAATGTCCATTTCCAAGTTTAGTCTGGTGCTCGGACTCTACAAGCGCGTTAAGCCGTTACTTTTGGGTATGTGATATGGACACCGATCATTCCGTAAGCTGGCGTCGTACAGAAATACTTCGCGCTTCGGCCATTTTGACGAACTCGAGTCGAAATTCACCGATCCTAAAATTAAAATATTATACCCCATTCGTGCTGCCGAAGCACACTTTTCCATGCACAAATGTTGTATGGACACTGAATTAATAACTTTCCGGCGTTAAAAGATCGTATTTAGGGGAGTTTGTCTAGAACGATGGAAAACACGGAAGCGTGCGAAGTGACTGAAGTGTCCGTCGGCATTGCCGAAGCAGGCGACATGGACATTGCCGAGGAGTTACCGAACGCAGCCGACGACTCGGCATTTAATTCTGCGACAGATCACTCCAACGAAAACAGTGCCGACGGGCACGACGAAGGGATCAGCGCCTCTTCAGTTTCTGATGAGGTTTTCCACCCCCACCCCGTGCATCCCGTGGGTATTTTGACCACAGTACCGGGGGATGGTTGTAGGGCAACACGGCTTGTTGCTATTGTCCAACACGACTCCCACCACGCACACTATGTGGACGGGCTGAAAACTCCGGCCACACCATGTACACCAGGAACCCCGTCCGGTGATGATAAACGGCAGCACTACGCTTGGGACGAGTTGGTACATTCGCCCAATGGCATACTCCCAGTGCGGTGTAGAAATGTCAGTGCTGAACTGCATAAAAATAAACTTGGATCCGGTAAGAAACATGCACTTACGAAGCTACCTTAAGCAAAAATTATATCAACTTGCGTTCTAACATTATGTTTTGAGCATTTTAAATTTTCTGGATAGGCTATGCATACTTCCAAAAATGTAAGGCTCCGTTAGCCTTACAACGCTAAGCTTTTTTGGACCCCGTAACTCAATAGGATTTGCAATACGCTTTTGTTAGGTCAGTTACAATGTTCTAGAATTCCACTTTCCCAAACGTTAATCTCCCCAGAAAGTTATCCAATCCCTCCTACAGATCTTTGAGACTTTTGCGGCACATTTGCGGAACATTGAAACGGACAATTTATTGAGAAATCAGAGTTTTTACTCACCAACCGACGTATTCAGCTGAGATGAACATGTACCACACAGCTGACTACTATAGTCCACCAGACTGCGCATGCGCGTGGAGTTGTGGAAGAGATGTGGGGCTCGACCATTTTTTGAAGGGGGGTGGGTCATCTTTTCTAAAATGTTGCTGTAGTGTATGTTCCTGACCTAGCCCTACAAATAGGGCTGTAAATAGTTCCTTTTTTAACTTCTGGCTTTTTACTGTAACCATTACAGCCCTACTCCAACGGCACCCCTACACGCTGAGTTTTACAACTGGTCGACTTTGATTTCAAATATCTCCCCAAATTCTTATCGCTGAACACTTATACATTGTATCATTGTATTCCTGAGATGTTTGCAATTTCTACCATATATAACAATGCTTACTAAATGCTGAATTCGTCCGGCAGTGAGGTCTTCAAAAATGACAAATGCTCCAAAACCTTCCAAAACGTCTTTACATGGAGGACGCCATCTTGTATTCATCGCTAGGATCGAGAGAAGTCGGGGCACCCGGCGGTTGTAGAAAATGGTCTGTCATGAATTATGCATGAGTATGTATGACGCGCGGTTGTTTCGTGAGAAGTCAGGGCACTGGTCTTGTTATGAATTATGCATAAAACGTCCGCGGATTCGTGTGTGCATACATCCGCGCGACGCCTCATGCATAATTCAAAACAAGACCAGTTTCTGCAGCCGCCGAGTATGGTGCCCTGACTTCTCAGGAAACAACTGCGCGTCGTACATGACATGCTATCATGCATAATTCATGACAGACCATTTTCTACAACCGCCGGGTGCCCCGACTTCTCTCGATTCTAGCGATGAATACAAGATGGCGTCCTCCATGTAAAGATGTTTTGGAAGGTTTTGGAGCATTTGTCATTTTTGAAGACCTCACAGCCGGACGAATTCAGCATTTAGTAAGCCTTGTTATATATGGTAGAAATAAACCTTTTTGACATTCTCAAAGCATCATGGGAACTGCATCAGCCCTAACTGGCATTAGAAGAGCAAGCACATTAGAACGGACGTGATTGGTCGCATTGGTCACATGTTCGTTGTCATGCTTGCAAAAATCCTCTTCTGATTGGCTAATAATGTGACATTATTAGCTGTTCTAATTCCAGAAATGTGCATTCATCAGTAACTGGTACCCTGAGAGGGATTCCCCAATGATTTCCTTTATTTGTATTGCCATTTAAAATTGATTTTTCTGGCTATTATTTTTCTTATGTTCTATGCAAAGATATGTGTAAAGGGTATCGCTCAACTCATGACAGATATTTAGCAAAAAATCAATTAATATTTGGACTGGCTCACAGTGCCATAGGTTTGTGTATAAATTACATGGTTTGTTTGGCCTCTATACCCACAATGCATTGAGAATGTCGAAAAGGTTTATTGCAAACATCTCAGGAATACAATGATATACAATGTATAAGTGTTCAGCGATAAGAATTTGGGAAGATATTTGAAATCAAAGTCGACCAGTTGTAAAACTCAGCGTGTAGGGGTGCCGTTGGAGTAGGGCTGTAATGGTGACAGTATAAAGCCAGAAGTTAAAAAAGAAACCATTTACAGCCATATTTGTAGGGCTAGTTCCTGACCCATTTTGGTCAAAAGTAAAATCATTGCAAATTAGTTTAAGGACCCTGGCCTTGTTGTTGTCGAGTGCAATCTGGAGTTTTGCGCAAGTTTATTGTACTCCCTCCTGAGCTAATTTCCCTTTGAATGAAATCCATTCATATGGATATTATAGTAGTTTTTACTTATAATGATTACTTTTGTAAGTTTAATGTAATTTTTTACTTTTTAAAGATTGTAATAGGGGTGTGCATCGGAACCGGGTACCCGAGTAACCGACCGTTCATATCAGGAACCGGTTCCAGATTATGGAATCGAGTACCCGTACAACTTTACATTATCGCATAGTAACTTCCCAGACAGTGAAAAAGGGAAAGGTTTTGAATGTTATTTGTTGGACATTTTTAAAATTAAAACCCGACTACATGGGAAACCAGCACAGATTTCACGTTTATGACACTCACGAAAATTGACAAAGGGATTTACCGGTCGTGGTTTTTGTAGTCAAGGCATGGATAAGAGCCTCAACGAGACATAATAGCATGCCTCATCCACCATAAATACAACTGTATAAAGCTTCCAGATAGCTGTCTTTTGTGATATGCCGGTGCATGCACGGGCCGGCACACGCAAAGGCGGAGGAGTGATCATGTTTACTAAACAGGCATGAGATTTTTCAGACTTTTGTCTGCAATAAGACTTTTTGAATCTCAGAGAAAGACATTTTTATAACTTCCGGGATTGGAAGTTTTGGGTTGGGTTTCTTTAACGGGTACCCGGGTACCCGTATTTTTTTCAATCGGGTACCCGGTTCTATTACTACCCGTAAATGCACACCCCTAGATTGTAACAGCTTACACAATCCCGCCTATGGTGGCCAGGAGGCTGTTTGTAATAAACCATTTATCTATCTACATGTACATGAACTCAGGAGGGAGTACAATAATCTTGCGCAAAACTCCAGATTGTGCTCGACATTGTCATCATTCTTGTGAGATTGTAATACAAAAATCCTCGAAGGTAATGTGCCTATCAATTGCTTACATTTGACATTTGAATGATGAATGGCAAACGGCTCTGTCTCTGGTCCACGCACGCCCTGATTGAATTGATGGAGACCTACATTGTACATGTATTTTTAGGTTATTTGGCTAATAACAGACAGTGCTATTACAGTAAAACAAAGCATGTGGTATTAATTTGTTTGCAGGGGGTAAGGGGCGCTGCATCAGATATCAGGACCACTGGTACACCCCTTCTGAGTTTGAAAGCTTCTGCGGGAGAGGCAACAGCAAGGATTGGAAGAGGAGTATCCGCTATGGCGGACGAACCTTGAACTGTCTGATTGAGGAGGGCATCCTTACACCGCACGCTGCCTCGTGTACATGTGGGGCCTGCTGCGATGACGAATCTGTGGTACGGTTACCTAAAATCAACTCTCTATCCCTCTAGATTGTACATGTACATGTACAACCGATTTTTACATGTTTGCCTCACGTTTGGTCCAGTACAACAGAAAATAGAGCCTGAAAGTAAACAATAAAAGGTCACGCGGCGGGCTTCCGGCATGTCCGGAGACCTTGCGCGGCCTGACTATAAACATGGACATGGACATAAAACTGCATGTGTTTACAGATTTTCGGATTCAATACCATTTTTCCAACAGAAGACATTGATTTTGTTTTATTGACCTACAGTGTATTACCATTTGCGAATGAACTTGTTCGGTAGTTTACCCCCTAACCCCCAAGGGTGCATGCAAAATCATATTAAAATGAATGGATTTAGCAGGGTTAGGGTTACTCAGATTGTGCTTGTTCTGCATTGAGTTACAATGTATAAATAACTTACGCGATTGAACTGTATTGATTTTCACAACCTGCGTTTATACAATCTAAACGTGTACATGTAGGTCAATATGTACATAAGCGACTTTCAAAAATTTCATTGGGGCAATCTGGTGAAGCCAACCGTAGTTTACATGTGTCAACGAATTCCAGTTCTGACCGACATGTACTTACAATTTTAGGTAGGCAGTCATTGCATATGTAGAAAATTTGCAACCCCCCCTTTCTTAACATTAATCTTCAACATTGATCATTGAAATCTCTTTTTCTGGTTTGAAAAAAGTGGGGGAAATGGTACATGTATCATGTTATGCACACATAGGCTCAGATGTACATGTATGCGCGCATGCTTAGAACTACAGTCGAATCTCGTTAAGTACGAAAACGGATAGGACGAAATTCCGGTTATAACACATATCCTCGGTCCCGGCAAAACTGTGCACATTTCTATGGGGAAAAATTTGCTTAAAACAAAATCGGATTGTACAGAATTCCTGTTAAAACGAAAGGTTTCCGTATTAACCCAGTTGTCAAAAAGCATTGTTAGCGACCCATTTACAATGAAAGTGTACAAATCCTAGCTCACGGCTTTTCATTCCGATCTTTTTTTGAAAGCAGTATTTGTCCTCATCGATTGGTGTTTATAATGTCCGGGAGGTTGGAGTCTACCGAAGAAGTCAACGGCCATGCAGCTGAAAGCCTGCAGTACACGTATACATGTACCTGTCCCGATGAAAGCAAGAAAAGTTGCACATTGTCACAGCGGAAGATAACAGATTTCTTCAAACTGTAACTTCCTCAAGATAATACAAATCCAAGGGCTCTTTTCAGAGCCATAACATTTGCAAAAAGAAGAGATATTTGATTTCCAAGTCAAATAGGTCATTATCCCCTCCCTCATCCCCCTCCCCACACACACACGCACAAGTGTGTAAATACCTGCAATCGCGGACCTCCTATTGTCCATACGGATAAGAAAACAAAAGGCCTCTCCATGACACAATTTGTGCAGGAGAGACTACATGCACTTACATGTACATTAAACAAAGGGATCAAGTTGATTCATTCTTCACATTGCTGTTGTCTGTTATGTTGACTCATCAATTATTGACCGTCAAGATGCTTTGTAATTTTATTTTATTTTTTTATTTTTTTTGCAACTGAATTTTGCACTTGTTTCCAACGTAATCAAGTTTATCATTTGAAACATTTTATTAGATACACAACACATTAAGGAGCACATCAGAGTTTGTTTTTCAAAATGCAAAGGTACATGTACATTTGGACATCACGCATGTTCACGTACGTCTACAATGGGGTCTTTACAAAGCGACAATGGGCTGGAAATCACTTTGTCAGATAATACGAAATTCGGATACAACAAACAATGTCACGCGGTCCCACGGATTTCGTACTAACGGCAGTCGACTGTGCAATGTACATGTATGCGCGCATACTCAGAACTAGCAAAAACCAGTATCTTAAAAGTCTTCCATTGGTGCATGTTTGTGTAACCAACATGTGCAGGCACATGCTCATGCAATCCTGAAAAAAGTCAACACATTTATTACATCCACATGCTTTTTGTACTGCCTACATGCAGGAGTCTTCACAGTCTGGGCCAGTGCGGCTTTTTGTGCCATACAGGAGGCGTAAGAGAAACGAGAGTGAAAGCCTTCCACCAACACCCACAATGAAGAAGAAAATGAAATTCAAAGATGGTAATCTAGTTTTGACTGTAAAAAAGAACGTGTGCCCTTCGTGTTAAACGTAATTGAAACTATAATGTATAAAACATCTAATTTGATCTAAAAGTTTCGAGTCTTTTATTACATGTATTATGTTTTTCAAATTCTTTAAAAAGCCCATACATACACGTGTACATGCATTGTCAAGGTTTTTGAAAATGTTAATTTGAAAGCTCCCTTGATAATTTCAGATATGTTGTTATTGGCCCAAGTAGGGGCAATTCACTAAAGTGCACCACCAAGAGTTTGTAACGCATTGGCCATTGTGTGCAATGAGCGTTTGAAAAGGGTGGACACGTCCGGCCGGACGTGTCGACTCTTTTCAAACATGCATTGCGTGCAATAGCCACTGCATTACAAACTTTTGGTGGTGCACTGTTATGAATTGCCCCGATTTCAACTCGGCACAAAGAACTGATTATAACATTTCTTAAACAGCATTTACAAAATAATCACCACGCACACCATGGTGTGAATTTTGTAATGACTTTACTAGAAATGTTTGTTGCCTTTACAGGTGAAGTAAAAAGTATAAATGGGGGGGGGGGGGGGGGGGGGCAACATGTCCCAAACTAAACTGGCCCAAGCTGTTAAAATTCTAAGACAGTTTCATCTAGTGTACATGCACACATATATGTGTAATATTGTGATTGTTCCATGTTGTACACCGCTATACCGAACATTCGGTTATACCAAACACCATCCTTGGCTCCCAAAACTTACCGAACATTAATGTTGAAAAAAAAGGCAACGGATTAAAAAATTTGCCTTGTATTTGGGCTGTTTGTAAAATTTCCTAAACGGCCGCAGCTTTATGTTGAAGAGTGACAGGTGGCTATTATTTCCCCAAGGAATAGAAGGGAAAAGCCAACTGTTGCTTTAGAATTTGATGAGCTTAGAAAATATGCACATGTAATTACGTGATTCAATGGCCGGCACATATTCAATTACAATCAAAAGAGGGCACACTTTAAATACGACGCAAGATGGCGCTGTTTAAAAGAACAGACGCCATGTTGCGGTAGATCGGCGGCTGAAAATCGCTATACCGAACCAAATCTGTGGATCCCGCGATGTTCGTTATAGCGGTGTTTCACTGTATTTCTAATGTAATATTTCTTCCATTGTTACATGTATGTCTGTTCCATTGTAATATCTATTCCAGTGCTCCTATGTATGTTCCAATGTAATGGTTCACATTGGAAATTCTTCCCTCTGATTTTAATTCAACATTGTGATTTGTTCAGCTCCTGAAGAAGCCCGCTCCATGAGCCAAGACAGCAGTGCCAGTCAGCTGGACGTGACTGGTACCAACGTGGTACTCAGCCCCATGCCACCCGGCACGCCCAAGTCCACTGGTGCCTCGGACCTTGAGCACGAACACTGGTGGCATCTGGAAGAGGTGGGTCATTTGGGGTCAGAGGTCATGTTGGTCAGTGGTCAGGGTCAGAGGTCAAGCAGCATGCGCTTTATGATTACACAGCTCTTTAACCCTCCCTCTCTCTGTGCCAAAATGGAGCCAACTACCGTACCTATCAAAACCGAGTTTCAGGTTGAAACACACAGCTGTTGGAAAGGAAGGGCTTAGGTTTTTTGATAGGTTATGATAGTTATAATAGTTGGAGGGTTAAAGGGATTTTGGGCAGGTTGGTGTTGCATTGGACTTCGGGTCAGAGGCTATAGGGGCCACCAAAAAATACACCTGATGATCACTTGGGTAAAATTTTTTTTTAAATAGGTCATCTTGGTTTGTATTCTGTTAACTGTGTGACGTGTTCAGTTAAACTTTTATATGTTATTGATGTGTGGCATTAACCCTAACCCCCTAGACCCTTTTTGCTAGGAACCGTCCTCAATCCTCCAAAATCCTCCAATTACATTGCCCCAAAAAATGCATACATCTTCAAGCCTCCAAAATCCTCCGCTTGAAACACCATTCATCCTCAATTCTCCAAAATCCTCCAATTACATTTCCCCTAAAAATGCATTCATCCTCAAGCCTCCAAAATCCTCTGCTTGAAAGACCATTCATCCTCAATCCTCCAAAATCCTCTCTTTCTTGAAATACCATTGATCCTCAATCCTCCAAAATCCTCCAAAACTGCAAGGAGGATTTTGGAGGATTGAGGTGGGTTAGGGTTAAATGTTAAGGAAGTCGAATGAAAAGTCGCAGGCCTATTAACATTGACCCATTTTCTGCTATTACTTGCAGATGGCCAACCAGCTAATGCAAAATCTCCAGCAGCTGAAGTCCATGATAGAGCAGGCCAGAGCACAGTCACAGGCTAGCAAAGAAGCCGCCATTCTACACGCCAAGATCATGCTTGATGCTGACAAAAAGGAGGTAGGATTTTTTTTTTTTAGGCTAGAAATCTTTCTGAATCCACTGATGTCCAACACCCAGATGTATGAAATTTTTCATCACTTTTGGAGAATTTTGATGACTGGGATAAGTTGTAATTTCTCAACAGGCATTGTCGCAAGCTCGCCTGGAAGCACAGATGCTGTATTCCCGCGCTCTCATGGAGGCCCGAGCAGAGAAGGACACTGCTGTGGCTCAGGCTCTGGCTCAGGCTAGGGCCGAGAAGATGGAAGCCGTAGCCAATGCCAAGACCACACATCTTATCAAGGTAGATTTCACTTTTCGTTTAGAAAGAATGCTTGCAGAGTGAGGTGACAGAATTATTTGTAATACTACACAAATCCCAGCCGTTGACATGACATATTAACACATGTTCACACAAAAGAGCAGAAATGGATGCAATGTAGGGATGCACTGCAGGGATGCACTGTAGGGAAGGCTCAATGCCCCACCATCCCCCCATCCCCCCCCCCACCCCCCACCAAACCTTTTATAATAACCCAATAATAGCCCTGAAATACTTTGGGCAATTGACGTGAAATTTGGGGACTTTTCCTAACTTTTATCGGGGGGGTGGTTGGTACCAAAACTCAATGTTTTAGGGTTTTCATGGTTGCCATTGCAACTGCTTTATAAACAATGGTAATCGTGTATTTCAGGAATTTATAAAGGAAATAAATAGAAAAAATTCCGGCCAAAAAACCTGGGAGTATTATGGGAATCCAAAATGGCCGCCATCCGTGCAAATAGCTCTTTACCATTTTTAGGCTTTTGGGGCAGCTTTGGACTGGGAATTCATAGCTAGCTATTATACAGTTACCAACATTAAAATATAACGGTAAAAAAAATAGGCCAATTTGTGGGATTAAAATCATTAATTTTCCCAAAAGTGACATAAAGATGAGTTATAGTGCCCCCCCCTAATGGTGACCTTGGATGTCAGAAATGGATTCTAATGATAGGCAATCATGCAAATTATGTACTGAATTTGAAGGCATTTAAATGCAAGTGGTGGAAACTATACCAAAAACACTGGTTTTTTTTACCAAAATTGGGCACAAATGGGTGAAAAACCCTCTTGGGTTCACTGCAGTGAAATAAAATCATGTCATGTTGTACCTAACCGGCCAACTCCTGTCTCCACCAAATGTTAGGTGAATCGGCCAAAGCACATGGAAATTACGGAGGAGGGGCATAATCTGCCCCTCCTCTGTCGTGAGAGGGCCAAAAAAAGCCCAGTCCTGATAGGTTTGATGATAAAACCAAAAAAAAGACTTTTGTCAAACATGCCAAACAGACCAGTTGAGTTCGGTGCGGTAGTACCAAACTTTTTACTACACAACTGTCATCCGAAATCCTCCCATACTTAAGCTACTGGGCCCAAACCAGATTACTTTCAGGAGAAAAACTTTGGCGAAACATGCGCAAATGGACCAGTTGAATTTGGTTCAAAAGTGCCACGATCGCATATCGGACATTTTCAGCCTGGTCCGTAGGTTCAGCTGCAGCACTGAAATTGACTAGCAGTAACACTGCATTGCACCTGTATTGACCCGATTCTGCAGACTTGTGCGAACTGTGGCCGGGAAGCCCTGAGTGAGTGCATGGGATGCCACCTGGTATCATACTGCAGTAGCTTCTGCCAGCGTAAGGACTGGACCACCCACCAGCACAACTGCGGTCAGCAAGCGATCCTGGCGTCCAGTCCCATTGGCCCACACAGTAACGAGGACGAAGAAGAGGAGGAGGTAGACACCGTCATAGGGAAGGAAGACAAGGAACCAGACGACTAGAGACAGCAATGGACAGGCAGGCCTTATTTTTCTTTCAAGCTGCGGCTGTTAATTTTTTATGACTTGGGCATAACCCTTTTCTTACCACATTGATTATTGGCTTATCTTCCCCCAGTACCACATTCTTTGTTCAGTCAAGCATAAAACCACTTGTGCTGAGAAAGCAGCTGACTGCTTGTTGAATGGTTGTATTTTCAACCAAAGATTTCACCCTCAAGAATTGATTGAAAAAGAAAGTGTTGTGTGAAAATTGATTGAAAAGGAAAGTTTTTTTCCATGAAAATTTCTTTCATATGGTGTTAAAAATGAAAGTCATAAGTTACGGCTGTTTTCTCTTCTGGCCCACTTTATCAAACAGGAAAGTTGTTTGTCACATGAACAAATTGCACTCCATACAAATAACTATACAGGGAAACTTTGGATACAGTTTTCTCAAAATATTGTAATGGTGACACATGAATTTGATAGCAGCATCAGAAGGATCCGAACAAGCTCTTCCTGTTGGTACAATGTATAAGGATTATATATGGACAGCGAAAAACACAAGCAGTACAGTTCGTTGAAACAGGGTGAATGTATTTGTTGTTTGGATACTCTGGTGTGTGGTTTCCTTGTCGAGTAAACTCGACACTGGTAAGCAGCCAGGGGTGCTGTGGCTCGTCAAGTAAACTCAAAATTGATAAGGAAAGGGTTAATGTCATGGAATCCATAATGCAGGATACCGTACTAATGGCCTGTATTTCTGTGCTGACTGAGCTAGCCAAGAAATTCTTTGCTAACTCCTTGAGCTAACTCCTTGAGAAACCATAGTTATGGAATGTATGTACGCACGCGCATATTCTTTGCTAACCAGTGAAATACGTTAGTTGTTAGCGCAGAATGTTTTGCTATATTTACTGGCAATTCCTCACTTTATCATGAGCAGAGCCATGATATGGGCCATTTATCTGCTCTTTTGAGAGTATGGCCCAGGCACAGTTCAGTGTCAAGGCCTTCTTTCAGTCAAGTCATGTTGCCAAAAACATGAAGTGTTGAAAATGATACAATGTGTAAACGTTGCTGGCGTTCTCACTGTCAGGTATATGTGTCATGTCACCTGATGATTGTCTTTTCTTCATTAAGCTCGCCCAGTTGTAATCAAGAATTTAAGACTTTTTGTGCTTTTAAGCACAGATGCTAGTCAGGGGCAATTCACAGTAGTGTTGCCAACTTTGTAATGAAAAGGCCATTTTTTTTCAATGTGCATTTGAGAAGTTGTATCTGTCTCTATCGTTGTGCGTGAAACGAACAAAACTGGTACTATCCCGCAGACTGTCAGGGGAGTTATGAATAAACGACCACAGTTCTGTCTTAAGCCGCGTTTCCATTTTACTTATTTTTGTCAATCTACCGCAACTTTTCTGTAGAATTACAAAAGTAGGTCCAATGGCAACGTCCCTGTCAATTTACCGCGACCTTGATGTAAGACAACCAGGCCGAAAGCGGTCGCGGAAGATCATCAGGGACTATATAAAGTCCAATGGAAACGGCCCCTCACTGTAGAACGACCACACAGAAAACTATTGTGTAACAATGCAACTTCCTGTATTACATCAACTACACAGCGATTATCGCTAGTGTGTGCACGAAAATGGTGGTATGGTTTCCTGTCTCTTTGTGTATAAGTACACCCACATGTAATTACATGCAGTTGCGCTTGCGCAATTACAGTGGAGCGAACCGACAGACGACCCTGTACATGCATACAACAACGTTTTTCGTCCATTCGCTGCTTGAAACATCGCAGTTTTTAGCAATTTTAGCACGCGAAAAACTACGCTAGGTTACCGTTTAGGTCAAAGGTGATTGTGCACAGTGCCCGCAACGTGTGACATTCTACCAGCCTCGCAAGGCGAATAAACGTTCCGTCGAAATCCAAATGGGAACACACTGTAGAATTACGCGGTATGTCGCAGTAAGTTTTCGCAAGGTCGCGGAAGAAAAAGTCCAATGAAAACTCGGCTTGAGATGACTTCATCCGCATGCTATCTCTATTGCGGGGGCTCCCATGTGAGCACATTAGCCTGCAACTATATTGTCCAGGCACTGGTATTTGGACAACGGTGTTTCTGTAGTCAGACACAGGCCAGCACAGCAGCATGATCTCCCTCATGTAGCCACGCAGGTATTTTGTGTTGGTCTTAATCGATTACGGATTAGCATTGGTGTACGGATTAGTGTCGGCATATCGAAGGGGATTGGCTGGCTCAAATTGAAAGGGTGGGGCGGAAGCTCCAGGGAACGAATATTGCAGATACGTGTTTTCATCCTCATTTCTCTAGGGAGTTTTGATAAAAGCCCTTTAGTAATTTGACATTTTGAAGGCCAAAAACAGAAGAAATAGTGTTGCTCTCTGCAAACGTCTGCAAACGACTCTAACGGTCACAAAAGACGGGTCGTGTTTTTTTATATTTTTTTATATTTTTATATTTTTAAAGGAATGTTCAAAATTTCACCTTTTTCCCACAGAAAAGGAACAAGTTTGATTAAAATCATTGTAAATACAGCTACAATGGCACAATCGTGCATTTTGCCATCTCACTTCTAAATAAGCTTACTTTTTGCTTCCCGACTTCCACGACATGTAGTTTTGTTTTGATGTTTTCGTGGATGGTAAACAAAAACAATTGACCAACTCCCTCCCTCCCAATTTTGCCCATTTAAGGGCAACAAAAGTTTTTCTTTTTTTGCCTAACCCTAACCCCCTAGACCCTTTTTGCTAGGAACCATCCTCAATCCTCCAAAATCCTCCGATTACCCTGCCCCAAAAAATGCATTCATCCTCAATCCTCCAAAATCCTCATGTGCTTTAAACACCGTTCATCCTCAATCCTCCAAAATCCTCTTTTTTTAAAAATACCATTCATCCTCAATCCTCCAAAATCCTCCAAAACTGCAAGGAGGATTTTTGAGGATTGAGGTGGGTTAGGGCTAATGGTGGTTATTGCTTGTATTTATCAGGCTTCCAAATACATTCAGTATTACTATCCCAAAATATCCAAAGAAATAGCCATGGATCAACGAGATGGGTACAAAAAAATGTAAATTGTTGATAGTTTAAAAATGGCCTGTCCGGTGCAATCGCTTGGTGGTGCACACTGTATTGCGAATTGCCCCTGTTATGATTGACACTTTGCAAGTGATATCACTTCATGTAGATCTTGGTGTGATGGGGTCGTAGTCCGAGGAGGGAAAATCAGTTCGGATAGCTTGCTACACTAGTGCCCTCATTGGTAAAGACCAATTATTCGGACCAATTTCGGCTTGGCAAAAATGAGCTGCATGAAAAATCAACTTAAAAAAAAAAAAAAGTGTTTGATCTACAGTTGGTTGTAAAAGAAATTATTTAAATTGTTTGTTTCCATGCAAAACTGAAAGAATATACATGTACACAAAAAAGGAAGTACAGTATACATGTGTATATTTATTTACTATGTTGAATACTATACAAGTAACCAGACATTATTTACACTGTAAAAATCAATACAGTATTTGTGCACGGTTGTTATTGCATGTAAATTGAACAGTCATGATTTAAGCCCAATGGTTACTGCAGGTACATTTTTCATGTACAAACACATACATGTATGTAGTTGAATGAATCACACCATAATTGGCAGCGCAGCGCACGTTCAGCATAGTCACGAAGAGCCTCACTTTCAAACCCGGAAGTGTGCAGATCGGTGCTGTTTTCGTCAATTTGTCATTCGTTCATGGAGGCAACTTTCAAAATTGTTCGGCGGGGCCTGGAACTGTCGGCAAGGAAGCAGGTCCTGGCTGTCACAAATTACTGGACACAATAAGAATTCCCCTAACTTGATATGACTTCATAGTGTTAAAGACACAAAGTCAATTCGACTGTAAACTGCAATGTACATGTAGCTGCTCAGTGGTCATGTGCAGCTTCCAACACGATTGTCAAAAAAGATTGACAAGCTGGGACTGCTTGTCAGCCATGCAAACTATTGACTGTTCACGACCGTTCTAAAAAAAGAATTTTTGATTACAAGATTACTCTTCTTGGATAATACCTGTGCTTCCTCCATCAAACCCACAGACTCTTGAAAAGCCAAGTTCCAAACGACTTTATGTAGAATTTGTACTGGGAATCACATTTTTGTTGTACTGTGTTAAGAAAAAATGTAGTGGTATAAACTACAATGTACGTTTTTGTCTTCAAAATACATGTAAGTGCTTTAGTGAATCTCATGACTTTTACAAATTTTAATCAGCCTTATATTCACTGTACCTTAGATTGTCTTCGTTTGGGTGAAACAGGTATTTTTAGTGTTCAAAAATCTCTTTAACCCCTTGAGTACGTTTTTTTTACGGGAGATGTCGGGGTGTCGCTGGCAGCCAAGCGAAACGGCTACAATGTGTTTGTGCAGTCAAGCGTAACATACATGTGCACAATAATCCAAAAATGGATTGAAACTGCACGAACAACGGCAAATGGCATCATCCGGCCTGGTGGCACTGTTTTTTGCACCATATCGCGTCTTCCATACGCAAAGGGTTAAAGCCTCAAATATTTCAAGCACATGTGCAGTTTTTTTTTTTTAAGTGTTCTATGTATGTGTACATGTATGTATATACCGGCAATTGTGGACCTACATGTAGGACAAAGGAATTCGGGCGTAGACAAAGGGTCCACGTTTGACCGAACGTCCACGATTGAAAATCGTGTACAAAACATATGGGAGGCCTTCCGAAAAAGTTTGTATAAACAAGAGGAACAATGGGAGGGCCACGATTCAGGTATTTACCGTACACACTTGTGTGTGTGTGTATTGCTGGTGATGGTGTCATAGGAAATGCTGTAATAAGGGATATCAGTTTTATACATGTGTTTAGATAACAATTTTCCACTTCCCTTTTATCATTTGAGTTAATGTTTCAGTGTTTTGTACACAATATATACATGTAGTACATTTATATTGTGGTTTTCAAAAAGGTATCGACATGAACAATAGTTCATACATGTATGTGAAAGTTAATGAGAACCTTTATTACAAAAAGAAAATACTGTATACAAGTTACATCCTGAAATACAATGTACGTTTCATTTTCATTCCAATTACACATGTATGCCTATGCTTCAATTTGGATAAACATGAGACCCAACAATGTTGTGATAGGAATACATGTATACTAATGTATATTTTTGGGTTTAATTTGAATGGTTTTTGGGCAGTGACATTCATATTTATAGAAATATATGCACATTTCTGTAAGTAGAAAAACATGAAAGAGTATTTCTTATACACTGTAGTTTTAAAATGAATTTCATATAATTAAAGAAAAAAATATTAATCTGCTCTACGTGCCAGCAACGAGAGGCAAACCGATTCTCGTGCATCATTGTCAAACCTTGTGTGCGATTGGTCAACAGTGTATGCGGACCATTTTCACATGAATGCGCGCACAAAACCGTAGTCACACATCCAGCATGAGTGAGAACACGACAGAATGCTGAGTGTCCACTTACAGGTACACGTTCCATAATTTTCACATCACGGCAAGATGGCCATGATGCACAATGTACGCTGAGCCTTTTATCTTTTCATTTTTAATTTTTCATTTTTTTTTTAAAGGAAGTCGCCCAATACATGGCTAAAAGCCATACCGGGCAAAGGGCTCCCAACAGAGATGGTAGGGTTGCTAACCCAAATGCCTAAATATACTTCTTGCTCCCAGATCTAAATAGAGGATTAATCTTCAACAGATGCAGATAAATCAGATTTTTCGACCTATAGAACCGGGCAGGGTAACTTCCACCATTGGTGGGACCAACTTCATGTACCCCCCGTTATGGGAAGAGCAAAACCAACTAAGGCCCAAAGTCCATTTAGGGCCGGTCTGCATACCGGCTCCCGGTATCAGACCGGTTTAAACCGCGGCCGGTATTATACCCCTCCACGGACAGTACAAGTCCACTTTATCTTCAGCATTTCAAAGCCACCTTAATGAATAGACTTGCAGTTGAGCTTGGCTAGCCTGCTGGCCTTGTGGAGTGTTTACAATGGGGAGTTTATTGACTGATGACTGACTGAGTATACAAGTATGTGTAGGTGATTACTGAAGTGTGAATACTGTGTGGTCAGATCGGTCCAGCAGCAAACTCTTTGAAACTGAGTGTTTAGGGCCTTTGTTAACCCCTGGAAGATTATTATCGGATTAAAGTCACCCCATTGTCTGCATTTAAAAGGAGTTCACCAGCCCAGGAACTGGACACAATGGACTCCCAAACAGGGCCAGCCTTCCAGTAGAGGTTTGGACAGTATCTGGTTTGGGAGGATTAAAATGAACCGGTATGGCCGCCGGTATACATACCGGCCGCCGGTATACATACCGGCCGCCGGTATACATACCGGCCGCCGGTATACATACCGGCCGCCGGTATACATACCGGCCGCCGGTATACATACCGGCCGCCGGTATACATACCGGCCCTATTTGGACTTGGACCCTAAGCACTGTATTTGCAACTTCAGTATAGACATTTTTCACCCACATGACCAGATAGCTTGAAATTGTGGACCTCCTCGGAGTGATCATGTATATGTGTCATCTGGACCTGGTTAAATCACGTGCCGGCATGCGGCACGCTTGATTGTTTACTTGAATAAGAACTATGTGGTCCATGAGATGTATGAACATTCAGAAAAATTCGATAAAATTTCAGAGTTCTAGTAGCAAGTAACATGTGAGACAGCAAAAGATATACATTTAGTTTTGAGCTGACTAGTATTTCAAATTGAAAAACAAGTGCTTTGTGATTTTTTTTGGTTCAAAACAAGTCTATAAATTTGAAAAGAAGTGTTTTATTCAATACCCTAACATGTGCATTGTGTAATTTTAATCTGCAGTTTCCAATTAATTTGTCTGGCCCCAAAACATTTCATGAAAAATATATTTAACGGGCCTGGCTTAAATCCTTTACAATTGCTTGATTCACTTTTACATAATGATATTTATTATGTTTTGTCCTCGTGTATGGAGTAGAAATAAGTTAAATTGGATTCTTTATCCCTTATCTGATATTATTTTAAAATCTTTAACTTCTGGAAATGAGTTTTGCGATTTTTAACATTAATTTATTGTATGCAGATGTATCTAGAGTGAATTTGTGTTTTTCTAATTTTCTTATTACCGTCAGAAGTTTGTTGTAAGCACAATAAACCTGGATCTTCTGGGAAATCACTTGGGCTCAATAAATAAGTTGGAGCGTGTAGGATATCCGTGTGTTTTGTTGAAGTGAATTGGGTCATACGTTTACATACACGTTTACAAATACCACAGTCCTGCAAAGAAAATCCAAATGATTATAAACACAAGTAAGTTCCCCCTAAATAAATCTTCATATTTCCTAAGATGTACCCAGGATTGTTATTAACCTTGGTGGAGATCATCAGTGGGACCCATGGAACAAATACTGAAACGGACTAGCCCATACCTACTGTTATGCATGAATGAGCAGAGTATATAAAGGTGAATTGCAGAAAATAAATTGCAGAATGGTATGTGTCCAGTGCAGGCATAATTCAATAGTCTGTTTGACTTTATTACTTTCGTTGAGGTGTGTACATGTATGCGAGGAAGGACCTTTGAAACATGATTTGAATGATACATGCTATACTGAGAATTTATAATAGAAAATTTGTGAGAAACGGAACCACCGCAGGAACAATTGAAAAATTTCTGAGCGTGTGTAAACTTTTTGACTGCAACTGACAAGTAGGCATATTAAGCAATTTTAATAGGATTGTGCATGCACTTTAGGGGGTTAGTGTTAATTAACCCTCCCTCACTCGGTGCCAAAATGGAGCCAACTTCCCTACCTATCAAAACCTATCGAGTTTCAGGTTGAAACACACAAGCTGTTGGAGAGGAAGGGCTTAGGTTTTTTTTTTATTTTAACAGTAGGAGGGTTAAGGGTAGTATACACCATTTGCTTTTGCGGTAATTTTCAGAAATAAATGGATTTAGTGGTTAGTATTTTACCGCTATCAAATATTGTAACACTGACCTTTTAAAGTTTTGTGCGCACAGATGCTGGGAAAACAGAAAAAAATTATGTTCTAGTAGTCTGGTTCCCTGACCATACCTTAGACAAAATGGTGTTATTTATGACGTCACAGGGAACTAGACTATTTCCAAAGATTGTCGGCCGGCAATTGTTGGAAAACAATATAAATTTCAACTTTTCTTGAAAACGACGGCACACCAGGTGCCATGATTTCACAGGATGCTTGAGACTGCTTATTTACTTAGTCTAGTGTGGTATTTTGTAATAATTCAGTAGTTTTGTTTTTTGGTGTTTGCAAATGTTGTATACTACCTTTAAACATGTACAAAACTGATCTTCACTATAAGTGCATGTTAACACTTTGAGTATAACAGTGGCATGCTTGTCATAAACCAGTTTTGTAAATGTACATGTACGTACTATGCACCTCCATTTTCCAAAATGGTTTTTCCTACAAGCATTTTTTTTGTAGGGGCATTGTACACGTATGTAAATACTACAACACATACTGTGGGCCCCGTCTGTTGATCATAATAAAACAATCATTATTACACAGCATTAAAGGGTAGCTGCAATGCAATTTTTATTGTGTATATCGATGAAATACAGTTTTTGAAACACAACTGTGTGTTGTTTGTAGTTTTTTATTTCACGTAAGCATTTGAAAATAATTGTTTTAATGCGGGAGGGGGTCAGCCCTGCCCATCAAGTGGTAACGCCGATGTGACGTCATCCCGGGAACCTGGCTGGCTGTGGTATGGTTGGCCATAGTACACCGAGTGTGCGTTGCATTAACATGCACGTGTGTTTTCGCTGTGTCGCGGAAAGCTTTCAGTGTTTTGCAAATGCTTTTCGTCGATAATACCGTGTCGTTGTGTTGCTGCTGGATTCAGCAACACCACTAAGGATGGGGTCAGTCTTCACCTCTTTCCAGTAGAACTGAAATACCGTCGTATTTGGACTCGGAGAGTGTTATTTAGCCCAGCAATCGTTGTTTTCAAGTCTTTCACGCGTTCCGCATCGGAAGTCCGATTCGGAGTCTTCAGTAGTTTCGCTGTTACTCTCATCTTCTGGCTCATACATGTACGGAAGAGCTCCAAGATCCTCCTCTTCCTCGCCCCAATAATGTTCCGAAGAAGTGTCTGAATCAACAAGTTTAAAATCGACACTTGATTGTCAAATTCAGATCCAAAAGATTCAGTTTGAAGATTTTAATGCGACGAGAAATGTTTCCCTGGTTCCCTCAACAACGGCATACATTCACATGTACACAAACGTACACTGATCAAACTACTCTTGCTGAGTTTCTGTGTTCCCGAGATGACGTCACGCATTTAGGGGCGCGGAAACAATAGAGAAAGGGGGGCACTTTATTCCGGGAAAATTAAACACATTTTAATCACATTTCTTATATTGTAAAAGAGTTATACATCACAAAATTAAATTGTTGGTACAATTTCATTGCAGCCACCCTTTAAGGCTGGCACGCCAGTGTGTTCACCACTATACGGAACATACGGCTCCCAAATTTGTGTATTAAATACATATCATTATCCACTACAACGGACATTTGTTGTGGATCTCATGATGCTCGGTTATAGTGTCGCTCTACTGTATACTGTATACTAGAGGAACGATGTGCGTCATACTCCATTCGTATTTGCAAAGTGCACAGATCAAAAATGAAAGCTTTGAAGTGAGTTATATATGGCTGAAAGTAGTGTACTTAATTGTGCTATGACATCAAATGTTTACAGTAAAATAATTGCCGAGTTTAACGGAAAACCCCCCTAGAATTCCATGGGGAAGCTTGCATAAATATGTTACTTTCAAATGAACTTTCAAAGCCCAATCAAGATCTTCATAGACCAAAACGCACAATCAATACACTGTGCGTCCCTTTTGATTCAGGCATGAGCAGGGGCTAATCTGTTGATGAAGTCAGTTTAAACTCTTAGTAAGCATCCATTTTAATATCTAGAAAAGATGTATCAGCAATCATCATCGCTGGTCCGATTATGTTGTTCAGGTGATCACAGCACTGCGTGTACATGTATGCACTCAATATAAAGTACACAAAATACCTGCTGGAGGAAAGGTATTATTTTGCCTCGACCTACGCGTAGGCCTGTGCAGTCACTTCCAATTGGTCTCTTCTCCAGCAGTTTTAGCTATTGCACATAGGACGTTTGCATCACACCGTCTCAAAGGCAGCATCGGTGTTGTTTGATCCAATCAGATCTCTTGAACTGACTCGTCTACTTTCACGGACTGTTGGTCAAGTCTAGAGTCTTGAATGTTTGCATCAACTCCGCCAGATATTGAAGGAGGGATTCTGGAGTTTGCCATCGTGAAGACCCTCATCTTCCTCTGCCAACACATCACCCATCTGCGCTGCATACGTCTAAATGAGAGTAGACACGAAACATATCAAATCACATCCATAAATACCTGACACTGACAATTTGGGAGACCACCAACATAAAGCAAGATAACTCTGGACAATGATGCTGATCAAGCGATGTCCGGATACCATTCTGAGATTCTGAGAACTCAGTTGGTGGAGCACCGGTATGGTATTCCAGTGGTCGCAGGTTTGAATCCCGCTCCTGCCAGCTTTCTTTGTTCACTTTTGAAAATTCATTCAAATTACCTGGCCCGTTCCCTTCTGGTTTGTTGGACAATATTATAAGTTAAAAATTCATTTTCAAAGTAAACAAAGAAACTGGCAGTAGCGGGATTCGAACCTGCGACCTCCGGGTTACCGTATTCGTTATCATTGAGTGATCCCCACAATTTTGCTTCCCGGGTTGTATCGTAAAGTTGGGACGTGATCCCTGGCTATACGGCATTATGGGTTTATGACTTCTGACTAGCGCACCCCCCCCCCCCCCCCCCCGAACAAAAACACTGACAATCTGGGCGACTGATTAGGTATTAAAGTTGGTAGAGCACCGGTACAGTGTTTCGGAGGTTGCAGGTTCAAATCCCGTTCTTAGCCGTTTTCACTTTTCCTACCCACCGACAGCCAGTCATAGACAAAGTGAAGGACATGTAGCCCCCCCCCCCCCCCCCCAAAAAAATGTTTGTGTTGCCCCTCCGCGACCAACCCTAAAAGTCGCAAAAGTCAGGTCGTGTTTTTTTTCTTTATTAAAGAAATGTTCACCTTTTCCTGCACAAAATGAACAAGTTTTATTAAAATCATTGTCTTTAAATACAGCTACGACGGCACAATCATGCATTTTGCAATATCCCTTTTAAATAAGCTTACTTTTTGCCTCCCAACTTCCGAGTTAAACGATGTCGTATTGTTTTCATTGACGGTAAAAAAAAAAATCAACCGACCGACACAAGTTTTAAATTTTTTTGGCCTAATGTGCTTCCTGGTTTTCTCATAAACGCAAACGCCTTGCAAATGTCTCGTAAATGAATGTTTAATCACCACACTGCAACAGCACACGTTTCTTATTGCCGTGTGATCTTGGCAAATATCATTGTCAGATGGAAATACTGCGACAATTTTTTTCATCTCTGCGTGTAGATGTCGGCCGATACACTGGCAGACCTTTTATGTGTAGCTGCCATCTTTGAGGCTGCTGTCTTTTTTACCATCGGGCATGCATGCGTAATAGGCAGTTTGTGCTTACATGTACATTGTTACAGAATTTGAATGACACAAAAAGACCTCAAAGACGGCCGGTACGCATAAGGTCTGTAAAACTGATTGTCTAGTTTTCATCCAATAACTTCTACAAATACACAAGTAAAAACCTTGATTATTTATGAATATTATGATTGAATATTATGAATATTATGAAAATATTATGAATACTGTACTAGAGTTTACCTTGTGTTTGTCCCCATGGTCTCTTAGTGATTGAGACCGCATTGCATAGGCTGATCCTGGCCGTGAGAAATGAGCCAAGTCCGTCTGAGGAATAGTAGGGTCGTAGTCTTTCACCTACAATTGGAAAACACAACAAAAACACACACACACACAAATTGCAATGAGGATGTTGTCTAATACCGTTTGGTAATAACTATGTGGCCATCCGACACAAAAAGTTGGGACAGTTTACCCATAAACCTCTTGTGTCCAGCTGTTATTGAGGGGGTGCTGGTATACCAAAAACAGGCTGTGCAGCCAAGCGTAAATGCAAACAATAGGCGCCACACACTGCATAGAATGATACCATTCATCACACTTGGAGCCCGGGAAAATTAAACACCAAAAATGGGCAGAAATACGGAAAACACATTTTAATCACATTTCTTATATTGTAAAAGAGTTATACAAAACAAAATTAAATTTTGTGTACAATTTCATTGCGTACGGATGACGCCATATGGCGCAAATAAATAAAAAAAAGTGCCACCAGGCCGGATGACGCCATGGCCGCTGTTTGTGCAATTTCAATCCATTGTTGGATTATTGTGTATGTCATGCTTGACTGCACAAACACATTGTAGCGGTTTGCTTGGCTGCCAGAACCGCTGCAACACCGTGACGTCTCCCGTAAAATACCGCGCTCAAGGGGTTAAGCACTGTAAGCAGCCTTATTAAGAGCTTGCAGCCTTATTGAGAGCCTGTGGGAAAACAAAAATTCACATCTTGCTCAGACACCAGGCTTGCCGGGGATGGCTGACCAATTTGAATCCAACACGGACGTGTTGCTTACCTTCTGAACAATATCAAGTCGGATAAGCTCTGCCTTGGGGGTTCTTTTGCACCCTTCTGCGGCGAAGAACGGCCAAATTGTTTCCAGTGCCGATGCAAAGTCAACTGAGGTCCTGAAAGAGACAACATTGGGTGTACATGCAAAACTTCAGAGCGATATAACAAACTTCAGTTAAATTAATCAGATTACAGAAGATTGCTGAGAGAAATCTGCGTCTTTTGTAGTTTTACACTATGTAGATTAACGTATTGTAACGGACGTGAAACCACTGGTTCAAGTACTAAATGACTAGAGACTAGACAGTCATTCTGACTAGAGAGGTCGTGCTGTTCTTCAAAGAATGATAACGGTTTTATTATCTGTAGGATGCTTCCAATACTATCAGCACACACTGTGCCTAATGCGTATAACCGAATGTCTATGCGTGTAACGATGAGGCGGAGCGCCAATGTGCATTGCAATTGAACGTTGAGTAATACGCGCTCCTTATTTTAGGTGAAGTTCTTCACCGGACCAGAACCAGTCACTAACTGAACACCGAGCCCCGATCGACTTGGCTCATCTTTTATAGGGTTTTGGGTGCGTACATAACGCCAGGAGCCAGCATCTCATAACAAAATGTCTCTTGCAATACACTGATTGGTCATAAACCACTACGCCAAATATTATTCTAAATCACAATTATCCTAGCGTCTTGACCTAGAAAGCTCAGATGAATTAAACTTGTAGAAGTCATTTCATTTAACAGTTATTCTACTATTATTAATAATACGTGGTCAACTGTATTGGCATTAAGTCTTCTCATTGAAATACGAATCGTTAACTTGATACTTATTTCTTATCTTCCGTAAGTCCTATCGGTTATATTAAATGAACCTGTATTTTATCAGAGTAAAGAATAAAGTGTGCTTACTGAAAATTGATCATGACTTGTATTTTCTTTACATTATATTCCTAAAAGCAGGCAATTACATGTATTTCTGCCATGAAATAATACAAACAAATTAATTTTCAAAGTGAACAAAGAAACTGGCAGGAGCGGGACTCGAACCCGCGACCTCCGGGTTACCGTACCGGTTAAGTTACTTTTGAGGGCTGTTTTTACCAAGTCCCAAGGGGGGGGGGGGGAGGTTATAGAGTACTAATTTTCTATACCTTCCTCTGTTATCTTTCAATGTGAGATTAGGTTTACTCTCCATGAGTTTCATGAGAACCTTGCCATGTCCCTGAAAGGCAGCACAATGACAGGCAGTCCACAGCGTGCCACTGTTACTCAGGTTCACATCAGCTCTAGAAAAGAAAGGGTTATGTAAACGTACGACCTAATTCACTTCAACAAAACACAGATATCCTACACTCTCCAACTTATTTATTGAGCCCAAGTGATTTCCCAGAAAGGGTTAGAGCGGGACTGAAAATCGACACATGAGACACGTAGCTTGTTTTCAACCGTGTATCAACCCCTAGATCTGTTTAGTGTCTAAAGGCTTAATGTGAAGATCGTTTTCCCTCTGGTGTAGTAGCACCTTTTAACAAAACTGCCAATGAGCCAAAACCAGGTTTGAAAAATCAACGAGTGTGTGTGTGTTCGTTATTCTTTCATGCAACTATTCATTAACCCTAACCCACCTCAATCCTCCAAAATCCTCCTTGCAGTTTTGGAGGATTGAGGAGGATTGAGGATGAATGGTATTTCAAGAAAAAGAGGATTTTAGAGGATTAAGGATGAATGGTGTTTCAGGCGAGGATGATTTTGGAGGATTGAGAATGAATGGTGTTTCACAAAAGGAGGATTGATGATGAATGGTGTTTGAGAAACAGGAGGATTTTAGAGGATTGAGGGTGAAAGGTGTTTGAGAAACAGGAAGATTTTAGAGGAACATATAATGCAAAAATTAGTGAGGATGAATGCATTCTTTGGGGCAGGACAATCGGAGAATTTTGGAGGATTGAGAATGGTTCCTAGCATAAAGGGTCTGGGGGTTAGGGTTAAACTGCATAAATTTAGTTCAATTCCTTTTAAAAGCCTGAAAATTACACAAGCAAACCAACTGGCATCCAAAATGCATTAAAGAGATGATGATTGCTGAGAGAAGTCTGCGTCATTTTGTGGTTTTTATGTAGACTGTGCATTGTAAAATAAAACAGCCAATTATTTCTGCCATGAAATAACAAAAAAGTGACTTTTGAGAGCTATTTTTATCAAGTCCCCCCAAACAAAAATTTGTTGTGTTGCCCTCAGACAGGCAAAATTGGAAAAGAGGGTCGGTCAGTCGGGAAAAGTTTTATAAATCTCCAAAAGACATTGAATTGGTTGTATGTACATAGCATTTTCACATGCGCTGTCCTTGTTTGTTTCTTGCTTAGACCTCCCCAGACCCAAAGTTTAGGGTTTTAGCTAGGCTACTCTTCAGCGACGGATCAAAGTCATCTTTACGCTCACCCGAGCGTGTTTTGGCCTAAATGTTGGACAAACCCCCTGGTTTTGTTTTTTTACATGAAAATACGCATAAAGTCAAGAAGGTACATCAACATCAACAAGTTTTTTTTGTGCCTAATCACTGACATTAACGGTCGGTTACTCGGGTACCCGCCCGGTTCGGATGAACAGCCCTAACAATATTTACCCATGTCTCAAGAGGTAAACCACTATGTCACTGTAGCCCCAGAAGGCAGCATTGCACAGTGGTGTGAATCCATCACTGGACTTCCGATTGACGTCAGCGCCTTGGGACACCAGAGAGCGAACAAGCTATGAGGGTACAAACAATCAAGGAAAGATTTTACTTTAATAGGCCTACCCCCCCCCACCAAAATCGGTAAGGAACAGAAAATCTTGGAAAATAACTATCCATTTGTGTTCGGAATTGCATAAACACTTGCAATGACTTGGCACAACCTTAAGTTTAATTTTGAGAATTTAGCTGGGAATTTTTAGTGCAATATAACCTTATAGGGGAAGAAAGTTCGTGTTTTCTGTGATAGATGTTCTTGGCACATACATGTACATGTATGTATAGTCACTCATCAGTGTGCACATACATGTTGATTTCTGCCTCATTTTTTTTACAGATTTTGCTGACATCAATCTTGAAATAACAGCTTGTGCCACATGTTTAGACAGTTGTTATCAAGGAGTGTTGGTTATTTTCCAATGATGTTCTTCCTTTCCTTCCTTTCCTTTCCAAAAAGTGCAAACTTCTGCGATGAGAAGAACAACGCACTGCAGGTGGGGGGGGGGGGGGGGGGGGGGGGGGGGGGGCGTGCTCCAAGAACAATGAATGCACTTGAATCATTGTGCTATCTAATGTATAGTGCTGAAGTGCAGGTTAAAAAAGAGAACTCAAAGCTAGTGCGTAATTATAACATCCCTCAACGCTGATTTGAACGCATCGAGGGAGGGTACAGGCTGGCTAGGTCCATCGTCAAGAAGTTCCAGTCTCTGCAAGTTTGTGGAATGAATGATGAGGAATAAACCTGTGTTCTGCAATGTGAGGAACTGCGAACTGTGACCTCTCAGGTGCTGGATGTAACCAATTCAGTGAGAAAGGATTTCCAATTTAAAACGGATCCTCTGTTCAGTAGACATGGTAGACGCAAATTAAAGATTAAAGAATAAAAGATGGCGTCGACATGATCGATAGCCAATGGTCAATCCTGTGGCTTTCCCCGGAAGAAAAATGCGAAAAATACAACGTATCCTACCATGTTTTCAAGTCCAACAAAGAATGAGTAAGACCACAACTCTGAGCAACGTTGAAATGTACAACCTGTCCGTATGTGCGGTAGAAACGTGAAAATCCGACAATAGAAGCAAAAATAAACAGAGAAAACGCAAGTCACATCATTGCAGTTCGGAGCACGCCCTCAACTACCGGGTACTTTAGGATGTCGGACAACTCGACCGTTGGCCGACTCGACTCGAGACAACTCGACCGTTCAGACAACTCGACCGTTTACCAAGTCGTCCGTTGAGACAAGTCGACTTTGACATGGAGACAACTCGACCGTGCGATGCGTTGTACATGATGTAGCTAGCGGAGCGCGTGGTATTTTCAACACAGGTTGCCCGTCAATGTTTGGGTATTTGCGTGTGCGCGTGGCCCAGAATGGTTCAGAATGTGTGGTATTACCGTGCGCGGGGACCCGGTCGGTGTACGGTGACACGGCATGCACGGCGAGCGCGAAGCCGGGACCCAGCGCATGCAAGGCCCGCGAGAGCGACGCGGCATGCACGGTGCACGGGCGCGGGCGGGCAGCTGCACCGGTATTTATCGCCGCACCGATGCGGTGATAGGCCGGTATTCTTAAACATCTCATTCTCAGTTGATGATGGCCAGTGTAGAGGCTAGTGGATTACAAAATGTAGTTTGTTATCAATTCCAATCCCTCATCCCGGGCCCCCTGTGTACCCCAGCCCCGTCCGAAACGACAGCGCTGTCCGGCCCATCAACCATGTCACCCCGCAAAAAGAAAACTTCCCGGCCCCGCATATATATCCAATCCCAGCCCCGTGCCACAAAATATAGACCGGCACGACAATTCACGTTACCCGGCCCCCCTGTACCCAAGCCCCGTCCAAAACGACATCGCTGTCCTGCCCATCAAAAGTCACCCCGTGCCGTTCCTTCCACAACCAATTTCCCTATCTACGAGTCGACTTGTCTCAACGGACGAGTTGTCTCAACGGACGACTTGTCTCAACGGACGACTTGTCTTCCCATTTGACACAAAAACGGTCGAGTTGTCTCAACGGTCGAGTTGTCTCGAGTCGAGTCGGCCAACGGTCGAGTTGTCCGAGCCCCGTACTTTAGCTCTGAAATTATCACTTTCCAGAATTCGCAGATCTTTATCAATTAATTAATATCATTTATGGACGCGCGGCGGCTCGCCACCGCACCTTGCCGCGGGATATCGGATGGCAGTGGTTTTTATCGTTGATCTTGACCGATTTTTGTGGGGGTATTAAAGTAAAATCTTTCCAACGTCGGGACACCTTATTCTTTCCGTATATGATAAAATTACAGCATTTTTAGCCCAAACCATCAAACTTTACGTTCAGATTGCCCGTGGCGGCGGCGGTTGCTAGGTTCATGGGCGCAGCCATCTTCTTTCCTTTCACATCAGGGTTTGTTGAGGGCGCTCTTCAAGATCAACGATAAAAACACTCCCATGGTGCCGGTGCGGTGGTGGTGGCGAGCCGTCGCGCCGCGCGTCCAATAAAGATCTGCGAATTCTGAAAAGTGATAATTTCAGAGCTAAAGTAGTTACTACATATTTCCTTGTTGGAAGACTCCATGTACCTGTTTTAAATCCATGCACATGAGCCTGCATGAAGTAGTATGATACCAAAGAATTCAACTTTATGCTGTTTAGTCCATTGCCATCTTCCATGACAAAGGCAAAAGCCGTCACCAATTCTGAAATAAAAAAATTAAAAAATAATGTTGTACTTGTCCATGACCCCTGTTTATTTTATTGATTATTTTATTATTTTTAGGGGGGTATTTTTTTCTGGTGGCGGGCGTGGGCTGGTGGGGCTTATTATTTGTTCTAAAGGCTGTGTATTTCAGTATTTTTTCTGAGACTCGTACGTAGGGCAAAAAGTTAACTTCCCCCAACAACTTTTTATTAATGAACAGGTCTATTCCTCCAATGATAATAGTGTGGGGACAAGAAACCAGGGACAGACGTCAGCCTTATTTAAACGTATTAGCCTTTTAGAGGTATGGCGGACACAATAGGAGGGCGCTATTTGATTTGGGTAAACCTTTTGTGCAATACAAAAGGTTTACCCAAATCAAATAGCGCCCTCCTATTGTGTCCGCCATACCTCTAAAAGGCTAATGGTTTAAAGTGGAATATTTATTTTCAACCTTTGTCAACTCACGATTTCTATGAAGATTATTCAATAAGATTTGCTTGTAAAAATTCACGTAACGAACTTTTAAAAAAGTTTTGCGCCTTTATCGGTCACTTATATTTTGGGGTTCGTTTTTATAAAGTCTGTACTTAAATAACAAAAATGGTACGAGGGATGTTGTTGAATTTCCGAAAACATTGTCAAGTGGAGTAAATGATAATGTGGGAAATAAAAATCATATTTGTGTTTGAAAAAGAAGTTACTTGCTTCCAGGCGTATTTGCTTTATATCAAATTTAAAGAAAAATTACTTTTATACTGAAATCTTAAGCCGAAACCAATAAACATCCCTTTGCATGAATTAGCAAGGCCCCCAAATTTATGAATGGTTGCCAGCACGTACTTGTAAGCGTGCAACAAAATCTACTTTGGCCAATCAAAACAACGACTAGCGACACGTGCTCATACATGATGCATAATGCATAAGGGAATTTGCTTGGCGATACCGGTGAAAATAGACATGCTCGCCGTTGCTCGGCGGAGTACAGACTCTGTATTATCGCGGTACTGGAAGTGGTTTTTACAATGATCTCAACTTTGTATTCATAGTTAATGTTTGACCAAAACATCCCCTGAATAAAGTACGATATTTTCCCTGTCAAGTTCAAGTTGATTAAAGACGATTAGGCCTGCAGGATATTAGGGTACACAGAATTTGGCTCAAGGTCACTACCGGTCATTTCATGAATATAAAAAAGCGGCTTCTTCTGCCGCATTCTTTAGCCGATATTAGCCGTATTTGGTGGAATGCTTCCTTGTGTGAAGCCCTATAATAGGGTCATGGCAGATTTGGGTCAAAGGTCACTCAGTGGTCAGTTGTGGTCATTCTCTGAAAAACGGACAAAATGGCTTTGTGTCCTCCCTTTTTTCATCGGTTTCAGCCAATTTTTGTCAGTTATAGGCCTCTTTGAAGGTTTCGTGTGCACTCTTTGCAGATTGGGGGCAAAGGTCACCTAGTGGTCGGCATGTGGTAATTTTCTGGAAAATGGACAAGATTGCTTTGTTTCCTCACTTTACCCATCCCGACGATTTCAGCCAAACTTTGTCAGTTATGGGCTTCTAGTAGGTTTCGTGTGCACTGTTTGCGGGTTGGGGCAAAGGTCACGTAGTGGTCAGTATATTGACCACCGGCTGATATTTGTGCTTCGTGAAGCCCTATTGTATCAACACGGAGTTTAAATTCGTCTCTTCGTGAAAACACATCAATTTTCTGGCAATTTTGCCCTTCACAGCCCTAAGTTCGAATTTGGCTCTTCGTGAAAACCCAAAAACCCAACATTTCCAGAAAATGGATTTTGGGTTTTCACGAAGAGACAAATGACACTCTATGGGGCAAAACGAGCCATTTCTCGCTTCTGAGTTTTCACGAAGAGACAAATTTATTAATCAATTAATAACTCTGTAATAATTGAATTATCGCTCAGCTGCCAATGACTTGTGAAAGACCGAGAACTGAACTTTAACATAGTGTAAACAATGAATCAACATGTAGTATAAAATGCAGGTAATATCTTCAATTTAAAAAGTGAGCAACTTAAAACCTGATTTTCTTGTAACTTTAGTTTAGTGCGGAGAGGCAAAATTCGTCTGTTCGTGAAAACTGTGACGAATTTATGAAATCAAATTAAGACTCATCGAAGCGCACAGGAATTTGTTGCTAGTTTTTGTTTTCTTTTTCGTGTATGGGCAATGAATTTCAAATTCTGTGCGTTCAAATTAAGTTTTGAGTTATGGCTTGTTTAGTTTGAAAAATATGGTGATAAGTTTGAAATGAAAACAAAGTCGTTCGCAATAGCCTTGTGATAGTTTGCCCTGGTCTTTATGTTTTCTTCTTTATTTTTAATGTTCGGACCACGTCAAATTAAAATACGAATCAGAAAGCACATACCATAGAATTAGAAACGATTTTGAATGTAAACATTTGAAACTTGTTTGCCAATTGATGAAATTAAATGGTTGAGCAGCCTCTTGCTGCTTGCTTTTACGAAATTGAATAATCTTTGCGACCTCATGACTGAATTTGAATGATCTTTTTTGGCCAGTGAACGCTAACTGCTGAAATGGAATTACTCCTCTTGACTGTTGAATGCTGATGCAACGGAGCATTCATTTTCAAGCTAAATTGAATGATCCTGGTATTAAATTAAATGATTTTTTGTTTAAATTGGCCGGCAAAAACCTATATTATTTGCCTGTTGACAGTAGTTCAAATGGTTTGGTGATATCGCGGTCTCTAGTGTGTTTCTCTTATGACTGATGGTGAGACCTGTTCCGCTTATCCCCTACTCGATTGAGCTATGAGAGGGAAGCGTATTATTGGCTTTTCCGAAATCCTTCGGAAAAGGCTTTGTTTTTGTTCTGATTTTTTTGGCTTTTCCGAAATCCTTCGGAAAAGGCTTTGTTTTTGTTCTGATTTTTTTGGCTTTTCCGACACTCCGTCGGAAAAGGCTTTGTTTTTGTTCTGATTGGCTTTTCCGACACTCCGTCGGAAAAGGCCTTGTTTTTGTTCTGATTTTTTTTTTTTCTGCTTCTTATTTTAGTTCTATCCCAAATCCCATAGACTTTGTGCATAGATTTTCTGATCGGCACTTTTGTCATCAAACAACATCGAATCTTAGTCAGAGTTAGCATAGGTATAGACCCTGATGCAAAGTCGTGCTGCGAAGAGTGACGTCATAATGACGTCTTCGTGTGGCATGTAACATGAACTTAAAGGTCAAGTTTGGAGTACGAAATGTTAATCATAAAATAATCTCAGATCTTAAACTTAGCAAAGACATAGACCTTCTGATACTTTATGTTAAATAAAAAAGAAAAAAAGGAAAAGCCATGCGTATGTTTACAACAGACGCACATTTTTTGGCGTTTCCGCTACAGCAGGAAAGCCTTTGTTTTTGTTCTGTTCGCGCGATTGTGTAGTTTAGTACACTTTCGCCCAGGCATGAACACAATCTACTTGAAAATTGTTCGTTTTGCCACATTCAGAACAAAGGGCCACGTCGAAGAACATCTGCAGGTTTTTTTTGGAGTGAAATCGTTAGCTAAGAGGTAACAAAATACGTGATTGCGCAATACCCAGCTTTACACGGATATATAGCTGGTGGGAGAGTAGTTGACCGAGCCAAAACGTGACACAACGTAAGAAAATCGTATTTTCCGCCTTAAAAAACCTTTCCAAATCACAAAAGCACGTGTCATTGGGATTCAGAGAAGTCTACTTTAGTAACAAAAAAAGGCTTTTGGAATAATCAAATACTCCAGAAGCTAACATGAACACAATTAATACAGAAATCCTAAACTACACAATACCCACTATTTTGGTTTCTTCTTAAACACGAATTTTGTCTGCGGCACTTTGGTCACTAAACAACATCAGATCTTAAGCAAACTTAACCCAAACATAGACCCTATTCTGAAATTGTGTGCCGAAAAGTGACATCATGATGACGTCATTATGTGTCACGTGATGTCATCTTAAAGGCGCATTTTTCAAGGCCCATATCAAGAGAACCGTAAGTCCAATTGCATTCAAACCTGGTATGTTGCTAGACAAGTACGTTATAAATAAAAATTGAGGTGACGTCATAATGACGTCATCATATGATTTTTATAGTAATTTCAAAGTTTTAATTTTTGGCTTTTCCGACACTCCGTCGGAAAAGGCCTTGTTTTTGTTCTGATTTTTTTTTTTTTTCTTCTTCTTCTTCTTCTTCTTCTTCTTCTTTTAGTTCTGACCAAAATCCCATAGACTTTGTACACGAATTTTCTGCGCGGCACTTTAGGTCTTAAAAAACTTCAGATCTTAACCAAACTTACCTCAAACATAGACCCTAAGCTGAAATAGTATGTCGAAGAGTGACGTCATGATGACGTCATCACGTGTCACGTGACGTCATCTTAAAGGTGCGTTTTTCAAGGGCCCATATCTAGAGAACGGTAGGTCCGATTTCCTTCAAACCTGATATGTTGGTAGGCTAGCTCGTGTTATAGATGAAATTTGGGGTGACGTCAAGATGACGTCATCATACGATTTTATAGTAATTTTTAAGTTTTTGAAATTCAAAGTTTCTTAAAGCCATATCTCATCAACAGAACATGCTAAATTCAAAATTCTTTTTGTAATAGCTTTGTTAGCTCCTATATTCGTTCACATACATTTGAAAAATGTGTGACGTCATCATGACGTCATCAAAAATGTGCATTTCTGAAACACACATAAGGGTACGTCCGATCGTCATAAAAATTAGTGGGTAGGTAGATAGTGCTACTAGCATGTAAAATCCGAGGTGACGTCATGATGACGTCATCGGCTGATTTTCTGTGAATTTTTTAGTTCTATCCCAAATCCCATAGACTTTGTACACGAATTTTGTAAGTGGCACTTTGGTCACTAAACAACCTCGGATCTTAATCAGACTTAACACAAACATAGACCCTCAGCTGAAAATGTAAGCCGAAACGTGACGTCATGATGACGTCATCACGTGTCATGTGACGTCATCTTAAATGTGCATTTTTCTAGGGCCTATATCTAGAGAACGGTAGGTCCGATTGCCTTCAAACCTGGTATGTTGGTATGGTAGCTCGTGTTATAGATGAAAATTAAGGTGACGTCATGATGACGTCATCATACGATTTTACAGTAATATTAAAGTTTTTCAACTTCAAAGTTTCTTAAAGCCATATCTCACCAACAGAACATGCTAAATTCAAAATTCTTTTTGTAATAGCTTTGTTAGCTCCTATATTCTTTCACATACATTTGAAAAATGTGTGACGTCATCATGACGTCATCAAAAATGTGCATTTCTGAAACACACATAAGAGTACGTCCGATCGTCATAAAAATTGGTGGGTAGGTAGATAGTGCTAATAGCATGTAAAATCCGAGGTGACGTCATGATGACGTCATCGGCTGATTTTCTGTGAATTTTTTAGTTCTATCCCAAATCCCATAGACTTTGTACACGAATTTTGTAAGTGGCACTTTGGTCACTAAACAACCTCGGATCTTAATCAGACTTAACACAAACATAGACCCTCAGCTGAAAATGTAAGCCGAAACGTGACGTCATGATGACGTCATCACGTGTCATGTGACGTCATCTTAAATGTGCATTTTTCAAGGGCCTATATCTAGAGAACGGTAGGTCCGATTGCCTTCAAACCTGGTATGTTGGTATGGTAGCTCGTGTTATAGATGAAAATTAAGGTGACGTCATGATGACGCCATCATACGATTTTACAGTAATATTAAAGTTTTTCAACTTCAAAGTTTCTTAAAGCCATATCTCACCAACAGAACATGCTAAATTCAAAATTCTTTTTGTAATAGCTTTGTTAGCTCCTATATTCTTTCACATACATTTGAAAAATGTGTGACGTCATCATGACGTCATCAAAAATGTGCATTTCTGAAACACACATAAGGGTACGTCCGATCGTCATAAAAATTGGTGGGTAGGTAGATAGTGCTAATAGCATGTAAAATCCGAGGTGACGTCATGATGACGTCATCGGCTGATTTTCTGTGAATTTTTTAGTTCTATCCCAAATCCCATAGACTTTGTACACGAATTTTGTAAGTGGCACTTTGGTCACTAAACAACCTCGGATCTTAATCAGACTTAACACAAACATAGACCCTCAGCTGAAAATGTAAGCCGAAACGTGACGTCATGATGACGTCATCACGTGTCATGTGACGTCATCTTAAATGTGCATTTTTCAAGGGCCTATATCTAGAGAACGGTAGGTCCGATTGCCTTCAAACCTGGTATGTTGGTATGGTAGCTCGTGTTATAGATGAAAATTAAGGTGACGTCATGATGACGTCATCATACGATTTTACAGTAATATTAAAGTTTTTCAACTTCAAAGTTTCTTAAAGCCATATCTCACCAACAGAACATGCTAAATTCAAAATTCTTTTTGTAATAGCTTTGTTAGCTCCTATATTCTTTCACATACATTTGAAAAATGTGTGACGTCATCATGACGTCATCAAAAATGTGCATTTCTGAAACACACATAAGGGTACGTCCGATCGTCATAAAAATTGGTGGGTAGGTAGATAGTGCCACTAGCATGCAAAATCCGAAGTGACGTCATGATGACGTCATCGGCTGATTTTGTATGAATTTGTAAATGTTTCAAATTTCATTGTACTCTTAAAATTTTGCACTTCTTCAAATGCCATGAACTTCAAACTTGGCATATGCATTGACTATCTACTCGAGATGGGTGCCGAATCATGACGTCATGATGACGTCATCACATGTCACGTGACGTCATCTTAAATTTGCATTTTTGAAGGCCCTATATCTATTTTTTTTCTGCTTCTTATTTTAGTTCTATCCCAAATCCCATAGACTTTGTGCATAGATTTTCTGATCGGCACTTTTGTCATCAAACAACATCGAATCTTAGTCAGAGTTAGCATAGGTATAGACCCTGATGCAAAGTCGTGCCGCGAAGAGTGACGTCATAATGACGTCTTCGTGTGGCATGTAACATGAACTTAAAGGTCAAGTTTGGAGTACGAAATGTTAATCATCAAATAATCTCAGATCTTAAACTTAGCAAAGACATAGACCTTCTGATACTTTATGTTAAATAAAAAAGAAAAAAAGGAAAAGCCATGCGTATGTTTACAACAGACGCACATTTTTTGGCGTTTCCGCTACAGCAGGAAAGCCTTTGTTTTTGTTCTGTTCGCGCGATTGTGTAGTTTAGTACACTTTCGCCCAGGCATGAACACAATCTACTTGAAAATTGTTCGTTTTGCCACATTCAGAACAAAGGGCCACGTCGAAGAACATCTGCAGGGTTTTTTTGGAGTGAAATCGTTAGCTAAGAGGTAACAAAATACGTGATTGCGCAATACCCAGCTTTACACGGATATATAGCTGGTGGGAGAGTAGTTGACCGAGCCAAAACGTGACACAACGTAAGAAAATCGTATTTTCCGCCTTAAAAAACCTTTCCAAATCACAAAAGCACGTGTCATTGGGATTCAGAGAAGTCTACTTTAGTAACAAAAAAAGGCTTTTGGAATAATCAAATACTCCAGAAGCTAACATGAACACAATTAATACAGAAATCCTAAACTACACAATACCCACTATTTTGGTTTCTTCTTAAACACGAATTTTGTCTGCGGCACTTTGGTCACTAAACAACATCAGATCTTAAGCAAACTTAACCCAAACATAGACCCTAATCTGAAATTGTGTGCCGAAGAGTGATGTCACGATGACGTCATTATGTGTTACGTGATGTCATCTTAAAGGCTCATTTTTCAAGGGCCCATATCAAGAGAACCGTAAGTCCAATTGCATTCAAACCTGGTATGTTGGCTAAACAAGTACATGTTATAAATCAAAATTGAGGTGACGTCATAATGACGTCATCATCTGATTTTTATGGTAATTTCAAAATTTTAACGTTAAAGATTCTTAAAACCACATCTCATCAACAGAACATGTTCAATTCAAAATTCCTTTTGTAATAGCTTTGTTAGCTCGTACATTCTTTTATATAAATGCGAAAAATTACTGAAGTCATAATGACGTCATTAAAGGCATGATTTCTTGAAAGACATATGGATAGACCATGTCTAATTGTCACGAAACTTGGTGGTTAGGTAGATTTGTCACTAGTTTACAAAATTCGAAGTGACATCATAAAAACATATGGAAAAGCCCTATGTTCTTAAAAACATAGACCTCTAGTTTCTTCTTCTTCTTCTTCTTCTTCTTCTTCTTCTTTTAGTTCTGACCAAAATCCCATAGACTTTGTACACGAATTTTCTGCGCGGCACTTTAGGTCTTAAAAAACTTCAGATCTTAACCAAACTTACCTCAAACATAGACCCTAAGCTGAAATAGTATGTCGAAGAGTGACGTCATGATGACGTCATCACGTGTCACGTGACGTCATCTTAAAGGTGCGTTTTTCAAGGGCCCATATCTAGAGAACGGTAGGTCCGATTTCCTTCAAACCTGATATGTTGGTAGGCTAGCTCGTGTTATAGATGAAATTTGAGGTGACGTCAAGATGACGTCATGATACGATTTTATAGTAATTTTTAAGTTTTTGAAATTCAAAGTTTCTTAAAGCCATATCTCATCAACAGAACATGCTAAATTCAAAATTCTTTTTGTAATAGCTTTGTTAGCTCCTATATTCTTTCACATACATTTGAAAAATGTGTGACGTCATCATGACGTCATCAAAAATGTGCATTTCTGAAACACACATAAGGGTACGTCCGATCGTCATAAAAATTAGTGGGTAGGTAGATAGTGCTACTAGCATGTAAAATCCGAGGTGACGTCATGATGACGTCATCGGCTGATTTTCTGTGAATTTTTTAGTTCTATCCCAAATCCCATAGACTTTGTACACGAATTTTGTAAGTGGCACTTTGGTCACTAAACAACATCGGATCTTAATCAGACTTAACACAAACATAGACCCTCAGCTGAAAATGTAAGCCGAAACGTGACGTCATGATGACGTCATCACGTGTCATGTGACGTCATCTTAAATGTGCATTTTTCTAGGGCCTATATCTAGAGAACGGTAGGTCCGATTGCCTTCAAACCTGGTATGTTGGTATGGTAGCTCGTGTTATAGATGAAAATTAAGGTGACGTCATGATCACGTCATCATACGATTTTACAGTAATATTAAAGTTTTTGAACTTCAAAGTTTCTTAAAGCCATATCTCACCAACAGAACATGCTAAATTCAAAATTCTTTTTGTAATAGCTTTGTTAGCTCCTATATTCTTTCACATACATTTGAAAAATGTGTGACGTCATCATGACGTCATCAAAAATGTGCATTTCTGAAACACACATAAGGGTACGTCCGATCGTCATAAAAATTAGTGGGTAGGTAGATAGTGCTACTAGCATGTAAAATCCGAGGTGACGTCATGATGACGTCATCGGCTGATTTTCTGTGAATTTTTTAGTTCTATCCCAAATCCCATAGACTTTGTACACGAATTTTGTAAGTGGCACTTTGGTCACTAAACAACCTCGGATCTTAAGCAGACTTAACACAAACATAGACCCTCAGCTGAAAATGTAAGCCGAAACGTGACGTCATGATGACGTCATCACGTGTCATGTGACGTCATCTTAAATGTGCATTTTTCTAGGGCCTATATCTAGAGAACGGTAGGTCCGATTGCCTTCAAACCTAGTATGTTATGGGAGCTCGTGTTATAGATGAAAATTAAGGTGACGTCATGATGACGTCATCATACGATTTTACAGTAATATTAAAGTTTTTCAACTTCAAAGTTTCTTAAAGCCATATCTCACCAACAGAACATGCTAAATTCAAAATTCTTTTTGTAATAGCTTTGTTAGCTCCTATATTCTTTCACATACATTTGAAAAATGTGTGACGTCATCATGACGTCATCAAAAATGTGCATTTCTGAAACACACATAAGGGTACGTCCGATCGTCATAAAAATTAGTGGGTAGGTAGATAGTGCTACTAGCATGTAAAATCCGAGGTGACGTCATGATGACGTCATCGGCTGATTTTCTGTGAATTTTTTAGTTCTATCCCAAATCCCATAGACTTTGTACACGAATTTTGTAAGTGGCACTTTGGTCACTAAACAACCTCGGATCTTAATCAGACTTAACACAAACATAGACCCTCAGCTGAAAATGTAAGCCGAAACGTGACGTCATGATGACGTCATCACGTGTCATGTGACGTCATCTTAAATGTGCATTTTTCAAGGGCCTATATCTAGAGAACGGTAGGTCCGATTGCCTTCAAACCTGGTATGTTATGGGAGCTCGTGTTATAGATGAAAATTAAGGTGACGTCATGATGACGTCATCATACGATTTTACAGTAATATTAAAGTTTTTCAACTTCAAAGTTTCTTAAAGCCATATCTCACCAACAGAACATGCTAAATTCAAAATTCTTTTTGTAATAGCTTTGTTAGCTCCTATATTCTTTCACATACATTTGAAAAATGTGTGACGTCATCATGACGTCATCAAAAATGTGCATTTCTGAAACACACATAAGGGTACGTCCGATCGTCATAAAAATTGGTGGGTAGGTAGATAGTGCTACTAGCATGTAAAATCCGAGGTGACGTCATGATGACGTCATCGGCTGATTTTCTGTGAATTTTTTAGTTCTATCCCAAATCCCATAGACTTTGTACACGAATTTTGTAAGTGGCACTTTGGTTACTAAACAACCTCGGATCTTAATCAGACTTAACACAAACATAGACCCTCAGCTGAAAATGTAAGCCGAAACGTGACGTCATGATGACGTCATCACGTGTCATGTGACGTCATCTTAAATGTGCATTTTTCTAGGGCCTATATCTAGAGAACGGTAGGTCCGATTGCCTTCAAACCTGGTATGTTGGTATGGTAGCTCGTGTTATAGATGAAAATTAAGGTGACGTCATGATCACGTCATCATACGATTTTACAGTAATATTAAAGTTTTTGAACTTCAAAGTTTCTTAAAGCCATATCTCACCAACAGAACATGCTAAATTCAAAATTCTTTTTGTAATAGCTTTGTTAGCTCCTATATTCTTTCACATACATTTGAAAAATGTGTGACGTCATCATGACGTCTTCAAAAATGTGCATTTCTGAAACACACATAAGGGTACGTCCGATCGTCATAAAAATTAGTGGGTAGGTAGATAGTGCTACTAGCATGTAAAATCCGAGGTGACGTCATGATGACGTCATCGGCTGATTTTCTGTGAATTTTTTAGTTCTATCCCAAATCCCATAGACTTTGTACACGAATTTTGTAAGTGGCACTTTGGTCACTAAACAACCTCGGATCTTAATCAGACTTAACACAAACATAGACCCTAAGCTGAAAATGTAAGCCGAAACGTGACGTCATGATGACGTCATCACGTGTCATGTGACGTCATCTTAAATGTGCATTTTTCAAGAGCCTATATCTAGAGAACGGTAGGTCCGATTGCCTTCAAACCTGGTATGTTGGTATGGTAGCTGGTGTTATAGATGAAAATTAAGGTGACGTCATGATGACGTCATCATACGATTTTACAGTAATATTAAAGTTTTTCAACTTCAAAGTTTCTTAAAGCCATATCTCACCAACAGAACATGCTAAATTCAAAATTCTTTTTGTAATAGCTTTGTTAGCTCCTATATTCTTTCACATACATTTGAAAAATGTGTGACGTCATCATGACGTCATCAAAAATGTGCATTTCTGAAACACACATAAGGGTACGTCCGATCGTCATAAAAATTGGTGGGTAGGTAGATAGTGCCACTAGCATGCAAAATCCGAAGTGACGTCATGATGACGTCATCGGCTGATTTTTTATGAATTTGTAAATGTTTCAAATTTCATTGTACTCTTAAAATTTTGCACTTCTTCAAATGCCATGAACTTCAAACTTGGCATATGCATTGACTATCTACTCGAGATGGGTGCTGAATCATGACGTCATGATGACGTCATCACATGTCACGTGACGTCATCTTAAATTTGCATTTTTGAAGGCCCTATATCTATTTTTTTTCTGCTTCTTATTTTAGTTCTATCCCAAATCCCATAGACTTTGTGCATAGATTTTCTGATCGGCACTTTTGTCATCAAACAACATCGAATCTTAGTCAGAGTTAGCATAGGTATAGACCCTGATGCAAAGTCGTGCCGCGAAGAGTGACGTCATAATGACGTCTTCGTGTGGCATGTAACATGAACTTAAAGGTCAAGTTTGGAGTACGAAATGTTAATCATAAAATAATCTCAGATCTTAAACTTAGCAAAGACATAGACCTTCTGATACTTTATGTTAAATAAAAAAGAAAAAAAGGAAAAGCCATGCGTATGTTTACAACAGACGCACATTTTTTGGCGTTTCCGCTACAGCAGGAAAGCCTTTGTTTTTGTTCTGTTCGCGCGATTGTGTAGTTTAGTACACTTTCGCCCAGGCATGAACACAATCTACTTGAAAATTGTTCGTTTTGCCACATTCAGAACAAAGGGCCACGTCGAAGAACATCTGCAGGGGTTTTTTGGAGTGAAATCGTTAGCTAAGAGGTAACAAAATACGTGATTGCGCAATACCCAGCTTTACACGGATATATAGCTGGTGGGAGAGTAGTTGACCGAGCCAAAACGTGACACAACGTTAGAAAATCGTATTTTCCGCCTTAAAAAACCTTTCCAAATCACAAAAGCACGTGTCATTGGGATTCAGAGAAGTCTACTTTAGTAACAAAAAAAGGCTTTTGGAATAATCAAATACTCCAGAAGCTAACATGAACACAATTAATACAGAAATCCTAAACTACACAATACCCACTATTTTGGTTTCTTCTTAAACACGAATTTTGTCTGCGGCACTTTGGTCACTAAACAACATCAGATCTTAAGCAAACTTAACCCAAACATAGACCCTAATCTGAAATTGTGTGCCGAAGAGTGATGTCACGATGACGTCATTGTGTGTTACGTGATGTCATCTTAAAGGCTCATTTTTCAAGGGCCCATATCAAGAGAACCGTAAGTCCAATTGCATTCAAACCTGGTATGTTGGCTAAACAAGTACATGTTATAAATCAAAATTGAGGTGACGTCATAATGACGTCATCATCTGATTTTTATGGTAATTTCAAAATTCTAACGTTAAAGATTCTTAAAACCACATCTCATCAACAGAACATGTTCAATTCAAAATTCCTTTTGTAATAGCTTTGTTAGCTCGTACATTCTTTTATATAAATGCGAAAAATTACTGAAGTCATAATGACGTCATTAAAGGCATGATTTCTTGAAAGACATATGGATAGACCATGTCTAATCGTCACGAAACTTGGTGGTTATTGGCTTTTCCGAAATCCTTCGGAAAAGGCTTTGTTTTTGTTCTGATTTTTTTTTTTTTTCTTCTTCTTCTTCTTTTAGTTCTGACCAAAAGCCCATAGACTTTGTACACGAATTTTCTCCGCGGCACTTTAGGTCTTAAAAAACTTCAGATCTTAACCAAACTTACCTCAAACATAGACCCTAAGCTGAAATAGTATGTCGAAGAGTGACGTCATGATGACGTCATCACGTGTCACGTGACGTCATCTTAAATGTGCGTTTTTCAAGGGCCCATATCTAGAGAACGGTAGGTCCGATTTCCTTCAAACCTGATATGTTGGTAGGCTAGCTCGTGTTATAGATGAAATTTGAGGTGACGTCAAGATGACGTCATCATACGATTTTATAGTAATTTTTAAGTTTTTGAAATTCAAAGTTTCTTAAAGCCATATCTCATCAACAGAACATGCTCAATTCAAAATTCTTTTTGTAATAGCTTTGTTAGCTCCTATATTCTTTCACATACATTTGAAAAATGTGTGACGTCATCATGACGTCATCAAAAATGTGCATTTCTGAAACACACATAAGGGTACGTCCGATCGTCATAAAAATTAGTGGGTAGGTAGATAGTGCTACTAGCATGTAAAATCCGAGGTGACGTCATGATGACGTCATCGGCTGATTTTCTGTGAATTTTTTAGTTCTATCCCAAATCCCATAGACTTTGTACACGAATTTTGTAAGTGGCACTTTGGTCACTAAACAACCTCGGATCTTAATCAGACTTAACACAAACATAGACCCTCAGCTGAAAATGTAAGCCGAAACGTGACGTCATGATGACGTCATCACGTGTCATGTGACGTCATCTTAAATGTGCATTTTTCTAGGGCCTATATCTAGAGAACGGTAGGTCCGATTGCCTTCAAACCTGGTATGTTGGTATGGTAGCTCGTGTTATAGATGAAAATTAAGGTGACGTCATGATGACGTCATCATACGATTTTACAGTAATATTAAAGTTTTTGAACTTCAAAGTTTCTTAAAGCCATATCTCACCAACAGAACATGCTAAATTCAAAATTCTTTTTGTAATAGCTTTGTTAGCTCCTATATTCTTTCACATACATTTGAAAAATGTGTGACGTCATCATGACGTCATCAAAAATGTGCATTTCTGAAACACACATAAGGGTACGTCCGATCGTCATAACAATTAGTGGGTAGGTAGATAGTGCTAATAGCATGTAAAATCCGAGGTGACGTCATGATGACGTCATCGGCTGATTTTCTGTGAATTTTTTAGTTCTATCCCAAATCCCATAGACTTTGTACACGAATTTTGTAAGTGGCACTTTGGTCACTAAACAACCTCGGATCTTAATCAGACTTAACACAAACATAGACCCTCAGCTGAAAATGTAAGCCGAAACGTGACGTCATGATGATGTCATCACGTGTCATGTGACGTCATCTTAAATGTGCATTTTTCTAGGGCCTATATCTAGAGAACGGTAGGTCCGATTGCCTTCAAACCTGGTATGTTGGTATGGTAGCTCGTGTTATAGATGAAAATTAAGGTGACGTCATGATCACGTCATCATACGATTTTACAGTAATATTAAAGTTTTTGAACTTCAAAGTTTCTTAAAGCCATATCTCACCAACAGAACATGCTAAATTCAAAATTCTTTTTGTAATAGCTTTGTTAGCTCCTATATTCTTTCACATACATTTGAAAAATGTGTGACGTCATCATGACGTCATCAAAAATGTGCATTTTTGAAACACACATAAGGGTACGTCCGATCGTCATAAAAATTAGTGGGTAGGTAGATAGTGCTAATAGCATGTAAAATCCGAGGTGACGTCATGATGACGTCATCGGCTGATTTTCTGTGAATTTTTTAGTTCTATCCCAAATCCCATGGACTTTGTACACGAATTTTGTAAGTGGCACTTTGGTCACTAAACAACCTCGGATCTTAATCAGACTTAACACAAACATAGACCCTAAGCTGAAAATGTAAGCCGAAACGTGACGTCATGATGACGTCATCACGTGTCATGTGACGTCATCTTAAATGTGCATTTTTCAAGAGCCTATATCTAGAGAACGGTAGGTCCGATTGCCTTCAAACCTGGTATGTTGGTATGGTAGCTCGTGTTATAGATGAAAATTAAGGTGACGTCATGATGACGTCATCATACGATTTTACAGTAATATTAATGTTTTTCAACTTCAAAGTTTCTTAAAGCCATACCTCACCAACAGAACATGCTAAATTCAAAATTCTTTTTGTAATAGCTTTGTTAGCTCCTATATTCTTTCACATACATTTGAAAAATGTGTGACGTCATCATGACGTCATCAAAAATGTGCATTTCTGAAACACACATAAGGGTACGTCCGATCGTCATAAAAATTGGTGGGTAGGTAGATAGTGCCACTAGCATGCAAAATCCGAAGTGACGTCATGATGACGTCATCGGCTGATTTTTTATGAATTTGTAAATGTTTCAAATTTCATTGTACTCTTAAAATTTTGCACTTCTTCAAATGCCATGAACTTCAAACTTGGCATATGCATTGACTATCTACTCGAGATGGGTGCCGAATCATGACGTCATGATGACGTCATCACATGTCACGTGACGTCATCTTAAATTTGCATTTTTTAAGGCCCTATATCTATTTTTTTTCTGCTTCTTATTTTAGTTCTATCCCAAATCCCATAGACTTTGTGCATAGATTTTCTGATCGGCACTTTTGTCATCAAACAACATCGAATCTTAGTCAGAGTTAGCATAGGTATAGACCCTGATGCAAAGTCGTGCCGCGAAGAGTGACGTCATAATGACGTCTTCGTGTGGCATGTAACATGAACTTAAAGGTCAAGTTTGGAGTACGAAATGTTAATCATAAAATAATCTCAGATCTTAAACTTAGCAAAGACATAGACCTTCTGATACTTTATGTTAAATAAAAAAGAAAAAAAGGAAAAGCCATGCGTATGTTTACAACAGACGCACATTTTTTGGCGTTTCCGCTACAGCAGGAAAGCCTTTGTTTTTGTTCTGTTCGCGCGATTGTGTAGTTTAGCACACTTTCGCCCAGGCATGAACACAATCTACTTGAAAATTGTTCGTTTTGCCACATTCAGAACAAAGGGCCACGTCGAAGAACATCTGCAGGGGTTTTTTGGAGTGAAATCGTTAGCTAAGAGGTAACAAAATACGTGATTGCGCAATACCCAGCTTTACACGGATATATAGCTGGTGGGAGAGTAGTTGACCGAGCCAAAACGTGACACAACGTAAGAAAATCGTATTTTCCGCCTTAAAAAACCTTTCCAAATCACAAAAGCACGTGTCATTGGGATTCAGAGAAGTCTACTTTAGTAACAAAAAAAGGCTTTTGGAATAATCAAATACTCCAGAAGCTAACATGAACACAATTAATACAGAAATCCTAAACTACACAATACCCACTATTTTGGTTTCTTCTTAAACACGAATTTTGTCTGCGGCACTTTGGTCACTAAACAACATCAGATCTTAAGCAAACTTAACCCAAACATAGACCCTAATCTGAAATTGTGTGCCGAAGAGTGATGTCACGATGACGTCATTATGTGTTACGTGATGTCATCTTAAAGGCTCATTTTTCAAGGGCCCATATCAAGAGAACCGTAAGTCCAATTGCATTCAAACCTGGTATGTTGCTAAACAAGTACATGTTATAAATCAAAATTGAGGTGACGTCATAATGACGTCATCATCTGATTTTTATGGTAATTTCAAAATTTTAACGTTAAAGATTCTTAAAACCACATCTCATCAACAGAACATGTTCAATTCAAAATTCCTTTTGTAATAGCTTTGTTAGCTCGTACATTCTTTTATGTAAATGCGAAAAATTACTGAAGTCATAATGACGTCATTAAAGGCATGATTTCTTGAAAGACATATGGATAGACCATGTCTAATCGTCACGAAACTTGGTGGTTAGGTAGATTTGTCACTAGTTTACAAAATTCGAAGTGACATCATAAAAACATATGGAAAAGCCCTATGTTCTTAAAAACATAGACCTCTAGTTTCTTCTTCTTCTTCTTTTAGTTCTGACCAAAAGCCCATAGACTTTGTACACGAATTTTCTCCGCGGCACTTTAGGTCTTAAAAAACTTCAGATCTTAACCAAACTTACCTCAAACATAGACCCTAAGCTGAAATAGTATGTCGAAGAGTGACGTCATGATGACGTCATCACGTGTCACGTGACGTCATCTTAAATGTGCGTTTTTCAAGGGCCCATATCTAGAGAACGGTAGGTCCGATTTCCTTCAAACCTGATATGTTGGTAGGCTAGCTCGTGTTATAGATGAAATTTGAGGTGACGTCAAGATGACGTCATCATACGATTTTATAGTAATTTTTAAGTTTTTGAAATTCAAAGTTTCTTAAAGCCATATCTCATCAACAGAACATGCTAAATTCAAAATTCTTTTTGTAATAGCTTTGTTAGCTCCTATATTCTTTCACATACATTTGAAAAATGTGTGACGTCATCATGACGTCATCAAAAATGTGCATTTCTGAAACACACATAAGGGTACGTCCGATCGTCATAAAAATTAGTGGGTAGGTAGATAGTGCTACTAGCATGTAAAATCCGAGGTGACGTCATGATGACGTCATCGGCTGATTTTCTGTGAATTTTTTAGTTCTATCCCAAATCCCATAGACTTTGTACACGAATTTTGTAAGTGGCACTTTGGTCACTAAACAACCTCGGATCTTAATCAGACTTAACACAAACATAGACCCTCAGCTGAAAATGTAAGCCGAAACGTGACGTCATGATGACGTCATCACGTGTCATGTGACGTCATCTTAAATGTGCATTTTTCTAGGGCCTATATCTAGAGAACGGTAGGTCCGATTGCCTTCAAACCTGGTATGTTGGTATGGTAGCTCGTGTTATAGATGAAAATTAAGGTGACGTCATGATGACGTCATCATACGATTTTACAGTAATATTAAAGTTTTTGAACTTCAAAGTTTCTTAAAGCCATATCTCACCAACAGAACATGCTAAATTCAAAATTCTTTTTGTAATAGCTTTGTTAGCTCCTATATTCTTTCACATACATTTGAAAAATGTGTGACGTCATCATGACGTCATCAAAAATGTGCATTTCTGAAACACACATAAGGGTACGTCCGATCGTCATAACAATTAGTGGGTAGGTAGATAGTGCTAATAGCATGTAAAATCCGAGGTGACGTCATGATGACGTCATCGGCTGATTTTCTGTGAATTTTTTAGTTCTATCCCAAATCCCATGGACTTTGTACACGAATTTTGTAAGTGGCACTTTGGTCACTAAACAACCTCGGATCTTAATCAGACTTAACACAAACATAGACCCTCAGCTGAAAATGTAAGCCGAAACGTGACGTCATGATGACGTCATCACGTGTCATGTGACGTCATCTTAAATGTGCATTTTTCTAGGGCCTATATCTAGAGAACGGTAGGTCCGATTGCCTTCAAACCTGGTATGTTGGTATGGTAGCTCGTGTTATAGATGAAAATTAAGGTGACGTCATGATCACGTCATCATACGATTTTACAGTAATATTAAAGTTTTTGAACTTCAAAGTTTCTTAAAGCCATATCTCACCAACAGAACATGCTAAATTCAAAATTCTTTTTGTAATAGCTTTGTTAGCTCCTATATTCTTTCACATACATTTGAAAAATGTGTGACGTCATCATGACGTCATCAAAAATGTGCATTTCTGAAACACACATAAGGGTACGTCCGATCGTCATAACAATTAGTGGGTAGGTAGATAGTGCTAATAGCATGTAAAATCCGAGGTGACGTCATGATGACGTCATCGGCTGATTTTCTGTGAATTTTTTAGTTCTATCCCAAATCCCATGGACTTTGTACACGAATTTTGTAAGTGGCACTTTGGTCACTAAACAACCTCGGATCTTAATCAGACTTAACACAAACATAGACCCTAAGCTGAAAATGTAAGCCGAAACGTGACGTCATGATGACGTCATCACGTGTCATGTGACGTCATCTTAAATGTGCATTTTTCAAGAGCCTATATCTAGAGAACGGTAGGTCCGATTGCCTTCAAACCTGGTATGTTGGTATGGTAGCTCGTGTTATAGATGAAAATTAAGGTGACGTCATGATGACGTCATCATACGATTTTACAGTAATATTAAAGTTTTTCAACTTCAAAGTTTCTTAAAGCCATATCTCACCAACAGAACATGCTAAATTCAAAATTCTTTTTGTAATAGCTTTGTTAGCTCCTATATTCTTTCACATACATTTGAAAAATGTGTGACGTCATCATGACGTCATCAAAAATGTGCATTTCTGAAACACACATAAGGGTACGTCCGATCGTCATAAAAATTGGTGGGTAAGTAGATAGTGCCACTAGCATGCAAAATCCGAAGTGACGTCATGATGACGTCATCGACTGATTTTTTATGAATTTGTAAATGTTTCAAATGTCATTGTACTCTTAAAATTTTGCACTTCTTCAAATGCCATGAACTTCAAACTTGGCATATGCATTGACTATCTACTCGAGATGGGTGCCGAATCATGACGTCATGATGACGTCATCACATGTCACGTGACGTCATCTTAAATTTGCATTTTTGAAGGCCCTATATCTATTTTTTTTCTGCTTCTTATTTTAGTTCTATCCCAAATCCCATAGACTTTGTGCATAGATTTTCTGATCGGCACTTTTGTCATCAAACAACACCGAATCTTAGTCAGAGTTAGCATAGGTATAGACCCTGATGCAAAGTCGTGCCGCGAAGAGTGACGTCATAATGACGTCTTCGTGTGGCATGTAACATGAACTTAAAGGTCAAGTTCGGAGTACGAAATGTTAATCATAAAATAATCTCAGATCTTAAACTTAGCAAAGACATAGACCTTCTGATACTTTATGTTAAATAAAAAAGAAAAAAAGGAAAAGCCATGCGTATGTTTACAACAGACGCACATTTTTTGGCGTTTCCGCTACAGCAGGAAAGCCTTTGTTTTTGTTCTGTTCGCGCGATTGTGTAGTTTAGTACACTTTCGCCCAGGCATGAACACAATCTACTTGAAAATTGTTCGTTTTGCCACATTCAGAACAAAGGGCCACGTCGAAGAACATCTGCAGGGGTTTTTTGGAGTGAAATCGTTAGCTAAGAGGTAACAAAATACGTGATTGCGCAATACCCAGCTTTACACGGATATATAGCTGGTGGGAGAGTAGTTGACCGAGCCAAAACGTGACACAACGTAAGAAAATCGTATTTTCCGCCTTAAAAAACCTTTCCAAATCACAAAAGCACGTGTCATTGGGATTCAGAGAAGTCTACTTTAGTAACAAAAAAAGGCTTTTGGAATAATCAAATACTCCAGAAGCTAACATGAACACAATTAATACAGAAATCCTAAACTACACAATACCCACTATTTTGGTTTCTTCTTAAACACGAATTTTGTCTGCGGCACTTTGGTCACTAAACAACATCAGATCTTAAGCAAACTTAACCCAAACATAGACCCTAATCTGAAATTGTGTGCCGAAGAGTGATGTCACGATGACGTCATTATGTGTTACGTGATGTCATCTTAAAGGCTCATTTTTCAAGGGCCCATATCAAGAGAACCGTAAGTCCAATTGCATTCAAACCTGGTATGTTGGCTAAACAAGTACATGTTATAAATCAAAATTGAGGTGACGTCATAATGACGTCATCATCTGATTTTTATGGTAATTTCAAAATTTTAACGTTAAAGATTCTTAAAACCACATCTCATTAACAGAACATGTTCAATTCAAAATTCCTTTTGTAATAGCTTTGTTAGCTCGTACATTCTTTTATATAAATGCGAAAAATTACTGAAGTCATAATGACGTCATTAAAGGCATGATTTCTTGAAAGACATATGGATAGACCATGTCTAATCGTCACGAAACTTGGTGGTTAGGTAGATTTGTCACTAGTTTACAAAATTCGAAGTGACATCATAAAAACATATGGAAAAGCCCTATGTTCTTAAAAACATAGACCTCTAGTTTTCTTCTTCTTTTAGTTCTGACCAAAATCCCATAGACTTTGTACACGAATTTTCTCCGCGGCACTTTAGGTCTTAAAAAACCTCAGATCTTAACCAAACTTACCTCAAACATAGACCCTAAGCTGAAATAGTATGTCGAAGAGTGACGTCATGATGACGTCATCACGTGTCACGTGACGTCATCTTAAAGGTGCGTTTTTCAAGGGCCCATATCTAGAGAACGGTAGGTCCGATTTCCTTCAAACCTGATATGTTGGTAGGCTAGCTCGTGTTATAGATGAAATTTGAGGTGACGTCAAGATGACGTCATCATACGATTTTATAGTAATTTTTAAGTTTTTGAAATTCAAAGTTTCTTAAAGCCATATCTCATCAACAGAACATGCTAAATTCAAAATTCTTTTTGTAATAGCTTTGTTAGCTCCTATATTCTTTCACATACATTTGAAAAATGTGTGACGTCATCATGACGTCATCAAAAATGTGCATTTCTGAAACACACATAAGGGTACGTCCGATCGTCATAAAAATTAGTGGGTAGGTAGATAGTGCTACTAGCATGTAAAATCCGAGGTGACGTCATGATGACGTCATCGGCTGATTTTCTGTGAATTTTTTAGTTCTATCCCAAATCCCATAGACTTTGTACACGAATTTTGTAAGTGGCACTTTGGTCACTAAACAACCTCGGATCTTAATCAGACTTAACACAAACATAGACCCTCAGCTGAAAATGTAAGCCGAAACGTGACGTCATGATGACGTCATCACGTGTCATGTGACGTCATCTTAAATGTGCATTTTTCTAGGGCCTATATCTAGAGAACGGTAGGTCCGATTGCCTTCAAACCTGGTATGTTGGTATGGTAGCTCGTGTTATAGATGAAAATTAAGGTGACGTCATGATCACGTCATCATACGATTTTACAGTAATATTAAAGTTTTTGAACTTCAAAGTTTCTTAAAGCCATATCTCACCAACAGAACATGCTAAATTCAAAATTCTTTTTGTAATAGCTTTGTTAGCTCCTATATTCTTTCACATACATTTGAAAAATGTGTGACGTCATCATGACGTCATCAAAAATGTGCATTTCTGAAACACACATAAGGGTACGTCCGATCGTCATAAAAATTAGTGGGTAGGTAGATAGTGCTAATAGCATGTAAAATCCGAGGTGACGTCATGATGACGTCATCGGCTGATTTTCTGTGAATTTTTTAGTTCTATCCCAAATCCCATAGACTTTGTACACGAATTTTGTAAGTGGCACTTTGGTCACTAAACAACCTCGGATCTTACTCAGACTTAACACAAACATAGACCCTCAGCTGAAAATGTAAGCCGAAACGTGACGTCATGATGACGTCATCACGTGTCACGTGACGTCATCTTAAATGTGCATTTTTCAAGGGCCTATATCTAGAGAACGGTAGGTCCGATTGCCTTCAAACCTGGTATGTTGGTATGGTAGCTCGTGTTATAGATGAAAATTAAGGTGACGTCATGATGACGTCATCATACGATTTTACAGTAATATTAAAGTTTTTCAACTTCAAAGTTTCTTAAAGCCATATCTCACCAACAGAACATGCTAAATTCAAAATTCTTTTTGTAATAGCTTTGTTAGCTCCTATATTCTTTCACATACATTTGAAAAATGTGTGACGTCATCATGACGTCATCAAAAATGTGCATTTCTGAAACACACATAAGGGTACGTCCGATCGTCATAAAAATTGGTGGGTAGGTAGATAGTGCCACTAGCATGCAAAATCCGAAGTGACGTCATGATGACGTCATCGGCTGATTTTTTATGAATTTGTAAATGTTTCAAATTTCATTGTACTCTTAAAATTTTGCACTTCTTCAAATGCCATGAACTTCAAACTTGGCATATGCATTGACTATCTACTCGAGATGGGTGCCGAATCATGACGTCATGATGACGTCATCACATGTCACGTGACGTCATCTTAAATTTGCATTTTTGAAGGCCTTATATCTATTTTTTTCTGCTTCTTATTTTAGTTCTATCCCAAATCCCATAGACTTTGTGCATAGATTTTCTGATCGGCACTTTTGTCATCAAACAACATCGAATCTTAGTCAGAGTTTAGCATAGGTATAGACCCTGATGCAAAGTCGTGCCGCGAAGAGTGACGTCAAGTTTGGAGTACGAAATGTTAATCATAAAATAATCTCAGATCTTAAACTTAGCAAAGACATAGACCTTCTGATACTTTATGTTAAATAAAAAAGAAAAAAAGGAAAAGCCATGCGTATGTTTACAACAGACGCACATTTTTTGGCGTTTCCGCTACAGCAGGAAAGCCTTTGTTTTTGTTCTGTTCGCGCGATTGTGTAGTTTAGTACACTTTCGCCCAGGCATGAACACAATCTACTTGAAAATTGTTCGTTTTGCCACATTCAGAACAAAGGGCCACGTCGAAGAACATCTGCAGGTTTTTTTTGGAGTGAAATCGTTAGCTAAGAGGTAACAAAATACGTGATTGCGCAATACCCAGCTTTACACGGATATATAGCTGGTGGGAGAGTAGTTGACCGAGCCAAAACGTGACACAACGTAAGAAAATCGTATTTTCCGCCTTAAAAAACCTTTCCAAATCACAAAAGCACGTGTCATTGGGATTCAGAGAAGTCTACTTTAGTAACAAAAAAAGGCTTTTGGAATAATCAAATACTCCAGAAGCTAACATGAACACAATTAATACAGAAATCCTAAACTACACAATACCCACTATTTTGGTTTCTTCTTAAACACGAATTTTGTCTGCGGCACTTTGGTCACTAAACAACATCAGATCTTAAGCAAACTTAACCCTAACATAGACCCTAATCTGAAATTGTGTGCCGAAGAGTGACGTCACGATGACGTCATTATATGTTACGTGATGTCATCTTAAAGGCTCATTTTTCAAGGGCCCATATCAAGAGAACCGTAAGTCCAATTGCATTTAAACCTGGTATGTTGCTAAACAAGTACATGTTATAAATCAAAATTGAGGTGACGTCATAATGACGTCATCATCTGATTTTTATAGTAATTTCAAAATTTTAACGTTAAAGATTCTTAAAACCATATCTCATCAACAGAACATGTTAAATTCAAAATTCTTTTTGTAATAGCTTTGTTAGCTCGTACATTCTTTTATGTAAATGCGAAAAATTACTGAAGTCATAATGACGTCATCAAAGGCATGATTTCTTGAAAGACATAAGGATAGACCATGTCTAATCGTCATGAAACTTGGTGGTTAGGTAGATTTGTCACTAGTTTACAAAATTCGAAGTGACATCATAAAAACATATGGAAAAGCCCTATGTTCTTAAAAACATAGACCTCTAGTTTTTTTTTTTTTTCTTCTTCTTCTTTTAGTTCTGACCAAAATCCCATAGACTTTGTACACGAATTTTCTCCGCGGCACTTTAGGTCTTAAAAAACCTCAGATCTTAACCAAACTTACCTCAAACATAGACCCTAAGCTGAAATAGTATGTCGAAGAGTGACGTCATGATGACGTCATCACGTGTCACGTGACGTCATCTTAAAGGTGCGTTTTTCAAGGGCCCATATCTAGAGAACGGTAGGTCCGATTTCCTTCAAACCTGATATGTTGGTAGGCTAGCTCGTGTTATAGATGAAATTTGAGGTGACGTCAAGATGACGTCATCATACGATTTTATAGTAATTTTTAAGTTTTTGAAATTCAAAGTTTCTTAAAGCCATATCTCATCAACAGAACATGCTAAATTCAAAATTCTTTTTGTAATAGCTTTGTTAGCTCCTATATTCTTTCACATACATTTGAAAAATGTGTGACGTCATCATGACGTCATCAAAAATGTGCATTTCTGAAACACACATAAGGGTACGTCCGATCGTCATAAAAATTAGTGGGTAGGTAGATAGTGCTAATAGCATGTAAAATCCGAGGTGACGTCATGATGACGTCATCGGCTGATTTTCTGTGAATTTTTTAGTTCTATCCCAAATCCCATAGACTTTGTACACGAATTTTGTAAGTGGCACTTTGGTCACTAAACAACCTCGGATCTTAATCAGACTTAACACAAACATAGACCCTAAGCTGAAAATGTAAGCCGAAACGTGACGTCATGATGACGTCATCACGTGTCATGTGACGTCATCTTAAATGTGCGTTTTCCAAGGGCCTATATCTAGAGAACGGTAGGTCCGATTGCCTTCAAACCTGGTATGTTGGTATGGTAGCTCGTGTTATAGATGAAAATTAAGGTGACGTCATGATGACGTCATCATACGATTTTACAGTAATATTAAAGTTTTTGAACTTCAAAGTTTCTTAAAGCCATATCTCACCAACAGAACATGCTAAATTCAAAATTCTTTTTGTAATAGCTTTGTTAGCTCCTATATTCTTTCACATACATTTGAAAAATGTGTGACGTCATCATGACGTCATCAAAAATGTGCATTTCTGAAACACACATAAGGGTACGTCCGATCGTCATAAAAATTAGTGGGTAGGTAGATAGTGCTACTAGCATGTAAAATCCGAGGTGACGTCATGATGACGTCATCGGCTGATTTTCTGTGAATTTTTTAGTTCTATCCCAAATCCCATAGACTTTGTACACGAATTTTGTAAGTGGCACTTTGGTCACTAAACAACCTCGGATCTTAATCAGACTTAACACAAACATAGACCCTCAGCTGAAAATGTAAGCCGAAACGTGACGTCATGATGACGTCATCACGTGTCATGTGACGTCATCTTAAATGTGCATTTTTCTAGGGCCTATATCTAGAGAACGGTAGGTCCGATTGCCTTCAAACCTGGTATGTTGGTATGGTAGCTCGTGTTATAGATGAAAATTAAGGTGACGTCATGATCACGTCATCATACGATTTTACAGTAATATTAAAGTTTTTGAACTTCAAAGTTTCTTAAAGCCATATCTCACCAACAGAACATGCTAAATTCAAAATTCTTTTTGTAATAGCTTTGTTAGCTCCTATATTCTTTCACATACATTTGAAAAATGTGTGACGTCATCATGACGTCATCAAAAATGTGCATTTCTGAAACACACATAAGGGTACGTCCGATCGTCATAAAAATTGGTGGGTAGGTAGATAGTGCCACTAGCATGCAAAATCCGAAGTGACGTCATGATGACGTCATCGGCTGATTTTTTATGAATTTGTAAATGTTTCAAATTTCATTGTACTCTTAAAATTTTGCACTTCTTCAAATGCCATGAACTTCAAACTTGGCATATGCATTGACTATCTACTCGAGATGGGTGCCGAATCATGACGTCATGATGACGTCATCACATGTCACGTGACGTCATCTTAAATTTGCATTTTTGAAGGCCCTATATCTATTTTTTTTCTGCTTCTTATTTTAGTTCTATCCCAAATCCCATAGACTTTGTGCATAGATTTTCTGATCGGCACTTTTGTCATCAAACAACATCGAATCTTAGTCAGAGTTAGCATAGGTATAGATCCTGATGCAAAGTCGTGCCGCGAAGAGTGACGTCATAATGACGTCTTCGTGTGGCATGTAACATGAACTTAAAGGTCAAGTTTGGAGTACGAAATGTTAATCATAAAATAATCTCAGATCTTAAACTTAGCAAAGACATAGACCTTCTGATACTTTATGTTAAATAAAAAAGAAAAAAAGGAAAAGCCATGCGTATGTTTACAACAGACGCACATTTTTTGGCATTTCCGCTACAGCAGGAAAGCCTTTGTTTTTGTTCTGTTCGCGCGATTGTGTAGTTTAGTACACTTTCGCCCAGGCATGAACACAATCTACTTGAAAATTGTTCGTTTTGCCACATTCAGAACAAAGGGCCACGTCGAAGAACATCTGCAGGGGTTTTTTGGAGTGAAATCGTTAGCTAAGAGGTAACAAAATACGTGATTGCGCAATACCCAGCTTTACACGGATATATAGCTGGTGGGAGAGTAGTTGACCGAGCCAAAACGTGACACAACGTAAGAAAATCGTATTTTCCGCCTTAAAAAACCTTTCCAAATCACAAAAGCACGTGTCATTGGGATTCAGAGAAGTCTACTTTAGTAACAAAAAAAGGCTTTTGGAATAATCAAATACTCCAGAAGCTAACATGAACACAATTAATACAGAAATCCTAAACTACACAATACCCACTATTTTGGTTTCTTCTTAAACACGAATTTTGTCTGCGGCACTTTGGTCACTAAACAACATCAGATCTTAAGCAAACTTAACCCAAACATAGACCCTAATCTGAAATTGTGTGCCGAAGAGTGATGTCACGATGACGTCATTATGTGTTACGTGATGTCATCTTAAAGGCTCATTTTTCAAGGGCCCATATCAAGAGAATCGTAAGTCCAATTGCATTCAAACCTGGTATGTTGGCTAAACAAGTACATGTTATAAATCAAAATTTAGGTGACGTCATAATGACGTCATCATCTGATTTTTATGGTAATTTCAAAATTGTAACGTTAAAGATTCTTAAAACCACATCTCATCATTTTTTGGCTTTTCCGAAATCCTTCGGAAAAGGCTTTGTTTTTGTTCTGATTTTTGGCTTTTCCGACACTCCGTCGGAAAAGGCTTTGTTTTTGTTCTGATTTTTTTGGCTTTTCCGACACTCCGTCGGAAAAGGCCTTGTTTTTGTTCTGATTTTTTTTTTTTTTCTTCTTCTTCTTCTTCTTTTAGTTCTGACCAAAAGCCCATAGACTTTGTACACGAATTTTCTCCGCGGCACTTTAGGTCTTAAAAAACCTCAGATCTTAACCAAACTTACCTCAAACATAGACCCTAAACTGAAATGGTATGTCGAAGAGTGACGTCATGATGACGTCATCACGTGTCACGTGACGTCATCTGAAAGGTGCGTTTTTCAAGGGCCCATATCTAGAGAACGGTAGGTCCGATTTCCTTTAAACCTGATATGTTGGTAGGCTACCTCGTGTTATAGATGAAATTTGAGGTGACGTCAAGATGACGTCATCATACGATTTTATAGTAATTTTTCAGTTTTTGAACTTCAAAGTTTCTTAAAGCCATATCTCACCAACAGAACATGCTAAATTCAAAATTCTTTTTGCAATAGCTTTGTTAGCTCCTATATTCTTTCACATAAATGTGAAAAATGTGTGACGTCATCATGACGTCATCAAAAATATGCATTTCTGAAACACATATAAGGGTAGGGACGATCGTCATAAAAATTGGTGGGTAGGTAGACAGTGCTACTAGCATGTTAAATCCGAGGTGACGTCATGATGACGTCATCGGCTGATTTTCTATGATTATTTTAGTTCTATCCCAAATCCCATAGACTTTGTACACGAATTTTGTACGGGACACTTTGGTCACTAAGCAACATCAGATCTTAATCAGGCTTAACACAAACAGAGACCCTAAGCTGAAAATGTATGCCGAAACGTGACGTCATGATGACGTCATCACGTGTCATGTGACGTCATCTTAAAGGTGCATTTTTCAAGGGCCCATATCTAGAGAACGGTACGTCCGATTGCCTTCAAACCTGGTATGTTGGTATGGTAGCTCGTGTTATAGATACAAATTGAGGTGACGTCATGATGACGTCATCATACAGTTTTACAGTAATATTAAAGTTTTTGAACTTCAAAGTTTCCTGAAGCCATATCTCATCAACAGAACATGCTAAATTCAAAATTCTTTTTGTAATAGCTTTGTTAGCTCCTATATTCTTTCACATAAATGTGAAAAATGTGTGACGTCATCATGACGTCATCAAAAATATGCTTTTTTGAAACACATATAAGGGTAGGGACGATCGTCATAAAAATTAGTGTGCAGGTACATAGTGATACTAGCATGTTAAATCCGAGGTGACGTCATGATGACGTCATCGGCTGATTTTCTATGATTATTTTAGTTCTATCCCAAATCCCATAGACTTGGTACACGAATTTTGTACGGGACACTTTGGTCACTAAACAACATCAGATCTTAATCAGGCTTAACACAAACAGAGACCCTAAGCTGAAAATGTATGCCGAAACGTGATGTCATGATGACGTCATGACGTGTCTTGTGACGTCATCTTAAAGGTGCATTTTTCAAGGGCCCATATCTAGAGAACGGTACGTCCGATTGCCTTCAAACGAGGTATGTTGGTATGGTAGCTCGTGTTATAGATGAAAATTGAGGTGACGTCATGATGACGTCATCATACGATTTTACAGTAATATTAAAGTTTTTGAACTTCAAAGTTTCTTAAAGCCATATCTCATCAACAGAACATGCTAAATTCAAAATTCTTTTTGTAATAGCTTTGTTAGCTCCTATATTCTTTCACATAAATGTGAAAAATGTGTGACGTCATCATGACGTCATCAAAAATATGCTTTTTTGAAACATATATAAGGGTTGGGACGATCGTCATAAAAATTAGTGTGCAGGTAGATAGTGATACTAGCATGTTAAATCCGAGGTGACGTCATAATGACGTCATCAGCTGATTTTCTATGATTATTTTAGTTATTTCCCAAATCCCATAGACTTTGTACACGAATTTTGTAAGAGCCACTTTGGTCACTAAACAACATCAGATCTTAATCAAACTTAACACAAACAGAGACCCTTTTAGCTGAAAATGTATGCCGAAACGTGACGTCATGATGACGTCATCACGTGTCATGTGACGTCATATCTTAAAGGTGCATTTTGGAAGGGCCCATATCTAGAGAACGGTAGGTCCGATTGCCTTCAAACGAGGTATGTTGGTATGGTAGCTCGTGTTATAGATGAAAATTGAGGTGACGTCATGATGACGTCATCATACAGTTTTTTTTCTATTTTAAAGTTTTTGAACACTAAAGTTTCTTAAAACCATATCTCATCAACAGAACATGCTAAATTCAAAATTCTTTTTGTAATAGATTTGTTAGCTCCTATATTCTTTCACATAAATGTGAAAAATGTGTGACGTCATCATGACGTCATCAAAAATATGCTTTTTTGAAACACATATAAGGGTAGGGACGATCGTCATAAAAATTAGTGTGTAGGTAGATAGTGCTACTAGCATGTTAAATCCGAGGTGACGTCATGATGACGTCATCGGCTGATTTTCTATGATTATTTTAGTTCTATCCCAAATCCCATAGACTTGGTACACGAATTTTGTACGGGACACTTTGGTCACTAAACAACATCAGATCTTAATCAGGCTTAACACAAACAGAGACCCTAAGCTGAAAATGTATGCCGAAACGTGATGTCATGATGACGTCATCACGTGTCTTGTGACGTCATCTTAAAGGTGCATTTTTCAAGGGCCCATATCTAGAGAACGGTACGTCCGATTGCCTTCAAACGAGGTATGTTGGTATGGTAGCTCGTGTTATAGATGAAAATTGAGGTGACGTCATGATGACGTCATCATACGATTTTACAGTAATATTAAAGTTTTTGAACTTCAAAGTTTCTTAAAGCCATATCTCATCAACAGAACATGCTAAATTCAAAATTCTTTTTGTAATAGCTTTGTTAGCTCCTATATTCTTTCACATAAATGTGAAAAATGTGTGACGTCATCATGACGTCATCAAAAATATGCTGTTTTGAAACACATATAAGGGTAGGGACGATCGTCATAAAAATTAGTGTGCAGGTAGATAGTGCTACTAGCATGTTAAATCCGAGGTGACGTCATGATGACGTCATCGGCTGATTTTCTATGATTATTTTAGTTCTATCCCAAATCCCATAGACTTTGTACACGAATTTTGTACGGGACACTTTGGTCACTAAGCAACATCAGATCTTAATCAGGCTTAACACAAACAGAGACCCTAAGCTGAAAATGTATGCCGAAACGTGACGTCATGATGACGTCATCACGTGGCATGTAACATGAACTTAAAGGTCAAGTATGGAGTACGAAATGTGAATCATAAAATAATCTCAGATCTTAAACATAGCAAAGACATAGACCTTCTGATAATTTATGTTAAAGAAAAAAAGAAAACGGAAAAGCCATGCGTATGTTTACAACAGACGCAAAATTTTTGGCTTTTCCGCTACAGCAGCAAAGCCTTGGTTTTTGTTCTGTTCGCGCGATTGTGTAGTTTAGTACACTTTCGCCCAGGCATGAACACAATCTACTTGAAAATTGTTCGTTTTGCCACATTCAGAACAAAGGGCCACGTCCAAGAACATCTCCAGGTTTTTTTTTGAATGAAATCGTTAGCTCAGAGGTCAAAAACACATGATTGCACAATACCCAGCTTCACACGGATATATAACTGGTGGGAGAGTAGGAGCTGGTTCGAAATTGACCGAGCCAAAACATGACACAACGGGTGGAAAATCATATTTTCCGCCTTAAAAAACGTTTCCAAATCACAAAAGCACGTGTCATTGGGATTCAGAGAAGTCTACTTTAGTGACAAAAAAGGCTTTTGGAATAATCAAATACTCCAGGAGCTAACATGAACACAATTAATACACAAATCCTAAACTACACAATACCCACTTTTTTGGTTTCTTCTTAAACACGAATTTTGTCTACGGCACTTTAGTCACTAAACAACATCAGATCTTATTCAAACTTAATACAAACATAGACCCTAATTTGAAATTGTGTGCCGAAAAGTGACATCATGATGACGTCATTATGTGTCACGTGATGTCATCTTAAAGGCGCATTTTTCAAGGCCCATATCAAGAGAACCGTAAGTCCAATTGCATTCAAACCTGGTATGTTGCTAGACAAGTACGTTATAAATAAAAATTGAGGTGACGTCATAATGACGTCATCATATGATTTTTATAGTAATTTCAAAGTTTTAACATTAAAGATTCTTAAAACCATATCTCATCAACAGAACATATGTTAAATTCAAAATTTTTTTTGTAATAGCTTTGTTAGCTCGTACATTCTTTTATATAAATGCGAAAAATTTCTGAGGTCATAATGACGTCTTCAAAGGCATGATTTCTTGAAAGACATATAAGGGTAGACCATGTCTAATCGTCATGAAACTTGGTGGTTAGGTAGATTTGTCACTAGTTTACAAAATTCGAAATAACATCATAAAAACATATGGAAAAGCCCTATGTTCTTAAAAACATAGACCTCTAGTTTTTTTTTCTTCTTCTTCTTCTTCTTCTTCTTCTTCTTCTTCTTCTTTTAGTTCTGACCAAAATCCCATAGACTTTGTACACGAATTTTCTGCGCGGCACTTTAGGTCTTAAAAAACTTCAGATCTTAACCAAACTTACCTCAAACATAGACCCTAAGCTGAAATAGTATGTCGAAGAGTGACGTCATGATGACGTCATCACGTGTCACGTGACGTCATCTTAAAGGTGCGTTTTTCAAGGGCCCATATCTAGAGAACGGTAGGTCCGATTTCCTTCAAACCTGATATGTTGGTAGGCTAGCTCGTGTTATAGATGAAATTTGAGGTGACGTCAAGATGACGTCATGATACGATTTTATAGTAATTTTTAAGTTTTTGAAATTCAAAGTTTCTTAAAGCCATATCTCATCAACAGAACATGCTAAATTCAAAATTCTTTTTGTAATAGCTTTGTTAGCTCCTATATTCTTTCACATACATTTGAAAAATGTGTGACGTCATCATGACGTCATCAAAAATGTGCATTTCTGAAACACACATAAGGGTACGTCCGATCGTCATAAAAATTAGTGGGTAGGTAGATAGTGCTACTAGCATGTAAAATCCGAGGTGACGTCATGATGACGTCATCGGCTGATTTTCTGTGAATTTTTTAGTTCTATCCCAAATCCCATAGACTTTGTACACGAATTTTGTAAGTGGCACTTTGGTCACTAAACAACCTCGGATCTTAATCAGACTTAACACAAACATAGACCCTCAGCTGAAAATGTAAGCCGAAACGTGACGTCATGATGACGTCATCACGTGTCATGTGACGTCATCTTAAATGTGCATTTTTCAAGGGCCTATATCTAGAGAACGGTAGGTCCGATTGCCTTCAAACCTGGTATGTTATGGGAGCTCGTGTTATAGATGAAAATTAAGGTGACGTCATGATGACGTCATCATACGATTTTACAGTAATATTAAAGTTTTTCAACTTCAAAGTTTCTTAAAGCCATATCTCACCAACAGAACATGCTAAATTCAAAATTCTTTTTGTAATAGCTTTGTTAGCTCCTATATTCTTTCACATACATTTGAAAAATGTGTGACGTCATCATGACGTCATCAAAAATGTGCATTTCTGAAACACACATAAGGGTACGTCCGATCGTCATAAAAATTAGTGGGTAGGTAGATAGTGCTACTAGCATGTAAAATCCGAGGTGACGTCATGATGACGTCATCGGCTGATTTTCTGTGAATTTTTTAGTTCTATCCCAAATCCCATAGACTTTGTACACGAATTTTGTAAGTGGCACTTTGGTCACTAAACAACCTCGGATCTTAATCAGACTTAACACAAACATAGACCCTCAGCTGAAAATGTAAGCCGAAACGTGACGTCATGATGACGTCATCACGTGTCATGTGACGTCATCTTAAATGTGCATTTTTCTAGGGCCTATATCTAGAGAACGGTAGGTCCGATTGCCTTCAAACCTGGTATGTTGGTATGGTAGCTCGTGTTATAGATGACAATTAAGGTGACGTCATGATGACGTCATCATACGATTTTACAGTAATATTAAAGTTTTTGAACTTCAAAGTTTCTTAAAGCCATATCTCACCAACAGAACATGCTAAATTCAAAATTCTTTTTGTAATAGCTTTGTTAGCTCCTATATTCTTTCACATACATTTGAAAAATGTGTGACGTCATCATGACGTCATCAAAAATGTGCATTTCTGAAACACACATAAGGGTACGTCCGATCGTCATAAAAATTAGTGGGTAGGTAGATAGTGCTACTAGCATGTAAAATCCGAGGTGACGTCATGATGACGTCATCGGCTGATTTTCTGTGAATTTTTTAGTTCTATCCCAAATCCCATAGACTTTGTACACGAATTTTGTAAGTGGCACTTTGGTCACTAAACAACCTCGGATCTTAATCAGACTTAACACAAACATAGACCCTCAGCTGAAAATGTAAGCCGAAACGTGACGTCATGATGACGTTATCACGTGTCATGTGACGTCATCTTAAATGTGCATTTTTCAAGGGCCTATATCTAGAGAACGGTAGGTCCGATTGCCTTCAAACCTGGTATGTTGGTATGGTAGCTCGTGTTATAGATGAAAATTAAGGTGACGTCATGATCACGTCATCATACGATTTTACAGTAATATTAAAGTTTTTGAACTTCAAAGTTTCTTAAAGCCATATCTCACCAACAGAACATGCTAAATTCAAAATTCTTTTTGTAATAGCTTTGTTAGCTCCTATATTCTTTCACATACATTTGAAAAATGTGTGACGTCATCATGACGTCATCAAAAATGTGCATTTCTGAAACACACATAAGGGTACGTCCGATCGTCATAAAAATTAGTGGGTAGGTAGATAGTGCTACTAGCATGTAAAATCCGAAGTGACGTCATGATGACGTCATCGGCTGATTTTCTGTGAATTTTTTAGTTCTATCCCAAATCCCATAGACTTTGTACACGAATTTTGTAAGTGGCACTTTGGTCACTAAACAACCTCGGATCTTAATCAGACTTAACACAAACATAGACCCTCAGCTGAAAATGTAAGCCGAAACGTGACGTCATGATGACGTTATCACGTGTCATGTGACGTCATCTTAAATGTGCATTTTTCTAGGGCCTATATCTAGAGAACGGTAGGTCCGATTGCCTTCAAACCTGGTATGTTGGTATGGTAGCTCGTGTTATAGATGAAAATTAAGGTGACGTCATGATCACGTCATCATACGATTTTACAGTAATATTAAAGTTTTTCAACTTCAAAGTTTCTTAAAGCCATATCTCACCAACAGAACATGCTAAATTCAAAATTCTTTTTGTAATAGCTTTGTTAGCTCCTATATTCTTTCACATACATTTGAAAAATGTGTGACGTCATCATGACGTCATCAAAAATGTGCATTTCTGAAACACACATAAGTGTACGTCCGATCGTCATAAAAATTAGTGGGTAGGTAGATAGTGCTACTAGCATGTAAAATCCGAGGTGACGTCATGATGACGTCATCGGCTGATTTTCTGTGAATTTTTTAGTTCTATCCCAAATCCCATAGACTTTGTACACGAATTTTGTAAGTGGCACTTTGGTCACTAAACAACCTCGGATCTTAATCAGACTTAACACAAACATAGACCCTCAGCTGAAAATGTAAGCCGAAACGTGACGTCATGATGACGTCATCACGTGTCATGTGACGTCATCTTAAATGTGCATTTTTCAAGGGCCTATATCTAGAGAACGGTAGGTCCGATTGCCTTCAAACCTGGTATGTTGGTATGGTAGCTCGTGTTATAGATGAAAATTAAGGTGACGTCATGATGACGTCATCATACGATTTTACAGTAATATTAAAGTTTTTGAACTTCAAAGTTTCTTAAAGCCATATCTCACCAACAGAACATGCTAAATTCAAAATTCTTTTTGTAATAGCTTTGTTAGCTCCTATATTCTTTCACATACATTTGAAAAATGTGTGACGTCATCATGACGTCATCAAAAATGTGCATTTCTGAAACACACATAAGGGTACGTCCAATCGTCATAAAAATTAGTGGGTAGGTAGATAGTGCTACTAGCATGTAAAATCCGAGGTGACGTCATGATGACGTTATCGGCTGATTTTCTGTGAATTTTTTAGTTCTATCCCAAATCCCATAGACTTTGTACACGAATTTTGTAAGTGGCACTTTGGTCACTAAACAACCTCGGATCTTAATCAGACTTAACACAAACATAGACCCTCAGCTGAAAATGTAAGCCGAAACGTGACGTCATGATGACGTCATCACGTGTCATGTGACGTCATCTTAAATGTGCATTTTTCAAGGGCCTATATCTAGAGAACGGTAGGTCCGATTGCCTTCAAACCTGGTATGTTATGGGAGCTCGTGTTATAGATGAAAATTAAGGTGACGTCATGATGACGTCATCATACGATTTTACAGTAATATTAAAGTTTTTCAACTTCAAAGTTTCTTAAAGCCATATCTCACCAACAGAACATGCTAAATTCAAAATTCTTTTTGTAATAGCTTTGTTAGCTCCTATATTCTTTCACATACATTTGAAAAATGTGTGACGTCATCATGACGTCATCAAAAATGTGCATTTCTGAAACTCACATAAGGGTACGTCCGATCGTCATAAAAATTAGTGGGTAGGTAGATAGTGCTAATAGCATGTAAAATCCGAGGTGACGTCATGATGACGTCATCGGCTGATTTTCTGTGAATTTTTTAGTTCTATCCCAAATCCCATAGACTTTGTACACAAATTTTGTAAGTGGCACTTTGGTCACTAAACAACCTCGGATCTTAATCAGACTTAACACAAACATAGACCCTCAGCTGAAAATGTAAGCCGAAACGTGACGTCATGATGACGTCATCACGTGTCATGTGACGTCATCTTAAATGTGCATTTTTCTAGGGCCTATATCTAGAGAACGGTAGGTCCGATTGCCTTCAAACCTGGTATGTTGGTATGGTAGCTCGTGTTATAGATGAAAATTAAGGTGACGTCATGATGACGTCATCATACGATTTTACAGTAATATTAAAGTTTTTGAACTTCAAAGTTTCTTAAAGCCATATCTCACCAACAGAACATGCTAAATTCAAAATTCTTTTTGTAATAGCTTTGTTAGCTCCTATATTCTTTCACATACATTTGAAAAATGTGTGACGTCATCATGACGTCATCAAAAATGTGCATTTCTGAAACTCACATAAGGGTACGTCCGATCGTCATAAAAATTAGTGGGTAGGTAGATAGTGCTAATAGCATGTAAAATCCGAGGTGACGTCATGATGACGTCATCGGCTGATTTTCTGTGAATTTTTTAGTTCTATCCCAAATCCCATAGACTTTGTACACAAATTTTGTAAGTGGCACTTTGGTCACTAAACAACCTCGGATCTTAATCAGACTTAACACAAACATAGACCCTAAGCTAAAAATGTAAGCCGAAACGTGACGTCATGATGACGTCATCACGTGTCATGTGACGTCATCTTAAATGTGCATTTTTCAAGAGCCTATATCTAGAGAACGGTAGGTCCGATTGCCTTCAAACCTGGTATGTTGGTATGGTAGCTCGTGTTATAGATGAAAATTAAGGTGACGTCATGATGACGTCATCATACGATTTTACAGTAATATTAAAGTTTTTCAACTTCAAAGTTTCTTAAAGCCATATCTCACCAACAGAACATGCTAAATTCAAAATTCTTTTTGTAATAGCTTTGTTAGCTCCTATATTCTTTCACATACATTTGAAAAATGTGTGACGTCATCATGACGTCATCAAAAATGTGCATTTCTGAAACACACATAAGGGTACGTCCGATCGTCATAAAAATTGGTGGGTAGGTAGATAGTGCCACTAGCATGCAAAATCCGAAGTGACGTCATGATGACGTCATCGGCTGATTTTTTATGAATTTGTAAATGTTTCAAATTTCATTGTACTCTTAAAATTTTGCACTTCTTCAAATGCCATGAACTTCAAACTTGGCATATGCATTGACTATCTACTCGAGATGGGTGCTGAATCATGACGTCATGATGACGTCATCACATGTCACGTGACGTCATCTTAAATTTGCATTTTTGAAGGCCCTATATCTATTTTTTTTCTGCTTCTTATTTTAGTTCTATCCCAAATCCCATAGACTTTGTGCATAGATTTTCTGATCGGCACTTTTGTCATCAAACAACATCGAATCTTAGTCAGAGTTAGCATAGGTATAGACCCTGATGCAAAGTCGTGCCGCGAAGAGTGACGTCATAATGACGTCTTCGTGTGGCATGTAACATGAACTTAAAGGTCAAGTTTGGAGTACGAAATGTTAATCATAAAATAATCTCAGATCTTAAACTTAGCAAAGACATAGACCTTCTGATACTTTATGTTAAATAAAAAAGAAAAAAAGGAAAAGCCATGCGTATGTTTACAACAGACGCACATTTTTTGGCGTTTCCGCTACAGCAGGAAAGCCTTTGTTTTTGTTCTGTTCGCGCGATTGTGTAGTTTAGTACACTTTCGCCCAGGCATGAACACAATCTACTTGAAAATTGTTCGTTTTGCCACATTCAGAACAAAGGGCCACGTCGAAGAACATCTGCTGGGGTTTTTTGGAGTGAAATCGTTAGCTAAGAGGTAACAAAATACGTGATTGCGCAATACCCAGCTTTACACGGATATATAGCTGGTGGGAGAGTAGTTGACCGAGCCAAAACGTGACACAACGTAAGAAAATCGTATTTTCCGCCTTAAAAAACCTTTCCAAATCACAAAAGCACGTGTCATTGGGATTCAGAGAAGTCTACTTTAGTAACAAAAAAAGGCTTTTGGAATAATCAAATACTCCAGAAGCTAACATGAACACAATTAATACAGAAATCCTAAACTACACAATACCCACTATTTTGGTTTCTTCTTAAACACGAATTTTGTCTGCGGCACTTTGGTCACTAAACAACATCAGATCTTAAGCAAACTTAACCCAAACATAGACCCTAATCTGAAATTGTGTGCCGAAGAGTGATGTCACGATGACGTCATTATGTGTTACGTGATATGTCATCTTAAAGGCTCATTTTTCAAGGGCCCATATCAAGAGAACCGTAAGTCCAATTGCATTCAAACCTGGTATGTTGGCTAAACAAGTACATGTTATAAATCAAAATTGAGGTGACGTCATAATGACGTCATCATCTGATTTTTATGGTAATTTCAAAATTTTAACGTTAAAGATTCTTAAAACCACATCTCATCAACAGAACATGTTCAATTCAAAATTCCTTTTGTAATAGCTTTGTTAGCTCGTACATTCTTTTATATAAATGCGAAAAATTACTGAAGTCATAATGACGTCATTAAAGGCATGATTTCTTGAAAGACATATGGATAGACCATGTCTAATCGTCACGAAACTTGGTGGTTAGGTAGATTTGTCACTAGTTTACAAAATTCGAAGTGACATCATAAAAACACATGGAAAAGCCCTATGTTCTTAAAAACATAGACCTCTAGTTTTTTTTGGCTTTTCCGACAACCAGTCGGAAAAGGCTTTGTTTTTGTTCTGATTTTTTTTTTTTTTTTTTTTCTTTTTCCTATTTTAGTTCTACCCCAAATCTCATAGACTTTGTACACGAATTTTGTCGGCGGCACTTTGGTCACTAAACAACTTCAGATCTTAACCAAAATTAACACAAACAAAGACCCTCTACTGAAATTGTTTCTCTTAGTGCGACGTCATGATGACGTCATCACGTGATTTTTTATGAATTTTTGAATTTTTAAAATCGTAACATTCTTTTCAATATATCTAGCGAACAAAACAAGATATTTTCAAAATTCTTTTTCTTATAGCTTTGGTATGTCTCAAAGATATGCCCTAAATTGCGAAAATTGTGTGACGTCATGATGACGTCATCAAAAATGTGTTTTTTTGTTAACGCTTGTAAGGGTCAATCCGATTACAAAAATGTATATATTGAATTTTCCTGTACCCAATTCCAAAATTTCATGATCGTGGCTCACTCAAGTCAGAAATGACAGCCATTTCAAAATTTAGACCAAATTCAATATAACACAAAGGAATTCTGGGACGGGCTGATAACCATGGCTATTATGAGCTTGCTGTTTATAAAAGGGGTTGATTTCTAGTCTTTTTTCAAGTCGCTGAATTTTTGAAGTTTTAAAATCGTAACATTCTTTTCAATATATCTAGCGAACAAAACAAGATATTTTCAAAATTATTTTTGTTACAGCTTTGGTATGTCTCAAAGATATGCCCTAAATGGCGAAAATTGTGTGACGTCATGATGACGTCATCAACAATATTTTTTTTTTTAAACGCATGTAAGGGTCAATCTGATTACAAAAATGTATACATTGTATTTTTCTGTACCCAATTCCAAAATTTCATGATCGTGGCTCACTCAAGTAAGAAATAACAGCCATTTCAAAATTTAGACCAAATTCAATATAACACAAAGGAATTCTGGGACGGGCTGATAACCATGGCTATTATGAGCTTGCTGTTTATAAAAGGGGTTGATTTCTAGTCTTTTTTCAAGTCGCTGAATTTTTGAAGTATTAAAATCGTAACATTCTTTTCAATATATCTAGCGAACAAAACAAGATATTTTCAAAATTCTTTTTCTTATAGCTTTGGTATGTCTCAAAGATACGCCCTAAATTGCGAAAATTGTGTGACGTCATGATGACGTCATCAAAAATGTGTTTTTTTGTTAACGCATGTAAGGGTCAATCCGATTACAAAAATGTATATATTGAATTTTCCTGTACCCAATTCCAAAATTTCATGATCGTGGCTCACTCAAGTAAGAAATGACAGCCATTTCAAAATTTAGACCAAATTCAATATAACACAAAGGAATTCTGGGACGGGCTGATAACCATGGCTATTATGAGCTTGCTGTTTATAAAAGGGGTTGATTTCTAGTCTTTTTTCAAGTCGCTGAATTTTTGAAGTTTTAAAATCGTAACATTCTTTTCAATATATCTAGCGAACAAAACAAGATATTTTCAAAATTATTTTTGTTACAGCTTTGGTATGTCTCAAAGATATGCCCTAAATGGCGAAAATTGTGTGACGTCATGATGACGTCATCAACAATATCTTTTTTTTTAAACGCATGTAAGGGTCAATCTGATTACAAAAATGTATACATTGTATTTTTCTGTACCCAATTCCAAAATTTCATGATCGTGGCTCACTCAAGTAAGAAATAACAGCCATTTCAAAATTTAGACCAAATTCAATATAACACAAAGGAATTCTGGGACGGGCTGATAACCATGGCTATTATGAGCTTGCTGTTTATAAAAGGGGTTGATTTCTAGTCTTTTTTCAAGTCGCTGAATTTTTGAAGTATTAAAATCGTAACATTCTTTTCAATATATCTAGCGAACAAAACAAGATATTTTCAAAATTATTTTTGTTATAGCTTTGGTATGTCTCAAAGATATGCCCTAAAAGGCGAAAATTGTGTGACGTCATGATGACGTCATCAAAAATATGGTTTATTTTTAACGCATGTAAGGGTCAATCCGATTACAAAAATGTATACATTGTATTTTTCTGTACCCAATTCCAAAATTTCATGATCGTGGCTCACTCAAGTAAGAAATGACAGCCATTTCAAAATTTAGACCAAATTCAATATAACACAAAGGAATTCTGGGACGGGCTGATAACCATGGCTATTATGAGCTTGCTGTTTATAAAAGGGGTTGATTTCTTGTCTTTTTTCAAGTCGCTGAATTATTGAAGTTTTATAATCGTAACATTCTTTTCACTATATCTAGCGAACAAAACAAGATATTTTCAAAATTATTTTTGTTACAGCTTTGGTATGTCTCAAAGATATGCCCTAAATGGCGAAAATTGTGTGACGTCATGATGACGTCATCAACAATATATTTTTTTTTAAACGCATGTAAGGGTCAATCTGATTACAAAAATGTATACATTGAATTTTCCTGTACCTAATTCCAAAATTTCGTGATCGTGGCTCACTCAAGTAAGAATAAGGAGCCATTTCAAAATGTAGACCAAATTCAATATAACACAAAGGAATTCTGGGAAGGGCTGATAACCATGGCTTAAATGTGCATGCTGTTTATAAAAGGGGTTGATTTGTAGTCTTTTTTCAAGTCGCTGAATTCTTGAAGTTTTATAATCGTAACATTCTTTTCACTATATCTAGCGAACAAAACAAGATATTTTCAAAATTCTTTTTGTTATAGCTTTGGTATGTCTCAAAGATATGCCCTAAAAAGCGAAAATTGTGTGACGTCATGATGACGTCATAAAAAAATTCTTTTTTCAAGTCGATAGAATATTGCCCATAGCATTTGTAAACGTTTACTTTCTTACCGGCCACATTGGCTACTTTTAAACTTGGCAGACACTTACCCCAACTGCTCACAATGTGTGCCGAACTTTTACGTCCTGATGACGTCATCACATGTCACGTGACGTCATCTTAAAGGGGCATTTTTCGAAGCCATATATCTACAAAAGTACAAGTCCGATTCAGTTGGAACGTAAGGTATGCCACCTGGTGTTATAGATGAAAATTGACATGACATTATGATCAAGTCATAACATGTCACGTGGTGTCATCTTAAAGGGGCACTCGCTAGATTATTGCCTATAGCATTTGTACACGTTTTCTTTCTTACCGGCACTTTGGGTACTTTTAAACTTGGCAGACACTTAGACTAACTGCTCACAATGTGTGCCGAACTTTTACCTCTTGATGACGTCATGACATGCCACGTGACGTCATCTTAAAGGGGCAGTTTTTGAAGCCATATATCTACAAAAGTACAAATTCGATTAAGTTGAAAAGTAATATCTAGGTAGCCCAGTAGGTTTATAGCTGAAAATTGACATGACATTATCATAATTGATGTCATCACATGTCACGTGACGTCATCTTAAAGGGGCAGTTTTTGAAGCCATATGTCTACAAAAGCACAAGTCCGATTAAGTTCAAAAGTAATATCTAGGTAGCCCAGTAGGTTTATAGATAAAAATTGAATTGACGTTATGATGACGTCATCACATGTCACGTGACGTCATCTTAAAGGGGCAGTTTTTGAAGCCATATATATACAAAATTACAAGTTCGATTAAGTTGAAAAGTAATATCTAGGTAGCCCAGTAGGTTTATAGCTGAAAATTGACATGACATTATCATGATGTCATCACATGTCACGTGACGTCATCTTAAAGGGGCAGTTTTTGAAGCCATATCTACAAAAGTACAAGCTCGATTAAGTTGAAATGTAATATCTAAGTAGGCCAGCAGGTTTATAGATGAAAATTGACATGACGTCATGATGACGTCATCATACGATTTTATAGTAATTTTTAAGTTTTTGAACTTCAAAGTTTCTTAAAGCCATATCTCACCAACAGAACATGCTAAATTCAAAATTCTTTTTGTAATAGCTTTGTTAGCTCCTATATTCCTTTACATAAATGTGAAAATTGTGTGACGTCATCATTACGTCATCAAAAATAGGCTTTTTGAAACACATATAAGGGTTGGTCCGAGCGTCATAAAAATTGGTGGGTAAGTAGATAGTAATACTAGCATGTAAAATCCGAGGTGACGTCATGATGACGTCATCGGCTGATTTTCTGTTAATTTTTTAGTCATGATGACCATCAAATTATTTGTATATTTTTTTTAAGGTTTTGAAATTTTAAGCCATATCTCATTAACAGAATATAATAAATTCGAAATTCCTTTTTGTAATCAATTCATTAGGTCAGAGTTATGTATGTTAAAATGTGTAACATCATCCTGACGTCATCAAAATGCCCTTTTAAAAAACACATGAGAGTAAGTGGATCGTTATGAAAATTTGTAAAATCTGAAGTGACGTGATTGGCTGATTTTGTAGGAATTTTTCATTTTTTTCAATTTTTTTAAACTGTCATTGATCAGATTGACTGCAATCTTGACACAAGCCAAGACCACGTTCCGAATATGTGACGTCATGACGACGCTATCCTACGATTTTATGTTGATTGTTAGGTTTTTTAAATTTTTTATGTAATTTCTAACCGGGACTTGCGCCACATAACAGCCTAAGGTCTTAAACAAGTTTGTCATATATATCCTATAATGGAAATTACATGACCAAGAAAGAAGTCAGGATGGCGTCACGCTTAAAGGTCAAGTTTGAAGTAGCAAAAGACATAGAAGTGATGGAGCTTTGTGCTTAATATAACAGAAAAACGGAAAAGCCCTGCGTCTGTTTGCAAGAGACGCAAGATGTCTAGTTTCTTTTTCTTCTTCTTTTAGTTCTGACCAAAATCCCATAGACTTTGTACACGAATTTTGTCGGCGGCACTTTAGGTCTTAAAAAACCTCAGAACCTAACCAAACTTACATCAAACATAGACCCTAAGCTGAAATTGTATGTCGTAGAGTGACGTCATGATGACGTCATCACGTGTCACGTGACGTCATCCTAAATGTGCGTTTTTCAAGGGCCCATATCTAGAGAACGGTATATCCAATTTCCTTCAAACCTGGTATGTTGGTAGGCTAGCTCGTGTTATAGATGAAAATTGACGTGACGTCATGATGACGTCATCATGCGATTTTATAGTAATGTTTAAGTTTTTGAACTTTAAAGTTTCTTAAAGCCATATCTCACCAACAGAACATGCTAAATTCAAAATTCTTTTTGTAATAGCTCTGTTAGCTCCTATATTCTTTCACATAAATGTGAAAAATGTGTGACGTCATCATGACGTCATCAAAAATATGCTTTTTTGAAACACATATAAGGGTAGGGACGATCGTCATAAAAATTAGTGTGCAGGTAGATAATGCTACTAGGATGTTAAATCCGAGGTGACGTCATGATGACGTCATCGGCTGATTTTCTATGAATTTTTAGTTCTATCCCAAATCCCATAGACTTTGTACACGAATTTTGTATGGGACACTTTGGTCACTAAACAACATCAGATCTTAATCAAACTTAACACAAACAGGGATCCTAAGCTGAAAATGTATGCCAAAACGTGACGTCATGATGACGTCATCACGTGTCATGTGACGTCATCTTAAAGGTGCATTTTGGAAGGGCCCATATCTAGAGAACGGTAGGTCCGATTGCCTTCAAACCAGGTATGTTGGTATGGTAGATCGTGTTATAGATGAAAATTGAGGTGACGTCATGATGACGTCATCATACGATTTTACAGTAATATTAAAGTTTTTGAACTTCAAAGTTTCTTAAAGCCATATCTCATCAACAGAACATGCTAAATTCAAAATTCTTTTTGTAATAGCTTTGTTAGCTCCTATATTCTTTCACATAAATGTGAAAAATGTGTGACGTCATCATGACGTCATCAAAAATATGCTTTTTTGAAACACATATAAGGGTAGGGACGATCGTTATAAAAATTAGTGGGCAGGTAGATAGTGCTACTAGCATGTTAAATCCGAGGTGACGTCATGATGACGTCATCGACTGATTTTCTATGATTATTTTAGTTCTATCCCAAATCCCATAGACTTGGTACACGAATTTTGTACGGGACACTTTGGTCACTAAGCAACATCAGATCTTAATCAGGCTTAACACAAACAGAGACCCTAAGCTGAAAATGTGTGCCGAAACGTGACGTCATGATGACGTCATCACGTGTCATGTGACGTCATCTTAAAGGTGATTTTTCAAGGGCCCATATCTAGAGAACGGTACGTCCGATTGCCTTCAAACCAGGTATGTTGGTATGGTAGCTGTGTTATAGATAAAAATTGAGGTGACGTCATGATGACGTCATCATACAGTTTTACAGTAATATTAAAGTTTTTGAACTTCAAAGTTTCCTAAAGCCATATCTCATCAACAGAACACGCTAAATTCAAAATTCTTTTTGTAATAGCTTTGTTAGCTCCTATATTCTTTCACATAAATGTGAAAAATGTGTGACGTCATCATGACGTCATCAAAAATATGCTTTTTTGAAACACATATAAGGGTAGGGACGATCGTCATAAAAATTAGTGTGCAGGTAGATAGTGATACTAGCATGTTAAATCCGAGGTGACGTCATGATGACGTCATCGGCTGATTTTCTATGATTATTTTAGTTCTATCCCAAATCCCATAGACTTGGTACACGAATTTTGTACGGGACACTTTGGTCACTAAACAACATCAGATCTTAATCAGGCTTAACACAAACAGAGACCCTAAGCTGAAAATGTATGCCGAAACGTGACGTCATGATGACGTCATCACGTGTCATGTGACGTCATCTTAAAGGTGCATTTTTCAAGGGCCCATATCTAGAGAACGGTACGTCCGATTGCCTTCAAACCAGGTATGTTGGTATGGTAGCTCGTGTTATAGATAAAAATTGAGGTGACGTCATGATAACGTCATCATACAGTTTTACAGTAATATTAAAGTTTTTGAACTTCAAAGTTTCCTAAAGCCATATCTCATCAACAGAACACGCTAAATTCAAAATTCTTTTTGTAATAGCTTTGTTAGCTCCTATATTCTTTCACATAAATGTGAAAAATGTGTGACGTCATCATGACGTCATCAAAAATATGCTTTTTTGAAACACATATAAGGGTAGGGACGATCGTCATAAAAATTAGTGTGCAGGTAGATAGTGATACTAGCATGTTAAATCCGAGGTGACGTCATGATGACGTCATCGGCTGATTTTCTATGATTATTTTAGTTCTATCCCAAATCCCATAGACTTTGTACACGAATTTTGTAAGTGGCACTTTGGTCACTAAACAACCTCGGATCTTAATCAGACTTAACTCAAACATAGACCCTAAGCTGAAAATGTAAGCCGAAACGTGACGTCATGATGACGTCATCACGTGTCATGTGACGTCATCTTAAATGTGCATTTTTCAAGAGCCTATATCTAGAGAACGGTAGGTCCGATTGCCTTCAAACCTGGTATGTTGGTATGGTAGCTCGTGTTATAGATGAAAATTAAGGTGACGTCATGATGACGTCATCATACGATTTTACAGTAATATTAAAGTTTTTCAACTTCAAAGTTTCTTAAAGCCATATCTCACCAACAGAACATGCTAAATTCAAAATTCTTTTTGTAATAGCTTTGTTAGCTCCTATATTCTTTCACATACATTTGAAAAATGTGTGACGTCATCATGACGTCATCAAAAATGTGCATTTCTGAAACACACATAAGGGTACGTCCGATCGTCATAAAAATTGGTGGGTAGGTAGATAGTGCCACTAGCATGCAAAATCCGAAGTGACGTCATGATGACGTCATCGGCTGATTTTTTATGAATTTGTAAATGTTTCAAATTTCATTGTACTCTTAAAATTTTGCAATTCTTCAAATGCCATGAACTTCAAACTTGGCATATGCATTGACTATCTACTCGAGATGGGTGCCGAATCATGACGTCATGATGACGACATCACATGTCACGTGACGTCATCTTAAATTTGCATTTTTGAAGGCCCTATATCTATTTTTTTTCTGCTTCTTATTTTAGTTCTATCCCAAATCCCATAGACTTTGTGCATAGATTTTCTGATCGGCACTTTTGTCATCAAACAACATCGAATCTTAGTCAGAGTTAGCATAGGTATAGACCCTGATGCAAAGTCGTGCCGCGAAGAGTGACGTCATAATGACGTCTTCGTGTGGCATGTAACATGAACTTAAAGGTCAAGTTTGGAGTACGAAATGTTAATCATAAAATAATCTCAGATCTTAAACTTAGCAAAGACATAGACCTTCTGATACTTTATGTTAAATAAAAAAGAAAAAAGGAAAAGCCATGCGTATGTTTACAACAGACGCACATTTTTTGGCGTTTCCGCTACAGCAGGAAAGCCTTTGTTTTTGTTCTGTTCGCGCGATTGTGTAGTTTAGTACACTTTCGCCCAGGCATGAACACAATCTACTTGAAAATTGTTCGTTTTGCCACATTCAGAACAAAGGGCCACGCCGAAGAACATCTGCAGGTTTTTTTTGGAGTGAAATCGTTAGCTAAGAGGTAACAAAATACGTGATTGCGCAATACCCAGCTTTACACGGATATATAGCTGGTGGGAGAGTAGTTGACCGAGCCAAAACGTGACACAACGTAAGAAAATCGTATTTTCCGCCTTAAAAAACCTTTCCAAATCACAAAAGCACGTGTCATTGGGATTCAGAGAAGTCTACTTTAGTAACAAAAAAAGGCTTTTGGAATAATCAAATACTCCAGAAGCTAACATGAACACAATTAATACAGAAATCCTAAACTACACAATACCCACTATTTTGGTTTCTTCTTAAACACGAATTTTGTCTGCGGCACTTTGGTCACTAAACAACATCAGATCTTGAGCAAACTTAACCCAAACATAGACCCTAATCTGAAATTGTGTGCCGAAGAGTGATGTCACGATGACGTCATTATGTGTTACGTGATGTCATCTTAAAGGCTCATTTTTCAAGGGCCCATATCAAGAGAACCGTAAGTCCAATTGCATTCAAACCTGGTATGTTGCTAAACAAGTACATGTTATAAATCAAAATTGAGGTGACGTCATAATGACGTCATCATCTGATTTTTATGGTAATTTCAAAATTTTAACGTTAAAGATTCTTAAAACCATATCTCATCAACAGAACATGTTCAATTCAAAATTCCTTTTGTAATAGCTTTGTTAGCTCGTACATTCTTTTATATAAATGCGAAAAATTACTGAAGTCATAATGACGTCATTAAAGGCATGATTTCTTGAAAGACATAAGGATAGACCATGTCTAATCGTCACGAAACTTGGTGGTTAGGTAGATTTGTCACTAGTTTACAAAATTCGAAGTGACATCATAAAAACATATGGAAAAGCCCTATGTTCTTAAAAACATAGACCTCTAGTTATGTGTTTGAACTCGAGGCAGTTGATATACCAGACGTATCTTCTTTTTTTCTTGTTTTACCTCCAGTACATAAGCGATTTTGGACAGTACGCGACGCTGGTGAAATTGATACAAGCGTTATAAAGCGGGTCTTTTTATTGCAGTCAATACGTAAACAACTGTTTGCCAATAGACTTTGAAATCAGTCTTTATTTTAGCATATTTCGTTCTAATAAAAAAATGTTCTTCATGAATTCAAGCACCAGTCCACACACAAAAATACACTACGGACTAGAACATAAGTCTACGGAACAGAGTCTACAGAACGTAGTGAGAATTTAGTGGCGCGGTGGCCTGCGGCATAATACACTTCAACAAATAAACTGCTTCCGCAGTGCATGGCCCGCGCAATGTGTAAATTGAATCGTTGTACTTCTTGACAAATTCTTTATACGCCATGCTGGGCCGCGTTGCCGTCAAACAGTCCCAGGCCCAATCGTGTATACAGCGCTAGCGGTACGATATCGGCGCGGTATATAAGTAGGCTATCGTGCATCTTCGGAGTTCAACTGACTTTTGTTTACTTTTCGTATTCATTTAAACAACTTTCAGAGACTTTTGATTTTCGCATACGTTTGGCGAAATATGAAAGATAATCATTATTAATTTATTAATTTATTATACGTTTCATATAAGCCCGTTTTTTGAAAAAGTAGGTTGCTAGTCGGACAATTGTCCGCCACTAACCGTAGCCCAACGGCCGATTTGGTTGTCCCCGGCATCGGGCGTCAGTATTTCAAGTTGTCAACCCCGTTTTTTACATGCATTTGGCAGTGGGTTAACGAATCTCCGTTATATCGATTTAAACCAATTAGCACCCACTTTGTAATTACCCAAACTCAACATGTCTTTTTCTTAAAAAAGAAAGAAAGAAAACGCCCTTGATAAGTTTAAAGCTAAGCCTTTCTAATCCCATTTTAGGTCACACTTACCTCGCGATGGTCCGGTAAACGGTCGTGTTGTGCTGTTCAACATTCCAGCCATTGCAGAACAAAAGATTGTTTATAGCACCTCCTGGGCATGGTAAGGGGAAGTCCTGGTTTTTCTGTATCCCATACAACTTGCATAACTCTTGCACCAAATGAGACTCAAAATTATTTCCTCTATCAGAATGAATCTGTGTTGGTACCCCATAACGTACAAACCACTCATCTCGTAAAATGCGGGCCACTGTTGGTGCTGTCTGATCTTTGCAAGCCACAGCCGATGCGAACTTTGTAAATGTATCCGTCATATATAACTAGCACATCTTCAAAATTTCTCCGACCACAGTCAAGTTTTAAGAAATCGATGGCTAGCCTTTCAAGCGGACGAAATACCAGCAAATGCCTCATTGGCGAGCGTAATGTTGGTGTGGGTTCCTTGGAAACTGTGCAATGGTAGCGATTTCGAATATGCTCCCGAACATCACAACTTATCCCAGGCCAGTAGCAGCGCCTCCTGATGAAATTAAGGGCCCTATCCCCCTGGTGACCCCACTGGTCATGCGATGCTTCAATGACAACCTTTCGCAGTCGCTTTCGAACATGGTTGAATGAACATAATTAAGAATCACATTCACTGTTATAATTCGTTATTTCCCATCTACGTGGCTTACTGTAGGTTTGAAAATGAGAAGAAACCGAAAATGCCGAAAATGATCATGTGGACCATGGGCGGCGATCCCGGTGCATGGGACGGGGTACACGTCCCCTAATATATCTTTTTGGAGAGGGGGTCGGTCATTGGCTTTTACATGCACCTGAATACACAAAGGTCAGCACACATTTTCAAAGATTTCCCAGGATACACAAGAAGCACCGAGTACAAATTTTCCGATTAAACATAATAACAGCTGAATTGATAGTGTCTTCTTCTGATGATGAGCATTGTCAAGGGATGAGTATGTAGTCTCCAACATTCGTTGTTTTCTTTATTGATGAATGACCGGCCTGGGAAGCGATCCTGGGAACAGGGGATCGTGTTTTTACCATTAAAAAATCGCCGGGGCGTGGGGGAGGGTCGCAACCCGCCCCCCCCCCCCCCCCCCCCTATAAAAAATCGTCCCCCTCCATCCAGTTGCCACACCTATAAATTTCGAAAACGCAGAAAATAATATTATTATTATTAGGAAAATACTGTGAGCGCCCCTATGCAATATCCAGCCCCCGAATCTCCCCCAATGGAGACAGCTCGGGCTACGTCGCTGCCCAAAATAATCCACTTTGGGGTTTGACGAACCCCCATTCTCGGGGAAGGCTACGGCCCTGCAAGTGGATTTTTAAATCGTGTTTCACTAGTGCAAATTTGTATTTTTACGGTTGCCAAAGAAGATTTCTATTTTGTCAGGGAAAGAACGGGGGGGGGGGGGGGGGGGGGGGAGTTGGTAGATTCCCCCCCCCCCCCCCACTCCCCACCCCCGCTCGTTGCCAATTTATTTATTATTTTTTTGGTTTCTAAGGGCCTACGGCTAAAGTTGCAGGCGAAACATTTTGGGGGTGTCAACTTTTTGGGAAAATGTAGGAACAAAATTCAGAAACAGCCCTGCAAACCACCCTAGACCGACCCTCCTTCAAGGCGAAAGAAATATGAGAATCATAGAAATAAAAGGGACGCCCTCCTAATAGTCAAAACTCTGAAAAAAAATCTTAAAGGGTTCGCGATCCTGTTTGTTTTCGTTCGGCTCTGGATCACCTCCCGATCTGTGTGAAACAAACAGGCTCTGGGTTCCAAAATACGGCGCTCATTGTAACCAACACAAAATCAGACAGAAAGAGCGCCGCCTGGACGCTCAGAAGTAAGGTGGCAATGTGTTTTTCATGGAAAATAAAGATTATAAAGACTCCTAGAATATTTTTCTTTTCAAATGTATGAGAGTTGACGGAATGATTCTTTTTATACTCCCCTCCTCCCAAACCACCCCTAAAATGGTGGCCCATTCTCTGGGCCCAGGTCTAAATATAGCCCCCGCCTCTATACCAAATAGACCCACGTATTGGTCTTTTTTTTTACGGAATCCCCCGAGTTGGAAGCCACAGGTCACAAATGCTTGATTTCCACAAATATTTCTACAATCAGTCCCATATAAGACACAGGGACCTCTTATTCAAAATTGCCCGAGGGATCACAAAATATTAGTGAGCATTGATTTTCAGAGTTTTAGTGGCATGCACCCACTATATACGGCGCTCATAGTGCTAGTGGTGCACCACACTAAATAAACTCAGATTGACCTTAGTGTAAAATCAACTAATTTCACAGTAAAAAAATCCTTATCCAGGAGTCCCTCCGTTTTTATGACACTACTGAAGTTTATAGTTTGAATCTTAATCTGTCAAATTCTTTTCAATTTTTGGCAGGGTAGACTTTTGGAATTTTTGCTAATTGTCCCCAAAGAGTACCACCCCTACAAATGTGGCTTTTCCCAAACCAAACTTGCCAAGCCAAATAGGACCAATTTTAAAGCCAAAATTTATCAAGTCTTCACAAAAGTTGAAGCACAGAACCCCCAGGTTATGACGGCTGATCATAATTACACAATCTATCAATTGCATGACCCCCAAAATAAAAATCAGGCTAGCCTGAATTATCAGGCCCGAAATTTAGGGCCAGGATCAGCCAGGTGTAGACTGGTTCCCATTCCCTACATTGTCCTTCGGATTTACATATGCGGACCGGGAACCAGTCTAAGCCAGTTGAAGGTCAACCAATTCCTTCCTCTACCATTTATTCAACCATTCAACCATTCAACCAATATCAAGCCGGCTGGCAGGAAGACGTTAGTTGTGACCTGTTCCTGCATATACCCGCGCAAAAACGAAAAAGTAAGTTTGACCTAACTGTGTTTTAATTGTGGGAAAAGTACACACAAACGTAGCCCAATCTGGGCTAACACAAACGTGACTGCATGTCCTTAAATTCAAGGACATGCATTCACCTTTTCACGTCTGTGTGTTAGCCCAGATTGGGCTATTAATTATTACTAGGGTGGGACGCTGTATTACCGCGGTACTTATCAGGGTGATATCACGTTTCCCGATCGGAATAGAGATTGCTCACTAACCTTCCCGAATTGTCCTGTCTTTTGTGTTGTATAACTCTTGCTTTTTTTAAACTGACATAAAAAATCCGATGGTGGTCTGGTTTGGTTTATTCCCATGCGATGCCTGTGAAAATAGACATGCTCGTCATTGCTGGTCATTGCTCGGCGGAGTACAGACTCTGTATTATCGCGGTATGTGGGAAGTGTTTTTTACAATGATTTCAATTTTTTTATTCATGGTTAATGTTTGACCAAAACATCCCCTGAATAAAGTCTGATATTTTCCCTGTAAAGTTCAAGTTGATTAAAGCATGGAGGAAGAAATTTTCTTCCTCCATGATTAAAGACGATTAGGCCCTGCAAGATGATTTCTTCAGTAACACCTAGTCCCAGTAACTAGGACCCTTCATATCGCCTTTTTTAACATTTGTCCAAATGTTAAAAAAGGCGATATGAAGGGTCCTATTTGTCCAAATGTTAAAAAAGGCGATATGAAGGGTCCTAGTTACTGGGACTACTTAACACCCTGTCCCCCCTCGAAGGTGACAAAATTCACTGAGACAAGTCTACTGATTGACGATTGGGTGCGCCATTCACTTTACACGGTGCGTCGTTTTATTTTTTTACCGCACTGTCCTTATTTTGATCCCGTAAAAGTATTTACGATTTCGCGGTGGAAATATCGTCCTTCGGCGTCATTTTGCATTTGCAGCTGTAGAATGGGAACCAGACAATGGAACTTCCATGGACAGAGCACCATTAAAGATTCATGTTAAAATATAGACGGTACCTTTTAGCAGACACGGTGAGGCAAAATTTACAAGTTTTGGAAAACGTGAATATTTATTAAAAATCGTTAAAAGTCCCGACACAACATTTTTTAATAGTCATTTTTTTACACAAATCAGCAGAAAGTCCTTAATGCTTGATGAATTGGATATAAAATTGCCAGTCGAAGGAGTTTTGGCAACGAAAAAAAAAGGAATTTCCGATGCCGCGATAATAGTTGCCGCGATAATAGGGAGTCCGACTATACATGCAAAGCGCCTGGTCCATGGTGAAACGGAAAGATTTTTCTTTAATCAGTATTAATATATACCCCCCACCAAAATCGGTCAGGAATAGGCCCTAGGCCTCGCTAGCAAATTTTAGAAAATAATTAACCCTCCTTGATAACAACTAGGCCTATCCACGGAGGAAGGATATATCCTTCGACCATGGCCTATCTAAATGCGTGGCACAACCTGTTATTTCAAGATTTATGTCCGCAGAATCTGTAAAATTGAGGCAGAAATAAGTGAACACTTTGAGTGACCATATAATATGATATAGGCCTACACTGTGCCAAGAATATCTAACACAGAAAACCATGAAAAAACTAACTTTCTTCCCCTATAATAATTACACGAAAAGGAAAGAGTTCCATATCCGGACATCACTTATTTTTCCTTAACCCTCCTGTTCTCAGGGCCAAAATCGACCCAGCTGCTGTACAGATCAAAACCTATCAAATTTCAGATTGAAACACACACAAACTGTCAGAGTTGGTGTTTAGAGATTTTGATAGGCTGTGATAGTTATAAGTATAGGAGGGTTTTAATATGACTTAAAAACTACCAAAAAGTGTAAATCTAATCAAGAAACACGAATTTAGGAGGAAAAACATTTCCACTTTTTCTTTGAAAATACTTTGACTTTTTCTGTCATGGCCCTTAGACTTTGTGCACGAGGTCCAAGTGATGGCCGGATATGGAACTCTTTCCCTATGGGGCTCACTAGCCCAGTATATGGACTCCCTTCGCGTTGCGAGGGAGTCCAGAATATGAAGCTGCTGGAAGTAGTCGAAAAAAATTAGAAACAAAATTACAATATTTTTACCTCACTGTAGACACTAATTTTACGCCCATTATACTCTTTGTGTCTTTATCTATCCGTCCGTGAGGTTCACGAATTCCTTATGCTTCGCTGGCCGACGTTCTTCAGGAAAATAAACTCAAAAGCAACGTTAAACTTGTAGACTCTTTTCATCAGTTTCAGACCAAGTATACGTACATAAAACGTATGTGTGCGTATAATTACGCTTGCACTCAAGCACTAGGCCGCGCGCGCGTGCACGCACAATGCACGCACAATGCACACGCGCGATTTGCCTAGTAACTGTCCCCCCCTTACGCGCAGGCACAATAACTTACGTGACGTTCGTGTTCGTACTGAGGATCCTGCTTTGCGATATGCCATATTCCTTCAAAACAACATCGATTACGTCGTCCATAATAACCTCCCAAATTCGTTCTTATTATCTTCTATAGCCCAAAACAGATTTGGAACTTTAAAAGTATCTGTAGACTACACAGAAAACACTTTTCAAGACCGTCCGTACCGCGCAGCCAGCCCAAACGGTAGTGCGCATGCGAGTGGTTGCCAGGCAAATTGCGCGTGCACATTGCGCCTGCGCTGCACGCAGCTCAGCAGCATCGCACTGTCAGAATTTCGGAGGTCGCGCGCGCGTATGTGTGCACGCACACACGTGCCCCGTGTACGTCATGTAACTCGGTATGAAACTGATGAAAAGAGTCTACAAGTTTAACGTTGCGTTTGAGTTTATTTTCCTGGAAAACGTCGGCCAGCGTATCATATGGAATTCCTGAACCTAACGGACAGATAGATAAGGACACAAAGAGTATGTGTGGGCATGAAATTAGCTTCTACAACGAGGTAAAACGTGAAAAAAATCCTGTTAAAGTTTTGATTTCAATTAATGCGACATCTCGTATCCAGGACGTCAGTCGTAGTGCAATGAAGACATCGTCCAACCTGGGCTATGGGGCTCACATGAACTGATTGAACTTCCAGTTCGCTGGATATTTGCATTATTTATGCGCCTATCAATTGCTTCCCCTCCCCCTCCCCTCCCTTCCCTCTCCCCCCCCCCTTCCCTCCCTCCCCCTCCTCAGGCTGCCCCAGGTCTTATGTGGGGGTTTTAATTTTGTCACGTTTTTCAAGCCCCAGGGTGGGGATTTTGGTCACTGGCATTTTAACATTTCCCGTCATCAGAACTAAGTTAATCTGAGCTGTATGAGGTTGATGTGCCCTAGCCTAGGGTCATAGTACTAATCACCGTCAACACGCACAAACACCGTCGACACACCGTCAACACACTGTCAACACCTCCAAAACACATTCTAAATTAACAAAAGAGGCATAGAAATGTAATGCCTAGGCTAAATTTGAATTTCTGTCGGTTAAGTAACATTTTATTTATGAAAATATCTCTACGCAGCACGGCCGTTGGCCGCCATCTTGCTTTCGCACGTGCTGCGCGCCCACGACATGGCTGAGTGAGGCATGGCTGCCGATTTCGGAGCTGATAGAGAGGTCCGTTTTCTTAAAGAAAGAAATCGCATTTTCAGACGTTTAACCTCCCATTTTTAAGCCCAAATCTTGTGTTGACCCATACTTTACGGTTTTGTACTGCATTTGTCAGTTAAGACACAGTAAGAATGTGTTTTGGAGGTGTTGACGGTGATTAGTATGACCGGTAGCCTATGCCCCGCCGCACGAGTAGACTCTCGCTCTGGGCCATACTGCGCTGCCTGCAAAAAGTTAAGAGATTGTTTTTGTTTTTTAAATGGAAATCATTCGGCCTCAAACTTGGCATATAGGTTCACTTACCCAATCATCTCAATATTTCGCCAAAATTAGGACTTTTTCATGGTTCTTTCTGGTGTAATTTGTCTCTAAATAGTGCAACATGAACTGTTTACCCTTCTCAGACAGGGTGCGTTCGAGTAGCTCACCCGAGTCGACTCGGGTAAGCCCTGTGCTGTTCGATTAGCTCCGACGTCATACCCGGGGCTCACTCGGGTCAGCCACCACAGACCCTGCTCGGGGAGCAGAGTCACTGGTGGAATTGATAGGCGCATCATTAGAACCATGGAGGAATAAGTATGGGCGAAGGGACATTGGAAATAGTGAATAATTATTGACATCAATATTCTCGACAAAAATTTCACGTCACGCTCTCCGCTCGCAAATATTCACGACAATATTCATATAAAAAATGTCACGTCCCGCTCTCCGGTCACAAATAGTCACGTCAATATTCACGTTCAAAAATTCGCGTCCTGCTCTCTGGCCACAAAAATTCACGTCAATATTCAACATTGCCTAACCCTAGAAGGATGCCATGGTGCTGCACGGGAGGTGACTATGCTAGAAACTGAGGTTTTAAAAATCAGTTTATCTGCATAAATAGTCTTGGCACTATCTCTATTAAAGAGGTTAAAGAACTTTAGTACAAATTGTAAATTACAAATGTTATACTTTTGTCATCTACAGTGTCACAGTGCAGGTTGCTGTATTTCAATATAAAAGGTATGTTTCTATAAATCTACACCATGTACACTGGTTTTATTCAGGGTAAAAATCTGCATCCCTGCCAAACTGTATTACCCTTGGAATGTATACAAATGTACATGTAGATACAGGTGTACATAATGGGGGTATTGAGAACTTGTGGTCAGTATTACTAAGATTATTAAAAACAAGACTTGAACCGTGTACATTCTCTTAACCCGAACCCTGCCAGACGCAGCATAGTGCATCTGTGGTGACAGCTTGCGACCTTGCTGCACTCTGCACACAAGTCAATGTGACAAGGTATGCAATCTGATGCGTCTGGCAGGGTTTCTAACCAAAATACCCTGGAGGGTTAGGGTTAAGGGTGTGCATTTATGGGTAGTATGGTAATCAGGTATCTGATTGGAAAAAGCATGCCTTAGCACGGGTACCCATTAAATATAAAGCCAATCCCAAAAATTAAATCTTGGGAATTGCTGTTGAAATTGTTCGTAAAGGTCCGCATGTAAATACTACCACATCAGTGCATCAATACAGCAAGATAAAAATGAGTACAGTGAGCAATCTGTAGCTTGACGGTGGAAATTTTTGCAAGCATCAAAAACATTAATCTGTTTTGTTTTCCCATGTATATGTGTAGTACCCTAGGTTTTCATTCTGAAAATTTCCCACGATTGACATTAATAACTTTCTTTTTCATTGTCTGAGAAATTACAAAGAAATTATGGGTTGAACCGGTTCCTGACATTAGCGGTCAGGTACTCGTGTACCCGGTTTGGATGCACAGCCCTACATTCTGTACTAATAACACTGTCACTCCCAACCTTTTTCAGAATTATTTTGAGTTTTAAAAATTGCAAATAAGATGGATTTCTAAATACTCCCCATTTCTCCCCTACATGTACATTCAGAGTGTGCATGCATTTTTCTGTAAAAAAAAAGTTGGGCAAAGTATGACCAGTTCCTTGATCCAAGTTGGTGTAAATATCAACTTCCCAACTTCTGGTCAGAAACTTCCCAACTGTCTTTAGCAAGCCGTTGTGACCAGAAGTTGGGCAAAAAAGCTTCACCAAACGGTTGGTTCAACAGCTGTCACCAATGGAGTTGGTCATGCAAATGTGAGCGATTTTAGCGCTCGAATAATTACGCTAGGTTTCTGCGTCTATCCCGTGTGGTGCCTGCAACATGTGACATTCTTCCAGCCTCGCACGGAACGCATGGTAGAATTACGCGAAGGTATGTAGCAGTAAGTTTTCGCGAGGCCGCGGAAGAAAAAGTTTAATGGAAACACGTCTGCACTTTTTATTTTACATCCAGGTGAGATGTGGGAACATTACTGTCTTGTAAACTATGTAAAGTAAAAGGCATACATGTACAATGTACATGTTTTGTGACTAGAATACTGTCCAATAAGCCCTTTTGATACGTGCATAAGGCGCGCGCTTAAATGTAACACTTACGTAAATAGTTGATTATACCATGGCGTGCGCAAACGTACTCTCCCAAAACGCAGAAATTGGTCTTGCAGATGCACAGAATAAAAACCATTTGAAAAAAGTATTATTAACATTTTAAACATTGTAATTATCGGAAACCAAGATTGGTTTATTGTGAGCTCGTATTAGGCATTTCAGGTGAATTTGAAATAAAAGCATCAAGCACTTACAATAGACACCATTTGATGGAGTGAGTCTTCATTAGAAGAAATCTTTTGGAATTTGTTTAATTGGTCATTGCGTTTGGAAGTTACGGGCAATTAAGTTTCGTCAAATGAGGGATTTTTTTAGCCAAGAGGTCAAAGGTTATCTTTTGTTTTTCTTTATTTCTGTTTTGGCACCGAAAAGATGACTGGAGAAGTGTTACTCTTTCTTTTATCCTTGTCACTTGGTATCAGACTTGCTCGACATTTAGTTTAAGCTTTGGTATGAAATAAAGCTTTTCAAAAGTGCAAACAGAAGTTATAATAATGATCTAATTTGCATAATTAATGAACTAATTAGGGGTAAATTATGCAAATTTGTCATGTAGACATAGAAAACCTTAGTCAAAAACAAATATCTTAATGAAATTTGAACAAGTCTGCAAAATCTGGCTGTTATGAATGGAAGTAGATCTATACATTTTAAAAATAATTACAAAATGTGCATAATTAATTAGAAAATTATGGAAAAATATTTTAAATTTGCTGAAAAAAAACCCAGTTGTAATAAAATAAAGCTTTGTTTTGAGAAAAAAGTTCTAAGAAGTGAACCCGATTTCTTTTCTTCATTAACTAAATTGCATATTTATATGGTATGTGATAAAACAGCACTTTGCAATGTTTTTCGGGGAAAAAAGTGGTACAGGTACATTGTATACATATACGGGGGTACTAGTACATATTTCGGTTGAGGGAAATTGAGAATTCTTCCACGGCACATTTTCGTTTTTATGTGCAAGTTTATTTTGAAAATAATTCGCAGGCAGATCAGATGATGAATAAACATTCTTTAAACAACCATTTGCTGGTAATCCGCCAACAATTTTGCTGCAGAAAATGGCTGCAAAAGAAAAAAAAAGGTTCAAAACACCCCCATTAAACAAATGGTATCGCCCACTAAAAGCAAAATACGAACGACAAAACAACGAAAACGACGAAACAACGAAACAAACGAACGAGAGTAAGGCAATTTTTGAACAATAACAAGCGAAAATGTAGAGATTAAAACATGAATTATAGTCAAACCAAAAAGCATACATTAATGTATGGTTATAAGGAAATCCTCTTTTTAAGTAGAAACCCGATTGAACGCATGGTCTTTGCCGTTAAAAAGCAGTTGCAATGTGCTGCAGATCGGCCATGCGGTTTGACTTGACCACGCACACACGTACAACACACGCCGTTGCACGGAGCTTCCGTGCGGCGTGGGTCGTTGCGGCGTTTTAATGCTCAGACCCCGAAAACCACCTCTCAAAGAACGGCGTTTCGCTAAAAATCCTTTCCTCATATGACATTTGCATTTTGCTTGTCTAAATCGGTAATAAACACTCATCTATACACACCTTGGCGCTCTCAGATATGTCCTCTCAAAATGTGATTTTTGACGGTCTGAAAATTTTTAACAGCGCGATAAAGTGGAAGCCATTGTTCGATTTTCGCGCGGCAAAGTCAAAGGTCGCTGAAGGTCTTTCTCTCTCCGATGATGACGTATTCTAAGGGATTGGACCAATAGGAATCTAGCGAACTTCGACCGAAGGTTGCCGATCGAAAAACCTGAAATTGCGATGTGGCTGAAAGTGCGTGCCACGGACTGTGTGTTGGCCGGAAGTGCGCGCTGTCATAGGAATTGTACAGCGATGTGTGTGCTGTGCGTGTAAAGGAATGTGAGCACAGATTTCGGCAACGGAAGTGCTTGTGTGAGTGAAGTGCCTACTCGTATAGGTTTCGTGAATCGCAACGATCGGGAACCATCAGCTATGTCTTTAATTAACCTGTGCGTCCAGCTTTTATTGATAGGGCGCTGGTACGTACTTATGTATGTCAAGAACGGGCTGTGCAGCCAAGCGTAAACACTAACACTAACAGTAGGCACCACACTGAATAGAGTGGTTCTATTGTTCTATTCATTGCATTTGGAGCCCCCCCCCCTTTTTGTGTGGGAATGAAAGCTTTGTTTGAAAAAGCTCCATCTATTCATTACACTCCCATTCAAGAACAATATAGTTGAAACATGAATGGATTCAGTACGCGTAGGAATGCGCACATAGATGTCAACAGGCGAGGTGGTCTTTTTCAAGCCACCATCTTCCGTATTCAAGAGGTTAAAATTATGCAATGGAACAAAGCATATACTTGCAGTGTATGTACATGTACATGTACATCACAATTTGGACTGCTTGTGTGTCAACACTTTTTCTGCCTTCCATTTAAAACAAATATAGATTCAAGTACAAAACTTGGAAACATGCTCTCATGTGGTGTCAAGGTCAACTGTACTTTGTTTCTGTAAATATACATGTAATTTGCACACCATTCATTTGATACTGTAGAGAAGAGGTTACTTGCATACATGTTATGTAAAGCCTTCCAAAACACGATTAATGATTAATTATGTTGTTTTTCGGGACGTGCTTGTATATTTTTAGGTAAGGCTCAGGTTATTCGATTGCTGTTGCATGATCAAGGGATTGAATTCGTTGATGATGTTGTCGACGTGAAAGATTGGCCAGCTCTAAAACCCACTCTGGTAAGAACATGTATAAATTGATATCCCAAAAAATTACTCGGTGTTGTATGACCTTCATTTTCTTTTGTACATGGACCTTAACCCTAACAGCCCAAGGCTTTTTACTAGAATCCTTCCCTAACCACACAAACTCCAACACTGTGTAGTAAACCAATGGCACATTCTTTGTACTTAGACAAAATCAGGGCATCAAGTCCCATGCAAAGTGATGGTGCCAAGGCTCTACAGTACCCAATCACACAAAATTCAACACAAATGGGGTGTTTGATTTTGGCAGGTTAGGGATGGTTAGGGTTAATAACACTCTAATGTCTCTATTTTGGCCTCAACGCAGTACATGTACGTGATCTTGGAGTGATACTAGACTCAGCTGGAACCATGAATGCTCACATTTCTAGTGTGTAAATTTTCAAAGTGAACAAAGAAAACTGGCAGGACAGGTTTCGAACATGCGACCTCCAGAACACTGTACCAGCGCTCTACCAACTGAGTTAAATCTTGCCCTGTGTTGGCAGTCTCCCAAATTGTCAGTTTTCTTTGTTCATACAGGGGCACTAGTCGTAAACCCAGAATGCCATATGTAGCCAGTGATCACAGCCAATTTTTATGATACAACCTGGGAAGCGACATTGTGGGGATCACTCAATGAGGATTTGACTTGTTAACTTATATAATTCGGCAAACAAACCACAAGGGAAACTGACTAGGTAAATTTGTGAAAAACAAGCACAATTACGAAGGTCAAATTTTCTTGCAAAAATGTTGTGATTGTCAATGGTATTCTATATTTAAACCCAGACGCACAGGTAGAGGTGCAGCTCCATCACATTACCCCTGACTACCCCAAGCCTTACAAACTCCAACAGCAGGTTTTTATACAACACCTGAATAAATCCCCGCCATCCGATTGGTGGATCGTCGATCACGTGCACTGAATATTTTGTCCCATTGCACGGCGCGAAGTTACATCGCACGGCGCAAAGTTACATCGCACGGCGCAAAGTTACATCGCACGGCGCAAAGTTACATCGCACGGCGCAAAGTTACATCGCACGGCATGAAGTTACATCGAATAGCGCGAAGTTACATCGCACGGTAGGGGCGTGCGATGTAACTAACCTAATTTCACGGTCACTGTTGGTGCCGCTACAATAGACTGGTTTCCGATCCCTCCATTGTCCTTCGGAAATCAAATGTATATTATATACATGGGGACCGGGAACAGTCTAGGCTGTCATTCACACAAAATGGCGGACAGTGTTTCCGAACCACTGTTTGTTCTAACAGACGACAAATTGTTGGAACTCGTAGGCGATGCTGACGCTGCTAACACAAAGAGACAAATGAAATATGCAGTCAAACGATTAGAGGAATTTGCAAGACACGCAGGAACAACAATTAAAGCTTTAACTGATTCGGAACTGGACCACTTTTTGTCACGGTTCTATGCGGGACTGAGAATTTAACTCTCCTATGGTTTGACCTTTCAAAACCTTTCAAAGTCTGCTTATTTACTGGCAAGATGGCGAACACATAATTATGAACCTTTTAAAAACTCCAGAATTTGTTGCTACTGCACTACCACACCTTTCAATACCCTTTGATCTATGAAAGGCATTGAAACGTAGAAAAATTGGGTTATGGTATACCCCTATAATAAAGGTATGGGAAGTCTATCAGAAAATGGCCAGACCTTTCAAAACCTTTTGAAATGTTTTGAAAGGTAGAGTTACTCCCAAGTACATTTGCCAGTATAATTTCCTCCTTGATCATGTTGATATACCTCACACCAGTTTGTTCAGAGAGTTGTTTCACCTTTAGAAACCTTTCATATACAATGTAGGTTCCTTTTATCAGACAGTTTTCTCACCTTTCAAACCCTTCAGTCCAGCAAACTTGAAAGGTTTTGAAAGGTCTGACAATTCTATGGCAACTGCATGGTACATAGGAGGGTTATTAAACGGCACGTTGTACACAAAGATGCATGCATGCAATCTGTCAAGGATTTATTCAGGCGTTGTATAAAACAAATAATTAATATTTCACATTTGTGCAATGGTTAGAATAATTTCATTCGGTGACAGATGGAATGTCCCATTCCACTCCGCTTCGCCTCTTGGAATGGAACATTCAATCTGTCACCTGATGAAATTAGTCTTACCATCGCACTCATAAACATTCATTATTTGCATAGTGTTGAATTTTGATGGGTGCAGGACTTGGCACCATTACATGGAGCTATGATGCCCCAATTTGTTCAAATCCAAAGAATGTGCCATAGGTATACTTCAGTGTTGATTATCGTTTAAATGAAACTTCACATTTTGCATCCAAACTAAAACGAATGTTACTGTACTTTTTTTCATCTTTTCAGGCATTTGGTCAGATGCCGGCATTCTGGGAGGGGGATTTTCATCTGGTGCAAACAGGAGCCATACTTCGATACCTGAGCCGAAAAAATGGTAGGATAAAAGATTACAGTTAATATAAGCTGCTAGCATAAAAATTGTTGACAGTTCCCTGGTCCCCATGCATTGAACATGAAAGTGCCAATCGGAACTTGTGTTACCGTACGGTTTAATTGCCTCGTAAAATATGACCAGTTTTAAAGTGATATCATTGATTGAACTTCATTTAAGAAACAAAATAAGATGTGTTATATTTGGGTTGATGATAAACTTTGCATTTGAAGATAAGATTAATTATAAAATGCCACCCGTATCGTTGCTCACTTTTAGATGTACATGTACATGTATGCTTGCTTTGCTTGGAAAGAATATGCCTGGACCTATATACAGTATACACTGAAACCTTGCATGCGATTGTCTGTTCACGTGGTGGTTCAGCTATAAACATGTTTGAATTTGTCATATTTAGCAGGGTGGAAGCTAAATATTTCTATAAGCCATGTTTCCATTACGTCAACTACACAGCGATTATCGCTAGCGTGTGCGCGAAAATGGTGGTATCGTTGTGTACACCCACATGTAATTAAATGCAGTTGCACCAGCGCCAGCAGAGTGAACCGACGGACGACCCCGTACATGCATACAACATCTACGGTATGTTTTGCGTTGGTTCGCTGCTGCTTGAAACATGGCAGATTTGAGCGATTTTAGCGCTCCAAAAATTACGCTAGGTTGCTGCGTCTATCCCGTGTAGTGCCTGCAACATGTGACATTCTGCCAGCCTCGCAAGGCGAATAAGCGTTCTGTCGCAGTTATAAGTCCAAATTGGAACGCACGGTAGAATTACGTGAAGGTATGTCGCAGTAAGTTTTCGCGAGGCCGCGGAAGAAAAAGTCCAGTGGAAACACGTCTGCACATGTAGCTTTTTATTCTACATCCAGGTATATACATGTAGGTAGAGTATATTGGTGGGAATAGGCAGAAAGCCGAGCTTCACGCTAAAACACTCTAAAAGCAGGAACCAAGCTGGACAAGCCGGTGGAACATTTACCATGAAAATATCTGTAGAACAGACTATAAGTATGAGTAGCAACAGATCTCCGGTGAGAGAGTGATTGTAAGGATGAGCCCAACTCTTCAACCAAGCAGAAGCACCAGCTGAGATGTGGGAACATTACTGTCTTGTAAACTATGCAAAGTAAAAGGCATACATGTACAAGTTTTGTGACTAGAATACTGTCCAATAAGCCCTTTTGACACATTTGCTTCCATTTGGTTAGCCTACTTGTATACTTATTATTTAAGATGCAAGAACCGTGGCAGTGTATTGTGTTTATACATAACTTTATGTAGTTGATAAAATCCGCCTCTATTACTACAGGGTTGTATGGATCTAATGACATTGAAGCATCATTAATTGATATGGCCTATGATGGAGTGGAGGACTACTACCAACGGTACATCCGCATGGTGTATGATAACTATGTAAGTAATTGTCACTTTATATCATGTTTCCCGTTTGTCTGTCTGTCTTTTCTGTATATTCTTTCTTAAAGGTAGTGTACATGATTGGTCAATGTTGCGGATTTGGTGGTTATACACGTGTACATTTTTACATACATGTCGGGCGGCATTTGTTATAGCACCCTCTTGTAAAATAAGCCCAATTTATGTAAATGGGATTGTTTTCAATTGGTCACATAACATGTAGAGGCAGGGGGCCGAGCGGAACGTCCAAGATCCACTGCATGCACTAGTTAACGCGTCGCTTTGGTACACTACGCGTGGATATAGACAAATAAAAATTGATATTTTATGGGGGTGCCTTTACTAGCAAATACAAACTCTATGTTGATCTGATTTGTTTGTGGTTTTCGTGGATTTTTCATTTTTGGCCAATCTCACCCCTGAGGATTACCTATCGTGTACACTACTTTTAAGACAAATTTACCCTCTTATACGTAATATGCTGGCATGCCACTGGTCGCACATTTATTTTGTTCATCCGAATCCAAGGCTGGATAATTTACTGTGTAAAAAAGTGTAACATGAACCTTTTTCTCGTTTTTACCACCATCATCTTTACTTTATGGCACAGAAATGGTCATACCCTGCAAGTAATGTAGGTAGTCAGTGACTCACCCAGGATGTGAATGGTGGGTCTCACCAATTTTGATTTCAATTTCGGAAATTTTTCAACCTCAAAAGAGCCCCTTCTGCCTTTTGGTGGCGCTATTAAAACATGTATTTATAGGCATGTTTCACGTCCGGGTTTTCAAAAAAAAGGAGGAAGAAGGGCTTTTTATTTTTTATTTTTTATTTTCAAGATGGCTGTCATTTAAAAGAAATCTGGCAACCGTTTGCCGTTGGTGTTTCCCTGTTCAAAGACGCATTAAAAATGAAAGAGACATGTTGGACAAGAGAACTGAACATACTTAAAGTGTTTTAATAGTTAATAGTATGTTTGTAGCACCATATCCTGCATATTGGTAGAGCACCAAATAGTACATGTACTAAATTTATATAACATGTAAAATGGAGATCAATAGTTGGGCCGGTCTCACACGAGCACAGTACGTACATGTAAATGCTCATGCGCGTGAGCTAGTCTCGGACCCGTCGCATTTGGCTTTAATGTCAACCTACATTCCTATACACAGTGCGTGTTGAAGGATTCGGGATGAAACGACTGTAGTCGAAAACTATAGAAATACGCACTCGGGCTGGACTTGCAGTGGGTTACTTACACTCTCACAAAGACGTGTTTAGAGATGGCACAGTCTACTAAGTGATGTGGAAAGTGACCGACAAAGTCTATACTAAAAACTTCCGACTCGCAAGTATTTATTTTCCGATTGACTGGTTGACACTGTTGTTTTTAGCCGCGTTGCATTCTCCTTCTTCTTCTTGTGCCAAATTCGTTTTTGCGACACGGCTCAACAGAAGAGGGCGCTACAACATTTACTGTGATTTACTGATTCCTAGGAAGACGACGCGGCTCCTGCACGAATTCGTGCTTGTTTTATACATAATTTTTCTGTGGAAAATTTTATTTTTAAAATCCAGGTGGCCTCCAAAAAGGAAGTGGACGGGGGACGTGAAAAATTGTTTTTTTTATTTCGCCTTATACGACTGGGAAAACAGCTGCCCCCCCCCCCCCCCCCCCCCCCCCGGTGTGCCATAGAAGTTAACTTATGTATGCAATTTTATACTGTGCACTTTAACTATAGGTGTTTTCACACTACGTATGTTCGACCCGTGTCGAAATCTACACGTATCCAACCCGTGTAGACTTCTTTAAAATGTCAACACGGGTCAATTACGCTACCTTTTCACACTACTCTACGCAACACCAGCATTTGCGCTACACGTGTAATGTTTCGACCCGTGTATTGTGCGATCGTTTCACACTACACACACGGCCGGTGTCATATGAATATCCGACTCCCATGAATTAATATCCGACTCCTCTTCCCTATTATTGGTTAAAGCCTCTCACGTGACCAGCCACTCTCCCAATAACCGATTCATCGATCACTTAAGGCATATGTGCAATACGACAATATTTCATGGTGAAAAAATTTCACGCTACACCAGCCGTTCTACAAAGTACAAGGATCGAATCAGGAAATCCCCCATATATACTGCATTGTGGCGCGTCACCCTACTGTCGATCCAACATGGCTGCGCCTTCAGTTTATCAGATGTTCGTGATGTTTACATGTACACATGTATTTATTTAACCCCTTGGGCACGGTATTTTACGGGAGACGTCGGCGTGTTGCAGCGGTTCTGGCAGTCAAATCGAACCGCTACAATGTGTTTGTGAAGTCAAGCATGACATCATAAACAATAATCCAACAATGGATTGAAACTGCACAAACGGCGGCCAATGGCGTCATCCGGCCTGGTGGCACTTCTTTTTTTTTTTCGCCATATTGTGTCATTCGTACGCAAGGGGTTAAGTACATTTGTACCTTATGATTGAAATTAACGTATGTTATAGGTACATTAATGGTGTGCGTGAATGCACATTGCCGCAGGTCAATGGTTATTTGTTTGTTCGTTGCTAAATTAACAACTATAGTGTGTGTTGCTGTGCACGCACGCGCACTCCAATCCGCGGTTACATGGGTCAAACTCAACCCAGAGGTGTTCATAAGCACTTACGACTTTCAACACGGGTCAAACTTCTCTACACGGGTCGAGAGCTCTCAACCGACCTCCCGAGCAGGGTTACTTTCGACACGGGTTGAGCGCACTGCACAGGTCAGTGCCGTGTTGAAATGTTGTAGTGTGAAAAGGTCAGTCTAGTTAACACGTGTCAGACCCGTGTACAATGTTCACAGAGATTTTTCGTAGTGTGAAAAGGCCTTAATTATTGAAAGAGTGTGCACCACCACAATAACATTGTGTATACATGCATATTTATGGCCTGTGCCCTGAAAAAACCTGAATATTGTTGTTCCACTGTAGCCAGATTTCCCTGGAAAACTTTTGGAACCCTCATCACTACAGTGGTGTAGTTTTGGTGCATTTGTGGTACTACCGTTGTAGTGGTGCAGTTCTGGTGTACCCCTGCCTGTAAAAAAAACAGAAAGCACACTCTGGTGTCCTTCTGGTGCGTTCCATTAATTGGGTCATTTCACCAGGTTGGGACACAGTGTGTGACATTTATCCATATCTTTAAAAATTTGATTTAGTTATTTCATGTAACATCAGTCTTTGGGTGGGCAATATTTTAGAAAGTTTTAAATCATTAAATGGTTTGCACCAATGGTCCAAACCTGCACCAAGTGATGTGGTGTACACCACAGTTCAGTCATGGGAACACAGTCCACCGGGAGATTCATTAAATACACACAGTAGTTATTAACAGTGTCAGTGTAATGCATGTGCGTTTTCATTGTAATGCAGGAAAATGGCAAGGGGAAGTACCTGGCAGAAACGCTTCCTGATGACATTCTTCCTGTCTTGCAGGTAAATTCGGTCAAACGACTCGGCTCAATAAGTCCACCATCAGTTTTGTTTTGTTTTTGTGACACAACCAGTGATGTAGTCGAGACCATCACAAGACCAGGTACAAGACCAACTGCAAAGTATGCACAAGACCATCCACAAGACCAGCTTGTAACAGGCACAAGTACAATTTGTAACAGGCATAAACCATGACAAAGGAATGCTTTTATTACAGTTCATTTGAATAGCTTGAGACTTGAATTAAAACTGAAGGTCTTGTGTTGGTCTTGTGTTGGTCTTGTGATGGTCTTGTGATGGCCTCGTCTACATCACTGTACACAACTGGAGTCACGACCAGCTTATGTCTCCACTTGACTTGAGTCACTGTGACCATAACTAGACTTGACCTGAGTCTATGACCTAAAAACTCAACTTAAGTCTAGATAAAGGCTATTAAACACAGAGCCCTTTGTAACGTAAAAACAATTGCTCTGACCTCTTGCAAAAAAGTACTACACTTGAAGTTGTAAGCTGGCTGATACCTTAAAGCCATACAAATATTATCTGGACTTTTACCTCAGGTTAACCCCCTCCTCCTGCCCCGCCCACCCGTGAAAAAGGAGGAAAATGAAAGGAAGGAAAAGGGGAAACAAAGCCACTATGGGGGAGAGTACCCCCCCCCCCCCCCACTCAACATCTCCCCCATTTTATTACGCCGCCGCCATGACAAAAATACTGCACATCTCATGGGCGTCGCCAAGATTTTTTATTAGAAGGGGGAAAAACACTCACCAGAATGCAGCAAAGGGAGAAATCACCGGCCGTGGAAAAATCAAAAGGGGAGGGGGTGCTGGACATCACTCGACGCTTTGTTCAAGACTGCAATACCTAGGCCTCTGGTATGCAGCTGCATTTTAGCCCCCTTTAAGCAGGTTTCGAGTGTTAAATAGACATTCAATTGAGTACGACATTGACTTCGCACCTCGTCTTGTTGATTTTTTTTTTTTTGGTATTTTTTTTCCATTTTTGTTAATTTCCAGGGGGGTGTCCCCCCCCCCCCTCTCCGCGATGCCCATGGCACCACTCTGTGTGTACACTTACCCATTTGGGGTACAAAATTCACTATGTATGAATGGGCTAGTGGATTCAATATCGCTCCACCCACACAAATATTTTGTCTGTTTTTTTGTCAATGAATTTTATGTACTGATTTTATCCCTCAGAAATTGCTGATGAGAAACGAGAATGGTAAAGGCTTTCTTGTTGGAGACAAGGTATGTTTTTGTCTTGGTGCTGCATTTAGTCCTCAGTCCCAGGATCATAACTTTTCTAATCTAGTTATGTATTAACTATTAAAGATAAATATACGACACTTTCAAGTTTCAAGTTTGATTTATTTTCACTCACAAACACATTAAAAAAAATTTCAAGATAGTTTTATGAGTGAGGGCCATCTTGAAACCCATAAGGCTTATAACGACGACCCTAAAAGTGGGTGCCAAAAGCAGAGTGGAAAAGCAAGTCAAAAAACATAAAGACTAAGTCATAAAGACTAAGCAGTTGATAAAAGAAATATAGAAAATTGAAAGACAGCTGGTAATGTATTTCCAACTCCACTATTAGCAACCACTAGAGTTTCCTTTAAACAAATCACACAGAAGGACTAGACACATAACACAGACAAAGACAATAACACAAATGAAAATTTGAAACAAAAGATGAATTAACGATGAGGTGGTTTGAGGGTACCTGGGGACAGTAGACAATTGGCAAGACTCTGGGTCAAATTATTTATGAATTAATACAGAAATACATTTAGAGACACGGCGATCAATTTATATATTGGCTAAGAAGGTAATACTTAACTGAACGTTTAAAAATGGGAAAAGAATTATTAATAGATGTAATGTTTAATGGAAGGTTATTCCAGATTTTGGGTCCTAAGAACAGAACTGAACGTTGTGCTAAAGAAGTTCTAAACTGAGGAATTTGAAATTTACTAGATGAGCGAGTATTGTAAGAATGGATTTGGTTGCGGTATTTGAAACTGTCGAGATTGATGGAGGAAGACAGTTTTTTTGTATTTTTGAACATAAAAAGAGAAACTTTATAAGTGTGAATATCTTTCAACTTGAGTAATTCAAGATTATAAATTAATGGCTGAGTATGATCTCTATAAAAGGAATTTGTAAGAATTCTGACAAGTCGTTTTTGAAGATACACTAAGCTTGTGAGTTTAGATACGTGTGTTGATGCCCACACGATATTACTATAAGTAAAGTAAGGTTGAACTAGAGTTAAATAAAGTGTTTTTAGAGCCGCATTGGGAATGAAATGTTTCACTCTATTTAGCATACCTGTAGCTCGTGATATTTTTAACAAAACATAATTAATGTGGTCAATCCATGTCAATTTTTCATCAACCAACATACCCAGGAATTTAGTACTTTTGACTTGCCTTATTTGGGTGTCATTCATGTTTATATGGTGATTATGGTGATTATGTCTTGGTGATTATGGGGTATGCGGGTATATATAATACCTCAGGGAGTTTGAAGCCCCTGCCTTGCAGAGTTGTAAACCACTGCCTTGTTGTACAGGTTCTTGACAGAATCGAAGGCTAAGGGAGCAAACCCTAACAGAAAACCATGTCAATGTGGCAGCATAAGGGCAGTTGATGAATGGGACTCCCAACATCTCCCGACCAGCCACTGCAGGGACTTATAGTTTGCACCTGTCTTGACGTGTTCTTGCTGGTGTGAGACCTCTATTAGCTCCCCGAGAGAAGCCAGCAGTACTTCAACACTTTTGCAAGCAGCTTTCATGAAATGTACAACCGCACGAAACACCATACTGGATCAGCCGTCGCCCGGGTTACCAAGGACCGCGCTGTTAGACCTCGTCTTCCGTAGACAGTGAAAAATCAGCTAGGAAGAAAAACACAACTATTGACAATTGCTCAATGGAACGTCAGGACTCTTCTCGACCGAGAAGTAGTAGACCGACCGCAAAGACGTACTGCACTAGTAGCAATGGAACTTGCCAAGTTTAACATCGACATCGCCGCCCTGTGCGAAACAAGGTTCTTAGAGTCTGGTGGTCTCAATGACTTGGAATACTCTTTCTTCTGGAGTGGCAAACCCGAAGGAGAGAGAAGGGATGCTGGAGTGGGCTTTGCTATCAAGAAAGACATTGTGACAACGCTGACAGAAATGCCACTGCCAGTAAGTGACAGAATCATGTTGATGAGACTCCCTCTGAGTAAGGACAACTTTGCCACAATTATCAGTGTGTATGCTCCAACAATAACAAACCCGAAAGTAAACAAGGAGGCCTTCTACAACCAGCTGGCAAGTACGCTCAGAGACATCCCTCGTAATGATAAGCTCCTGCTAATGGGAGATTTCAATGCAAGGATAGGAAGAGACAATGACAAGTGGCCCTTGTTCATGGGCAAACATGGGATCGGGAAACGCAACTCAAATGGCAAGCTCCTACTAGCTCTGTGCTCTGAGTTCGAACTGATTGTGACGAACACCTTGTTCAAACAGAAGAATGAACACAAGACCACCTGGATGCATCCTCGTTCTGGTCACTGGCATATGATCGACTTCATTATCACGAGGTGTCGGAATAAGATGGACATCCACAGTACTCGAGTCATGCGTGGAGCTAACTGCTGGACCGATCACCAGATGCTGAGGTCAAAAGTGGCATTTAAAATATGTCATAAGCACAACAGGCAAGGGGCAAGAAAACCGACCAAGCTCAACACAGCAAAACTATGTACCATCAGCAATAGGAAGAGCTTCGAGCAGGAGATGGATAGCACTCTTGCCCATTGGGTGGAGAAGGAAAGCTCAACACCAGATGAAGAATGGGCAGCTCTACAGCAGGTCGTGTACAACACAGCTAAAACATCTCTCGGCAAGCCAGACAGAAAACATCAAGACTGGTTCAATCCCAATGACCAGGAGCTACAAAATCTTATGAGCAGAAGAGACAAAGCCCACCAGAGAGTGTTGCAGACCAGAAGCACTAGATCCACCATTGCAGCGTACAAAGATGCCTGCAGACTGCTACAAAAATGCACCCGTGCCCTGAAGTCAAACTGGTGGGAAATGAAGGCGGAGGAGCTACAGAGACCCACAAACAGAAATGACATGAAGGGCTTCTACAATGGACTGAAGGAAGTGTGGGGACCTGTGAAGAACGGACCTGTTCACCTGAAATCAGCAGATGGAATGGAGACCTTCTCTGATAGCAAGAGAGTTGTGGCAAGATGGAGTGAACACTTCCAGAAGCTACTCAATGTCACCGGTGACCCAAAGCTCTTGACAACATCCAGCAGTGCATTACCAACACATGCCTCGATGAGATTCCAACCATGGATGAGATGGATAGAGCAATCGCCGGCCTGAAAGACGGCTAAGCACCTGAGGGTGATGGAATTCCTGCTGAAGTATGGAAGTACAGAGGAGCCAATCTGGTCAACAGACTGTACCAACTAATCACCAAAGCCTGGGTGGAGGGTTCTGTACCACAAGCATGGAAGGATGCCAGCATTGTAACCATGCAAGAAAGGAGATCGAACAGACTGTGAGAACTACAGAGGAATCTCTCTTCTTTCCACAGCAGGCAAGATCTTCGCCAGGATCCTCCTTAACAGACTATCTATTCACATAGCGGCAGAAGTACATGTAGTTCCAGAGACACAGTGTGGCTTTAGATCCAACCGGAGCACCGTGGATATGATCTTTTGTCTCCGACAACTACAAGAATAGTGCATTGAGCAGGACCGACTGCTGCAATTATGGTATTTGTCGACTTCAAGAAGGCGTGTGATACAGTTGGGAGGACCGGGCTATGGCAGCTACTAAGGAAATATGGTTGCCCAGAGAAGTTCGCAACTATGATCGAGGCTCTACACACAGAAATGATGGCGAATGTTAGTGATGGAGGGGAAGTCTCGGAAACGTTCGGTGTTACAAATGGTGTCAAGCAAGGTTGTGTACTGGCCCCCACGCTTCTCTCCATCTTTCTTTTGGCAATGCTCGAAGAGGCTTTCCGAGGCATGGGGGATGGCGTATATATACAGTCAAGACAGAGCGCTGACCTCTTCAACGTCGCACACTTCAAAGCGAAGACCAAGACTACTCGGATACTTGTGAGAGAGCTGCTGTTCGCAGATGGGCCATTCTATAAATTAGGGGTCCAAGGTGTGACATTTTTTCCTGTCCCTGTTACACCTGACCTGTGTAATTTCCCATCAAGTATCATTAAAATTGACTTCACACTATTTTTAAATTGTTTGGCAGGTACTTTGCTTTACACAATCACTCTTGGAGATAGAAGGCATTAAAGAATGTGTCCTGAATTGCAAAATCTTATACATGTCAGATGTAACAGGGACACCAAAATTGGACCCCTAATTTATAGAATGACCCAGATGACAGTGCACTGGTTGCCCACTCTGCTGAAGAGATCCAGAGAATAGTGGATGCTTTCTCCGATGCGTCTAACAAGTTCGGCCTGAAGATCAACATCAAGAAGACGGAAGTGCTGTACCAGCCCAACTCTACAAGAACCCGAGAGGAGGATATCATGGTTGATGGAATCAAGCTGAACTCTGTTCCGGAATTCACCTACCTAGGAAGCACGATATCAAGTGATGGAAATACAGAGGAGGATGGCCAATGCTAGTGCATCTTTCGGTCGACTACGCCGGAGACTCTGGAATAACCACCATGTGTCCATGCGGGTTAAAGGTAAGATCTACCGTGCTATCCACCCTACTTTACGGAGCCGAGACCTGGACAGTGTACAGGCGACAGGTGAAAAAGCTACATGCCTTCATGATGCGACATCTGCGTTCGATCATGAGGGTAACCTGGAAGGACAAAGTGACAAACTATGAAATACTTGATCGGACAGTGCTGCCCTCTATGGAAGATCTTCTGATCAAAAAGAATCTCCGGTGGACTGGACACCTCATGAGGATGTCGTCAGACAGTCTACCAAAACAGATCCTCTACTCCCAACTGAGTTCAGGTCACAGAAAGAGAGGATGCCCTCGTCTTAGATTCAAGGATACCATCAAGAGAAACCTGAAGTTGAGAAACATCAAGACCGACTCATGGACATCACTCTCACAGCAGAGAGCTAAATGGAGAGCGGCGGTCAAGTAATGAAAGCAGTCTTTGTCGCATCGCGACCGACAGCATGATGATGAATTGATGATGTCTTCGTGTTTTGTTCCCAAAAACTATGACATCTGGGTCAGTTTGTGTTACACGTGTTGTTTTAGGCCGTGCAATAAATATCAACTTTGTCCAACAAACCACAAGGGAAACTGACCAGGTAAATGTGGAAGAATTTTGTTTGACGAAACTGGCAACAGCGCAAGATAGCTCAGTTGGTAGAGCACCAGTACGGTGTCTCGTAGGTCGCAGGTTCAAATCCCACTTCGGCCAGTTTTCACTTTGAAAAATTCTTTCACTTAATGCCTTGATAAATTGCTACAAAAGGCCTGTAAATTTGTAATATGTGTAACATGAAAATAAGGAATGTCTTAAAAGTTGGAAAGCCTGGAATATTCCAACAAAGACACTGCCCGTTCAATCAAAAAAACGTGTAGTACCCAGAGACCGGGGACAGCTTTGGAACACTGTGCAATCCTGTATGGGACAAGTCGTTGATGTGTGTGCATGCTCCTTGAACCGCCGCGACACCCCAACGTCTCCCGTAAAATACCGTGCCCAAGGGGTTAATACCCAACTACATGTATTCATGTCCTAAAAATCCTTTTGTATGTAAATGTTTGTTTTCACCTGCTACCATCCCCAGATCTCCTTTGCCGATTACCACCTGTTTCAGTTCTTGGATGCTCAGATTGCCCTCTCTGCGTCGACTTGTCTGGAGGCTTTCCCCGTCATGAAAGCTTACTATGAACGCATCAAGGCTCTGCCCGGCATCAGCAAGTTCCTTGCAAGTGATCTGAACCAAAAGCGTACCTTCAACAATGCAGGTCATTAGTTTGCTAGGCAGGCTTTCAGTTTTTGAATTTGCCATATCCTGACTGAATTAATGGTAAAGAAAGAAACGGTAAATAAACTAGACATTGTGTGTGTCTCTTTTTCTAAAGAGTTGTATCCTCTTTGAGTGAGCCCCACAATGTCGCTTCCCAAGTGGTATCATAAAGTTCGGACAGGTTCCCTGGCTGTACGGCATTATGGGTTTATGATTTCTGACTAGAAACACCCCCCACCCCCCTCCGGAACAAAGACCGCTCTAATTAGGGCAAGAGAGCTAAGTTGGTAGAGAACTAGTACAGTGTTTAAGAGGTAGCAGGTTCAAATCCCACTCCTGTCAGTTTTCTTTGTTTACTTTAAAAATAAAAACAATTGATTTTTCATACAACTTCACTATAGTGTCGATGTCTGTGCTAAGTTTGATTCAGAAGATCTGAGCTCGATTAATGACACAGATTTCATACTAAATATTTGACCTTTAAGTTTATGCCACATGGCGTACAATTTCTTAGGCATACAATTTCACTACAGGAGTTATGTCTCTTCTAAGTTTGATCAAATCTGAGATGTTTCAATGGCCAAATTAAAGTGCCTGTTAACCCCTTGCCACCGGTTGCCGCAATAGCGACGGATTGAAAATTGCCACCTGGCCGGTCAGTTGACATATCTATATTTGTGCCAATCTCTGCAGTTCAATCCATTATTGGGGTATTGTGTACATTATGCTTGGCTGAACAAGCCTCTTGTTTCCGTTGTGCTTGGCTGCACAAGCCGAATTGGTGCTCCGGCGCCCCTCATATGAAATCAGGGGTCAAGGTTAAAGTGTGCACATGTACAAAGTCAATTATGCGTTTTTAACCTAAAATGCAAAACCAAAAAGAAACATCAAGCATTACAAATTGACGAAATAAAGTGCCAATTTACTTTCATGCCTCCTTCCAAATTGTCAGTGCACCCCTAATTGGTGAGTAATGGAATACTTGGATAATTGTATCTTTATAATAATTAGTAAATATTGCTTTAGAATTTGTTGCTTTTCCTAATGATTTTCAAAAAAGCCTAAACTCTCTGAAATAGGGCTGGTAATTTTCGAAGAATTTAGTATTCAATTATTTTAAACTGGGTTTGACTGAATATTCGATACCGGTACGGAGCCAATCAAGTTTTTAACAGGTCAGCTGCAATTGAATGCCATGCCAGTAAAAAGTTGCACGCAAAACACGCCGGTGTTTTATGTGCACACTTGCTGGGTTTTTGCAGTAAATCATTTATAAGTATTGGAGGTTTTACGGGTTGGAACAATAAACCTTCGTCCACAAAAAAATACCGTCCACAAAAATGAGGCATTTGACACTATAAGCGCAGTACCTTTTCTATTAAAATAGCATCAGAGTCGTATCTGTACATGTACTTGCACATTTTTTTCTTGAATATTCGAACCGGCGAAAAGGTATTCAAATATTCGGTTGACGATCAAATATTTGAATATTTGTTATATTCAGGACAGCCCTACTCCCAACTCTGAAAACCTAGAATGTAATTTTTGTTTTCAAAATGGACAGGGATATTAGGACAATGATTTCGACAATGGGTTTCCAAAATTACACCCGACTCTGTTTATAATCATGCAATCACATCTGAAACCTACAAAGGGTTGTTTGATTTAAATCACTCGATTTAAATCAATGATTTAAATCACTCGATTTAAATCAATGATTTAAATCATTGATTTAAATCAATGATTTAAATCAATGATTTAAATCATGATTTAAATCAATGGGAAAAAATCACACAAAAAATCATGTTTTTATTATTAGTTTTGTAATTTTTTTTTAATGTAAAAACAATGTCTGTTTATTCAAACCTGATTTTCATAACTTTAAATCGCTTATACTCGCTCTAAAGGGATGTATAAGGCCAGTTTCCTGAAACAGTGTACTACATTTATCTTGTGTACAATGCATATGATTTTGAAGTAATGTACTACCTACATGTACATGTACGATACGGTATTCATCTCTTACATGTACATAGGTTTAACTCAATGCATGTAAATGCACCTATCAATTGATCCCCCCCCCCCCCCCCCCCCCCCCCCGATCCTGGATCCTTTTGCAAGGCATTTTTTAATCAAAACATAAATCATACATGATAGCATCAACATTCTAATTCCCACCCTATTAAAGGTGGGGGTGTCCCCACCCATTTAGTTTGGGATTGTCACTAGATTTTTGCCCCAGAGGTGGGAATTTTGTCACTTCAAAAGTGACAATCACCACCTCAGAGGGGGGTAGGCCCGAGGAGGGAGGGGTGGGGGAAACAATTGATAGGCGCATAAGCTCAATGTAAATGTGGGCACATAAACATGATTATATAATTGAAAACAAGATAAGAGATGGAAGCTGATTATTAAACCCAACATTGTTTGATTTGCAATCCATTTAAATGTCTTAACCCTAACAGTCCTCAATTCTCAGATGATGATTTTTCACATACCCTAGAGTTTAGGGTAACGGTTTGTACAGTATGCAGTGTTTCCATGCATATATGTTGAGCAACAGAAAACAAATGAACACGATACTTGCTATCAGCTGGTTTGCAACTCATGACGCTTGAAACACTTTATTTTGTATTTGTTTGTTCTATTGTCATCTGTCTTTTCTTGCTCCTATAATAGACTACCAAAGTTTGACCTCAGTTAGCAAGACAACTGGCTCCAAATAAATTAAGATTTCGACTGTTCCTTTGTTAACAGCCAGCCATGCAAACACATTGACACAAAATAAGAAAATAACTCTGGTTCCAAATTGCATTGACGTCATCACTTCGGTACTCTTTAGAGCCAGTTGTCGGTCGCACCAACTGATGTCACACTTCGGTACTCTAAATGCATGAGAAATACTAACACTCACCAGGCACATTCCACATTAAAAGAATGAACACACTTTTTTACACAAAAACTACAAAATATCCTTGCGGAGACATGGCTTTGTTCTTTCTTGTACTCTCTAAATTGCAAAGAGTGAAATTAGGGACTAGACCATTAAGAGTGAAAAATCACTCCGTTTTTAAATTGAATACTCTATAAAAAAGAGCCAATTCAGTCGAGACTCCAGTGAAAATTCGATTTGTTTTCTATTGAATGAATTTCACTCTTAAACGTCTGGTCCCTAGTTTCAGGCTGTGGGAGTGAATTTTTACTCTTTGGAAATAAAAGAGTACTTAAGCATTACCCTAGAGACTTTGTGCATATTAAGTATTTAAGTTTCCTTGAGACATCCTCCTCTTTCAAATTTCCTAGTGGGGGCCTTTCTTGTTTTTGTCCTTTCGGTTTCCACAGGGTATCGAATTTAGACTCTGATAAATTATATATTATATTGGTATTTTAGGGAAGGCACTGTGAACCTATTTTTAATATATATTTTTTGGTACTATATCCTCATTGCATTTATTGTATTCAAGTTATTTTTTGAGAGTTACGAAAAAGAAAATATCTAAAAAGATTATTTAAAAAAATGAAATTGAATTTGTGTTTGTGTTTCTGTAATATACAATCCCACTTTTTGACGTGTTTATTCACAGAGAATCTACTGTTGTCCTTTATGAATCTCATTACGCTGTAGCTGACCAATCGGGATCGAGGAAAGTTTTTGTGTGTGCAAAAGTCATGTTTTAGTCCAAAAACACACTTTCTTGATCACATGTATGTTTTTCAAGTAATTCACGCACATCATTACTTTTATCCAGACATTATTTAATAATAGCATTACATCCCTGTCCATGTCCAGCATATGGAAAAAGTCTATGGCGAACCATGACTTCATAACGAAAAACAAAATGCGCAGTTGATACTGTATGACCTGCTTTTATGCCAAGAATCTTGGAAAAGGCCATGCCATTCTTATATCAGCCGTGCGAAGCATGCTGATATATTGCGGTCCTTCTATATCTTCGTCGTCTTCTTTCTCACCATGAGCTATAAATTGCTATAACTGCCAAACCCTTTGGCCAATTTCAACGAAACTTGGCCCTATTAGCCTTTTAGAGGTATAAGGCGGACACAATAGGAGGGCACTTTTATTTGGGTAAACCTTTTGTATGGCACAAAAGGTATACCCAAATCAAATAGCGCCCGCCATACCTCTAAAAGGCTAATAAACAACTGACCCAAGCTTGATATGTAGTGCACTCTGACCGAGGTCAAAGGTCACCTAGCGGTCACTAGCGGAATAGGCGGATTCAGGATTTTTGCAAAGGGGGGTCCAACTTTAAAAGTGGGGGGGGGGGGGGGGGCATACTGTGCTCCAAACTAATGCGAGCGCGAAGCGCGAAGCCCTTGCGGTTTGGGGCCCGCTGAAGGGCCCCGAAAATGTTTGATTCTAGATGCTCTGTGGTGCGATCTGAGGCAATTTCTGACCACTTAACCAATTTATTTTGGGAACAAAAGAATCATCATTATTAAACACAAGTTTGATTTCCCCAGGAAATAAATGTATTTCTTGCGGTAAGCTTAATTTGTACCAGTAATGTATGAAGCTTTCCCAAAGTCTAGAGAGTCACTGTAAGATTTTTTTAAAGGTTCTTGTGTGTTTGTACGTGATAGTATATTGTAGGCCTCCTATTCCTTGTGTATTTTTGTAGGCTTTTGCTTTTTTTTCGTAGGCCCCCAATTATTTGGTAGGCCCTATGCACAGTGTTTTATGTGCCTATAACTGGATAATCTGGTGCTTGGGGGGGGGGGGGGGGGGTGTTAGTTGTTTGTTTTTCCAAAATGATTCCCGAGTTTAGGTCAGGTCCCCCCCCCCCCCCCTAAAAAATAAAAATAATAATAATAATTAAATTTAAAAATAAAAAAATTAAAAACAACATTTAAAAAGGGGGGGCCAGACCCCCTGGACCCCCCCCCCCTGGATCCGCCCCTGCTAGCGGTCATTTGATTAAAATTTACAAAATGCTTCTCCCACAGTCATCGGATGAAGGCCAAACTTGGTCAGTCGCATCCGTACACCAACAATTGGTCAAGCCTCATAAAAGTGGAACTAAAAGCTGCAAGACGAAGCCAATGCCTGGGTCCTCAATGGATCTGTATAGTACACCATTACGCTCCACCAAGCGCGACCACTCTGATCCATCCCTTGACTTCCACATTTGTACCATCACTATCGATGCAACCCTGACCAGTGTCCCAGTGACTGTCCCACCGACGCCAGGCCTCCTTAAGAGCCTCATCTTGCCGTTGCATTGCGCTCAATTCAGAGTGGGAATATGACGGCAATACTGAAGGTGTCGCCATAGGCACGTCACTGCCAGGTCCAACGACTTTGTCTCCTTTATTGACGGACGGCTCTGGGACTTGTTACGCCGGCCAGCGGTATCTAATTTTTAGATCAAATGGGGCTAACTTGGCAGCCCAGCGCTGCTCTGTAGCGCCAAGTTCAGCTGTCTGTAAGTGCGCAACTGGACTGTTATCAGTCCAGACCACGGTATGTCTACCCCAAAGATACTGTAGCGTCGACCGTGCGTGGGACTCTGGTACACTTGGAAAGAACACTCCGGCACACTTTCGTCAGGTTATAAAGGCTCTAGGCCGTTTATTCGAGCAAAAAACACACACAAGACTTCACACAAAATGGTGGAAGATCGCAACTGTCTGTTGCTAGGGGAAACGGGTCACTGCGCGTGCGCCGCACGGCAACGGGCCTCCCCAGCCGACCAGCAGGGGCTCCGTTGCAACAGCTCCGCTGTGGTACCATGCTGGTGCCCTCCGGCAACAGACCGGCACCGGCGCTACATTGCCCCCTTCGAGGACCTTTGTTCGTCCCTGAACAAACGACTAGCACCGATGACTGGACGCCCAGGAAGGCCCGAGCCGGACGGCGCCCGCAGTGACAACCAAAAACAAACACACACAAAAAACAAAAAGGGGGGGGGGTTACACAAAAGTCCTGGGGGGAAGGGAAAACAGCATCCAGTTTTTAGTTGGTAGGTGGAGGCTGCCGCTGGACTTCCGTCTGTCGGAATAATTCCTCCCAGAAGCGACGTGGTACGTTGTTGGGGTAGCGTGGAGGTGGCGGCGCTCCGGGTGGTAGCAGTCCCCCCAAGGAGGGATGGGCGGACACGGAGGGATCTACGAAGTATTGGCCATACTGCTGCCCCTGGTACGTCTGGAGGAGGTGGACGGGGGCCTCGTAGGTATGGACCACTCGTGTCCGCCCCAGCCGGTGGCCGCGGGCATCCACCCCGTGGGGCGTGTGCTCCAATCGCCACTCCTCCCTGAGGTGTTCGCAGAGGGCCGTCTCCATGTGGGTGCTGGCCTCCCGTGTGATGCTGGGCGTCCGGACGGCCGCGGCTCTGTTCATCCGGAGTTGTCTCCAAGAAGTGCACGCTGGTACCAGCTGGAAGAAGAAGAGGGCGTCCATCCCACTGTGGCAAGGGGGCATCGGGGGGCGCAGAGGGTCTCGGCTGCACCCCGCCCTCCGCTCGGACCGGTCGACCTCTCCTGCCCCGGCGCTGGTTCCAACGGTGTCGTTGGGGGGCCGCCGGGGAGCGTTCCGAGCGGACACGGCTCCCCGGCCCGAAAAGCTGCATGCTCTGGCTGCATTGCCGTAATATACCCGTGATGCATTGCAACGCAATTTTCGCTCGTACCCATTGCCCAAACAGGGCGCCGGGAACGTCTGATGCGCTTTGAGCTCTGATTGGATAGATTTTGAGTGACCAGTGATCTGCTGGAGGTCACCAGTTCCGCATCAGCACAATACGTGCTCAATCATGGCGGCTCAACTGATGTTGGAGGTTGAACGTCAGTAAATAAACTACTCTGCAATGATAAATACGCAAACTTCCAAAATTCAGGAATAGAACCCTCCAAGGTGTTTGAGACACGCTTTAAATCAAAGCTTATTTCATCGGGATTAACCATTGACTTTTGGGAGAAATTTCCATCAAAAGATGAAACCCCCTAAAAGTAGTCCCGTAGCCCATTGCCAGCTTGAAAGATGATGCCTACACTGACGCTCCATTGCAAAATAGAGCACTGTTAGGGCCCAATTTCATCCGAATTTCACAGTAGCCTAATACAAGCTGGCAGTCCTGTGCACGGCTTCCAGCCTTCTCTTTTACAAACCCTCAAGTTGATGGCCCACAAAATGCTCTAAAAGCAGAGAATTTGAGGAGTCGCAAATCGTGATTTGGCCGGTGTCGCATAATATCCGTCTCTTTGAAAAGCCGACTTTAGTGGTTCTACTGCGCATGCCTATATAAGTGAAGATAATTATGCCATAATGGATTTGTCCACCAGATTTCCAGAGGCCATTCCACTGAGGAAGATAACAGCCAAAGTTGTTGTTGAGGCTCTTATGCAGTTTTTCACAAGATATGGTTTACCGAAAGAAGTGCAGTCCGATCAAGGGTCCAACTTCATGTCGGGTGTGTTTCAGGAAGTCCTGCGTGAGCTGGGGATCAAACAGTTGAAATCATATTTATATCACCCGCGCGCGCAGTCTCAAGGAGCTCTGGAGAGGTACCGTCAAACCCTCAAGAATATGATAAGAGCATACTGCGAGGATTTCCCAGAAGATTGGGACAAAGGAATTCCCTTTCTGTTGTTTGCAACTAGGGACTCGCCGAACGAGTCAACCAGTTTTACCCCGTTTGAGTTGGTCTACGGTCATGAGGTGAGGGGGCTTTAAAACTCATCAAGGAGAGGTTTCTAGCAGAGGAGGATGAGACCAATCTGCTCGACTATGTGTCGAACTTCAAGGAGAGGCTGTCCAAAGCATTTTATGTGGCACAAGAACATCTCAAGGTGTCCCAACGGGTCATGAAGACTAGAGCAGACAAGAAATCTAAAGTCCGCATCTTTAAACCTGGCGAAAAAGTGCTGGTGCTGTTTCCTCTGCCTGGCGAGCCCCTTAAAGCGAAGTTTATTGGGCCCCTTGTCAAAAAGAAACTCAATGATGTAAATTACATAGGAGGTACCCCAGATCGAAGAAAGAGCCGAAGAGTTTGTCTTGTGAACATGCTCAAGCGGTACTACGAGCGTGATAATTCTGGCCAACCAGTGGGGTAGCTGTCATTGAGTCAAAACCCGACAGTGACATTTCAGATGATAAAGACGTGGAGTCAAAAACAGCTGAACTTGAGTTTTTGGCTGTTCAGCTTTCAAATTCTGAAATTCTTGCCACCTTGGACGAAATCCTTGGCTATTTGCACCAGGGTTGTTTAAATTAAATTTCTCGATTTGAATAATTGATTTAAATCAATGGAAAAAATAAATAAAATCACTAATAAAAATCACGTTTCGATTTTCTTTATTTCTGTAAATTTTTAATGTAAAAACAAAGTCTGTTATTTAAACCTAACTTTAAATCATTTATACTCACCCTAAAGGGATGTGTGGGGCCAATTTCCTGAAAAATGTATAACATTTATCTTGTGTACAATGCATTCTGTATGTTGGTCATTCTATAAATTTTGGGTCTAATTTTACATCCGACATGTTTAAGACTTTGCAAAGCGCCTTCTATCTCCAAGAATGATTATGTAAAGCAAAGAACATGCCAAACAAGTAAAAATTAGTGTGAAGTGAATTTTAATTATACTTGATGGAAAATTACAGGTCAGGTGAAACCAAACAAATTCACGTTTGAACCCCAAATTCATAGAATGACCCCACATACATGTACATGTGCATTGCCTGTGCACTTCTTACTTTTGGCACATAAACAACTGCCATTAATTAGTTCTTACACTGATACCATGTGAACGATGTCTTAACCCTAACAGTCCTCAATTCTCAGTTGATGATTTTTCACACACCCCATGGGGGTTAGGGTTACGTTTTGTATGCAATCTAGCCTGTTAAATAAACTTTAAACGAAAACAAAACATGTCGCTGTTGGGCGTGATTGGTCGATCGCGTTGCGCTATCGGTCGATTATGACGAATATCTTAGACTTTACTTACCTTTAAAAGACAAATCCTCCAGAGCCGTGAATTAGAAAGAGTGTTTGACTAGTGGCAGCGCGATCGGCCCATAGCGTCATGATCGACCGATTGAGCCCAACACCTACATGGTGATATTTATAGAAACTGCATTTCATTTGTTTACAGTTTTTCTCAGTTGCTTTGATGCACTTCTCGAGACACTATAACCTCTTTCTCAAAACTCAAAATGCAATCCCAAAAACACTGAAAGCATTTCTCACAACACTGTACCACCCGTGCAAAAGCAAATATAACAATCAAAATGCTAACAACAGGCGTCAAAATACACTATAGTCAGTCGATTGCTACATCAATGTAACCAAATGCACAGCTCCTTCTGATCACTGCGTGAACACCGACACCCAAATGGCAAAGTAGTTGCATCAAAACTGGACAGAGTGATAGTGTTGCTGACAATGTAAACAACAAATGGACACACTATATAAGAAAAGACACATTTGTGATGGTGTGTATCTTGAATGTATTACGTTTATTACATATTGTGTAATACATGTACATGTATTGTTGTTTTATTTCTTATTTCTTTATTTATGTATAGTTTTTGGGACAATCGCCCCATTGCCGACAAATGTAGTCAAGCTCCACATGACTCCCATTGGGCATCCATTCTCTCCTCCCTGTTTGGCCAAAGCACTTCATCCACATCGCATCTGATGTGTTGCCTCTGAAGGCACCGAGGGAAAAACCTGTGGGACAACAGATGAAAATGTTATTGCGCTAAACAATAAAGTAATGCTCATTTACACACATTACCCACATCAAATACTAAAGAAATAGATACAACGAACCTTCTGGCATGACGTATCCAACCTTGGCAGTCCTCGATTGAGATATCCCCACAACCAGCATTCATGGCGTCCAGTAGAGATAATTGGTTTTGGGACCAGTGATCATGCACCTTCCACCTCCATGCTGAAAAAATTCTTCAATGGGATTGAGGAAAGGTGAATAGGGTGGAAGGAACTCCCTGAGCATTCGTGGACGGGCAGCAAACCATTCCCCGACAAGAAGGGAGCGGTGGAATGTGACATTATCCCAAATCACGACATAATTTGGCAAGTCAGGATTCACCACTCCCCTCTCATTCTCAGGGATGAGCGCATTGTACAGCCCCCCAAGAAATCCAAAAGACGGGCTGTGTTGTAAGGTCCGATGAGGGGAACATGGTGGATTAATTACGCCGTTGTTAGAGATGGCAGCACACATTGATATGTTCCCCCCACGCTGGCCTGGTACATCAACTGTGGCACGGTGACCGATGATGTTTCTCCCACGTCTTCTGACCTTGTTGAGGTTGAATCCTGCCTCATCCACATACACAAATGTATGTGGGGTGTTATTCGCCTCCAGATCCATCATCCTCTAAAAACGTAAGCACAGCGGTTCACATCAATCCCAAATACAGGACACAATACAATGTAAAGCAACACACTGCACTGTATAACAACAGCACATGCACTGTGTAGGCCACATCCTTAAAGTAGGTCTGCTTATGACACGCATACTATAATACATGTATATGTAAATTGTCAAATCGTCATGATGTACTGCAATGGTGTTATTGACACCAAACATACTGTTCAGACTCATACCTGTACATATTGGAATCTTAGCTGCTTCGCCCTTTCAGAATTTCTTTTAAATGGAACTTTGTAAACTTGTTTCATTGACATCTCGTTCTTCTTGAGGACCCTGTCAATGGTGGAGAGACTCACAGAGCCAATGTTACCAAAGATGCCATTATCAGCTATGACAGCACTCTGGATCTCTCGCAGTCGGATACAATTGTTAGCTTTCACCATGTCGACTATGGCTACCTCTCGTTGAGGTGTGAACATTCGGCCTCTCCCACCAGCGTGGGGCAGTGCTTCAATTCTTTAGATATAAAGGTTACAGTAAAATGAAATGTGTTACAGCGTGCTATTATGACCAATTTTACAGTCAGTACTGTAATATGTAGTACATGTTACTAGTTTTGGTGGCATGGGTGGCTTGTGCGTAAAGCGCTCGCCTCTCACCAATGTGGCCAGGGTTCGATTCCTGGCTGCGGACCATATGTGAGTAGAGTTGTGCGTTGGTTCTCTCCTGTGCCACGAGGGTTTTTCTCCGGGTCCTCCGGCTTTCCTCCCTCTGGAAAAATCAAACACTTTCGATCTCTGGCTGTGCTCCGTGGTCATATATGGGTCGATGTGGCCGGCTGCCAGAGGCGCCTTTACGTGCCAGCGACTCGACCACGTTGTAGCCGCGTCCTTTGCAATTCAGCATCCCAGCTGCGAGTAAGGATGATTAGCCTCCCAAAGTATTATTATTATTATTATGTAGTGTGTTACTATACCGTTATCATTCCTGAACACACGTATTATCGATCGGGTCAGCTGAGGCTGCACTCGTCGACCTGCTTCAGCCATACTTAGGCCATGATTCACTACATGGTCAACAATGGTGGCTCGTATATCATTTGGAACATTCATATTCCTTCCCCTGCCTCTTCCCCTGCCTCTTTCCCTGCCTCCTTCCCTGCCTCCCCGTCCCCTGTGCACTCTTCCTCCTGCCCTACCACCACGCACACGGACACCGTCTCTTGCACGACGCTCGTTGATACCTGCCTCTCGCTCCATTTTACGTAGAACTAGTGCGCTCAGTGGAACCCTTATATACACTTTATGAGTACTGAACATTCAGCATTTCCACCTTGTGTGATGGAATGGACAGCATTATGCTCCGGTAGTGAAGAGCAGTTACTCACTCCCATCGTGCTGGCGTTATCTTTTGTACAAACACAATGCTCATTGTACGTAGTATTTTGCATGCAATGATTTACCCAATGCACAACTGCGGTATTTCGAATGGAAAATGTACAGTCAGTTGAGAAGAAAACAACCTGTTTTGCCTAGAATGTCAACATAGAATGAAAATTGCATCTGTGCTATGGCAAGTGCGTTTAGAGTTTTGCATTTTGTGTGCACACAATGGGAACTGGAAATAGTGGATTGGCCAATTGCTTTCATGATTTGGGGTTTTGAGACGCTGTTAAAAAAATGAGGTATAAGTTTGGGAAAGTGCATTAAAGCGATTGAGAAAAACTGTAATAGTTTTATGCAGAGTTGTAATCAAGTCAATCACAAGTCACCAAAAAGAAACTTCACAATTCTGGTCTCAAGCCATGTAACAAGCTATTCAAACACACTATATAACAAAAGCATTCCTTTGTCATTGGTCATCCCATGTAGCTTGTGAGCTGACTTGTGATTGACTTGTGATCTACCTTTTGATCTGAATTGTGAGTGACTTGATTACAAATCTGGTTGAGTGTGAGGGGGTGGGTTCCTGTTATCAACTTTTATGAGAAATATGCAGTATGATGATAACGCTGTACTTATAATGCCACAGAGATTTTAAGACAAGCTATGTGTTCTAGAATATGATAAATAGAAGGGATTTGACAAGTACTGATTTCCTGAACAATTGCTTGCACTATGGTTATACTTGACTTTTAATTACGGTCATTTAAATTGACATATTTTAGAAAAATGTTTTAAGCAAATGGTACAATGGTAAAACAAATATTAAAAATCGTGATTTTTATCAACCTTGATTTGCACAATGAACAATGGAGAGATTTAGCAAGTCTATACTCCAAAAGTGCGAACAAGTTTGTTCTGACAAGCCAGGCCGTACGTCGATTGCCGTTCATGGTGTTGATGTAGGTAATGCAAGACCTATGAAAACAGGTACCATACCGACTTAACCCTGACAAATTATTAAAGGTTGGGGAAGCGGTTAAGTTCATGATAGAGCATGACATTATAGAACCTAGTCAGAGTTCCAGGAGCTCTCCCATTGTCATGGTACCAAAGCCCGACGGGACACCTAGATTTTGTATTGATTTATATTGAAAAGTCAATGCAGAAACTCAGACTGATTCGCATCCTATCCCTGGGCTGGAAGACTGCATTGATTGAGGCGAAAATTCTGCATTTGTCAGTAAAATAGACTTGTTGAAAGGATATTGGCAAGTGCCCTTGACTGACCGAGCCAAGGAAAATTCGGCGTTTGTGACACCCGATGGTCTGTACCAATGTAAAACGATGCCCTTTGGAATGAAAAACGCCCCGGCTACGTTTCAGAAAATAATGAGTCAAGTCATTGCCGGGCTAGACCATCTGAAACACTTGAGTGCCCTGTTTGACAAGCTTTCTAAAGCAAACCTGGTGGTCAACCTCAAAAAGAGTGAGTTTGTCAAAGCAACAGTGACCTACTTAGGTCATGTGGTCGATCAAGGTTTCAAGCTATTCAAGAGTTTTCCGTATATCACAGGGAAAAGAGAACTGATGAGATTCCTGGGTATGAGTGGATTTTACAGAAAGTTTGTTCCAAACTTCGGCACCATTGCCACTCATTAACTAAACTCAGCAAACTGTTACAGAAAAAAATGTAAGGTTTGTTTGGTCGGACTTATGCCAATGTGTTTTTGAGAAATTGAAAGCCATTCACTAACAAACGAACCAGTTCTGGCTGCGCCAAAGTTTGACAAGGCGTTCAAAATAGCCATTGACGCCAGCGATGTTGGTGTCGGAGCGGTTTTGCTCCAAGTTGATGAGTCGGGCATCGAGCGACCGATCAGTTACTTCTCAAAGAAACTGAATAAATACCAAGCCAAATACTCCACCATCGAAAAAGAGGCATTCGGTCTGGTCCTTATGGACGACTATGCGCCGTTGGCGGCGCAAACGGCTGCGGACCCAAGTAACACTGCCACAAATGCGACGCGTAAATGGCAGCAATGGAATTCCATAGGTCCTTGCCCTACAACACTTTGAAGTGTATGTAACAATTGGTGCTGGGGAGAAAGGGCGGATCCAGAACAACACTTTTTGGGGGGCCAACAAAAATGTTTGGCAATTGTTTTGGGAGGGGCAAAAAAAAAATGTTTTGTGGGTGTTTTTTTTTGGGGGGGGGGGGCATGGCCCCCTTTGCCCCCCCCCCCCCCTGGATCCGCCCTTGCTTGGGAGACGACCATTTATATTGATCATAACCCACTTGTGTGTTTAGAGAAATTCAAGACCGCCCCCCCCCCCATAAATAATGGTCGCCCCCCCAGTCGCCCCCCCCCCCCCGCTGCAAACGCAGAAAATAGTAGCATTATAAAGACAAATCACTATGAGCGCCCCCCCCCCCCCACTCGTCCCCCCCCCTATATGGAGACACCCTGGCTACGCCGCTGCCAACCCCCCCCCCCCCCCCCCCCCATGGAGACATCCCATGGCTACGCTGCTGCAAGAACCAAATATTATTTCGATGGAGTTTGATTTTGCAACCATATCCACTCAAAATTACTCATATTGCTGAAAAGAGCAATGTTTTGGCTGTTGAGTCCAGAGTTTAAAAGTTTGTACTTAATCACATTGATTTCTTTGTTGTAAGACCAAAAAGGAATTTTAAACACAATACTTCTGTTTATTACTGTAAGAAGTCTTAGCCAGACATATTTTCTTTTTATTAAGCGAAAATTTCCTCTGTAAATTGTCTTTCTTTATGGGGGGAGATCGATGTACACAAAGTAAATGTAATCAGTGTGATCTTGTTTGATTTCTTTGTTGCATCTGAGAAAATTCAGATTTTGTTTGTAATTTATATTTAAATACTTAGTTGGTAGAGCGGTACGGTAACCCGGGGGTCGCTGGTTCGAATCCCGCTCCAGCCAGTTTCTTTGTTCACTTTGAAAATGTATTCAAATTTACCTAGTCAGTTTCCCTTGTGGATTGTTTGACAAATTATAAGTTAAAAAGTCATATCCTCATTGAGTGATGTCGCTTCCCAGGTTGTATCGTAAAAGTTGGGTGTGATCCCTGGTTATACGGCATTCTGGGTTAATGACTTCTGACTAGCGCCCACCCGAACAAAGATACTGACAATTTGGGAGACCGCCAACATAGGGAAAGATAGCTCAGTTGGTAGAGCGCCGTTACGGTAACCCGGAGGTCGCAGGTTCGAATCCCGCTCCTGCCAGTTTCTTTGAAAATCAATTTAAAGATAACACTTTAGTTTAATTCCAACTCTGAATATTTTTGGCAAGAATTTAAGAATAACATTTCAGAACACTTGCCAAAACTTATTGTGTAGAAAAGCGTTGCATATTTTGTACTTATCTAGTGTGCTAGCCTTGACAAGTTAAGCCTGTATGATCGCAGGGACGGATCTAGGTTTTAACTAAGGGGGGGGGGGGGGGGGTGTTACCTGAGGTGATTGGCCGGCACGCCTTGCTGCTAGGGGGGTCCGAGGCATTAAACCCGTAAAGCATGCCCCCTGGAAAAATTTCACTGGGCAGCCCAAAGGGGGGGGGGGGTTTAAACCCCCAACCCCCCCCCCCCCCCCCCCTAGATCCGCCACTGGATCGTTGCCACTCATCAAATTTGAAATTCCCAAGATTTATCCAGTAAAATTCTTAAGAATTCCCAAGGCAATGGAAAACACTGTACAGATATTCATTTAACAGAGCACCGGCTGAAGCACTTTTCTATGGTGTACTATTTACGACACATCGCTTTGCCTCTTCCATACGCGACGCGACTATACGACGCGACGGCACGACGGCTGCGTTGCATCGTGCCGTCGCGTCGTGCCGTCGCTTCTTTCCCATTACTTCTGGCGTCGCGTCGTGCGTCGCGTCGTGCCGTCGTGCCGTCGCGTCGTTTTTTTCTAGCTTGCAGGTTTTCTTTCCTCAACGTCGCCCCTTCCGTCGCCCATCGCGTCGTACCGTCGTGCGTCGCGTTGTGCGTCGCGTCGTGTGTCGCGTCGTGCGTCGCGTCGTGCTCGCGTCGTGCGTCGCGTCGTGCTCGCGTCGTGTTTCGCGTCGTGTTTCGCGTCGTGTTTTGCTTCGTGTTTCGCTTCGTGTTTCGCGTGGAGTAGTCCGGTCATGCTATTGTGAACATGCGCAGTTGAAATACCGAACTGGCTCACAGAATAACATTTGCCGTTTGGTTTTCTTTTATATAGTGCTAAATGACTGGCCTGCAAAGCGATCCTGGAAACGGGAGATTATGTCCCCACCATATATAATTATAGTTTTGGCGGACAACTAATAATGGGCGAATCCCACCCCTTAAAAAGGATTCGTTAAACGTAATGCATTTGGCAATTTTTTTATCAAAATCCAAGAACTATAGGTTCCGGTATAAGTTGGTCCATTTTTAGCATCACCATTGCAATATCTGGTTGTTGATAATAAAAGAAATATACGAATTATGGTGATGAGCCTTGTTCAAACCACATGCCTAACAATATACACGCCTTTACGGGGTCCGCCCGATAGTCCGAAGGTTCGATTGTCCGAAGGTTTATTGATCCAAAGGTTCGATATTCCGAACGTACAAATTCCCCATATGAGGGGGTTCGATAGTCCGAAAATGAAATAAGGTTCGTTAACGGAACATTTGATGCAATAGTCCGAAGGTTCATTAGTCCGAACGGCCTACAATCCGAAGGTTCATTTATCTGAAGGTTCAGTAATCCGAACTTAGAATAATTAGTCCGAAGGTTCAAAAGTCAGAAACTAAAATAAGGTTCAATAGTCCGAAGGTTCATAAAGGCACACAAAGTTCGATAGTCCGAATTGACAATAAGGTCCGATAGTCCGAACTATCGAACCCTATCGTCTATTCCGAATCGAACCTTCGGATTATTTAACCTTATTCTCTTTTCGGACTATTGGGCCCTTCGGACTATCGAACCTTCGGACCATTACAAACCTTCGGATTAATAACCCTTCGGACTAAAGAACCTTCGGACAATCGGGCTGTCACCGTCCCCTCCCCCCCCCCCCCCCAAGGGCGGATCCAGAACACAATTTTGGGAGGGGCCAACACATTTTTTTGCTGAGTTTTGTGGGTGGGTGTACGCAGTGGCTGCCTTTTTGCGACGTCAGTTTTTTTTTGGGGGGGGGGGGGAATGGGCCCCCTTTGGCCCCCCCTGGATCCGCCCTTCCACCCCCCCCCACCCACCAACCTTGACGAGAAATGGAAACCGCTCATAACGTGTAGTTTTATTGTAACTTTGTTTTACGCCGTTTATGTAAACCCGTGCACACGGCAACTTTGTTTCAACATTTATAAACCTTTACAGTCAGTGGCGTATCCAGCGGAAGGGGGGGGGGGGACTTGCCCCCCTGGCGGCATTTGAAGCGTCATAAAAAAAAAAAAAATAGTGTTTTAAAACGATTTTAAGACGGTTCAGACGTTGTTTGCCCTTCCTGGCACAAAAAACTGGATACGCTGCTGTTTACAGTGAGTTACACTTTTTCACCGTTGGTGGCGCCATTTAACCACTTTGTTTTGTTCTTACGCATAGGCAAAATAAGACATGTGGTTTCTGCTTTTCTGGTTTGCAACTTTAGGCGAAGGCTCCTAAAAAAAAAAAACATGGCCACGAGCAGGAAAGGGGGGGGGGGGGGTTGAAACCCCCCCCCCCCCCCCCCCCCCAGACCCGCGCCTTGTATAGCACAAAACCCTTGCCAGCATCCGAACCGTACCAATGAGCGCATGTTTGAAGTGCCCATTGCATTAGCCTTTTAGAGGTATGGCGGACACAATAGGAGAGCGTTATTTGATTTGGGTAAAACCTGTGTATTTATACCCAAATAATATAGCGCCCTCCTATTGTGTCCGCCATACCTCTAAAAGGCTAATGATACTCAGGAACGAAATATTTTCTCTCTTTTCAAAATTTATTTTGTCCCGCCAGACACCGCTGTTATCGCAGTACCGTTGTTGATTCTGTAGATTGTTTGCTACGAAAATTGGGAAAAAACAAACAGAATTCGAGCAAAATCTTCTTTTTACACATTTCAAATACACAGCTCAGGCCTTTTGTTCACCGCGCGGTTAAGCGCATGCGCGCATAAATTTTAATTTATTAGCGGGTTATTCTGTTCGGTATTTCAACTGCGCATGTTCACAATAGCATGACCGGACTACTCCACGCAAAACACGAAGCGAAACACGAAGCGAAACACGAAGCGAAACACGACGCGAAACACGACGCGAAACACGACGCGAAACACGACGCGAAACACGACGCGAAACACGACGCGACGCACGACGCGACGCACGACGCGAGCACGACGCGACGCACGACGCGAGCACGACGCGACGCACGACGCGACACACGACGCGACGCACGACGCGACGCACGACGGTACGACGCGATGGGCGACGGAAGGGGCGACGTTGAGGAAAGAAAACCTGCAAGCTAGAAAAAAACGACGCGACGGCACGACGGCACGACGCGACGCACGACGCGACGCCAGAAGTAATGGGAAAGAAGCGACGGCACGACGCGACGGCACGATGCAACGCAGCCGTCGTGCCGTCGCGTCGTATAGTCGCGTCGCGTATGGAAGAGGCAAAGCGATGTGTCGTAAATAGTACACCATACTTTTCGCATGTGCAATCCATATTTTTCCAACCAAAATTCCCAAGATCTTGGGAAAAATCCCAAGTAATGGCCACAGTAAAAACATAGTGCTGCAAAGTTGGTCTATATTTATCAAGAGAGGGCGCCATACGCATCGCGCCCACAGACCTACGTTTACATTTAGGGATTTTCCCAGCTGATGTAAAATGAGAAATTCTAACTAATTAGTTTACCACGTTTACATCATCCACATATCTCATATCGGCAGTTGTTTAATATCGAGCTATTTAGTATTTGAGATTGATCTCTGGTTTCGAGGTAAGGCTTGAATCAGCAGGACGAGTGTTGCTCATTGCTACTGCTAGGTTAATGCACTGCCACTGTGGGCACGTATGTAAATTGTGTAACGTAGCCCTGGCCTGGTCTACCGACCCTTTTATCGCCTTTTTTATAAACCTTTTCGACATTCTCACAAAGGCAGCATCATCATGGGAACTGCATCACCCTTTAATAACTGGCATTAGAAGAGCAAGCACAAAATTAGAACGGACGTGATTGGTCTGGTTATTATTTTCCTTATGTTCCATGCAAAGATATGTGAAAAGGGCATCGCTCATCACAGATATTTAGCATAAAATCAATTAATATTCGGACTGGTTCACAGTGCCATGGTTTGTGTATAAATTAGTAATTACATATGGTTTGTTTGGCCTCCAAACCCACAATGCATATACACTATACATCATTGAGAATGTCGAAAAGGTTTATGAACATTTGAACATGATCTGGCGAGAGTATATTACTGGTGATTGTGGAGTTTAGGACAACCTCAGATAAGACAATGTTCTTTATACTGACCCAGTTTTTTCCAATTTTTGAAGTGTATTTTCATGATTTTGGGAGAAAACACAAATTTCTTACCTGGTTTTCCCAGTGGCGCGCGAGCATGCAAATCAGCACTTACACTCACACTGACACCTACGACCTAGCCCTAGAACTATGGGGTTCTCGACAGGAACCCCATAGAAAGAAGCCTATTTTTTCCATATGCTAGGAGTACAGCAATGAACAAAATGGACAGAATGGATGCCGCTACAACTTCATGACATCATGATGAATTGAACGGAATTTTCACTTTTCATCCAGGTCATAAGGCCAAGTAAAACAAAAACACCAGTTGATCGTCCCTCCCCGCATCCTTTTTTGAAGCTGCATCCTTTTTTTGTTTATTTTGTTTATTTTTTTTTTTATTTTCTCTCCATAAAAGCTTGAAAAGAACATAGATGCATTTACAATTGGTTACTTAATAGAATACATGTATAGAACACTGTTTAACTTGGATATTTTGACTCGACTTAGGCCAAGTAAAAAAAAATACCACTGAGTTGATCGTCCAGGTTTTTCAAAAAAGAAGGATTGGGGCCTTTTTATTTGTTATTTGTTATTTTTTTCCAAGATGGCAGCCAAGCATTTAAATTAAAAATGGTCACCAAATTTTCAGTTCAAAATAACCGCCAGCTTTTTATTAGCTGTTCTACTAGTACATGTAAAGCCCGGTTCATACTTCATGCGAATGCGAATGCGAATGCGAAGTGAATTTCATGACGTCAACAATTGAAGTTTCATTGTGACGTTCTCCGTTACCTTGACGAATTCGCTTCGCATACGTATTCGCATGAAATATGAACCGGGCTTTAGTTGAGTCCAAATTTGTGACTTAATTAATTAGTATCTCAAAAACTTTCCAAAACCTTTCCAAGACAAGTGAATGTGTGCCAGGGGAGATGGGACGTACCATGAAACACATAGGCCTACCATTAAACACAATGATGGTTGGCCGACCATCATTGGAAAAAACTGACCTTTTTTTGTCAAATACTGCCCCAATTTACCAAATTTAGTTTGTCCACATTTCGTTAGCAATAGGCCTACATCTGTGAACATGTGCAAGCCAGCAAGTCTGGTTCCTGACCTGACAATTCCCCGATATCTATAATTGCTCCATTTTGTTTGAAGTAGGTTCAAGAAACCAAATTACAAAAAGAAACACGTCATTCCAATCACAATTGCTATAAAGAATGTGTACTAATCCTAACATTCGTCCATTTGAGCAAAAGCAAAGAGGTCTGTTGAGAAAAAAAAGTTAAGGAGGACATTTTTTGACACTAGACATTTACAATGTGCGTCTGTCTTTTGGATTGCATGAAAAGGCTTTAAAATCTTTTGGAACTGAAGAGTGTGGCCAAGCCAGTCATCATGGCAGCTCCACAAGAGAGTCGACCTTATCAAGCTCAACCGTATCATCCATCTCAAAATGAAAGAATGGTGAGTTTCTCTGTTCGGTATTTCATTTTTATTAGGCATGTGATTCCTAAACGTTTTTACACGTATGTAGGGCTGCCCCGAATATGCGCAATATTCAAATATTCGATCGTCAACCGAATATTCAAATACCTTTTTGCACGTTCAAAGTGTATGTATATACATGCAAATACGACTCTGATGCTATTTTAATAGAAAAATTGCGGCACTAGCAGTGTCAAATGCTGCATTTTTGTCAATGGTAACTTTTTGTTGACGGAGGTTTATTATTCCCGTCCGTAAAACCCTTGATACAACAGGGGCATGCAAAAATATGCCATTTGAACGGTCCATAATATCAATCGCCATACGTAAAATACCGGCGTGCTTTTACGTGCAATTTTTCTTTACCAGTGCGGCATGCACTAAAAAACTTGATCGGCGAGTATCGAATATACGAATATTCTGTCAAACCCAGTTTCGAATATTCGAATACTAAATTATTTAAATACTAAATTATTCGAATACTAAATTATTCGAAAATGAACAGCCCTAATGGGGATATGGCTAAAACAAAAGGAATGTTGTCATCACAATAACTAGATAGAGCTACAATCCCGGCCAAATCTTGTTGGGGCCCCCGACCCCCCTGCCCCCGGTCAATGTTGGCTCTCATTGCGCGGAATGCGCTCCGGCTTGATATTACAACATTGAGCCGGGGCGCGGGGGAGGGTATGTTTATCATCACGTGGCCCAAGAATTTTTGCCGGGATTGTCTGAAAGTTCGCCTAGTTTATCTATAAAGAGTTGAAAACACGCAAAATCAACTTTTGAACCCAAATAGTATAAATTGCCTGATTATAGCGCCCCCAACGGTGATCCCCGTCTAAACATTGAATGCTATTTTAGTGATTATGTCCAACTAATTAGGTTGTCATAATTTGTTTTGACCGTTCGGACAACCAACTAGACATTAATTACGGATGAAATACGATTGTTTTCACACCAAGTTGAAAAATATCATCCAACGCCCTACAGTTGGCACTTGTTAAAAGTTGTGGACGTCATCATTGCGCTTTTCCTGAACTGAACATTTGTGGCCTGTTTCCTGAAAATCGCTTGTGAACTTGGGAAAACACGGGGGGGGGGGGGCAGGAGCAGGAGGTGCCCCTTCCCGGTCTACGTACGTACCAAACTAAGCCCGGTCCGGATAGGGTTAACAGAATGACGATTCCTGGCTGTAATGCGCTTGCGCCAGCACTTGTTTTGCAGTGCGCATCGTACACAATGTACCATGACGATTAGCCATGACATTTTGTCAAATAACTTCACAAAATAAAGAACATTTTTGTTAAACGCGAAAAGCGCATAACGCTACACAAACATACAAGCCTCTTCCATTTTGTTCAACTACAATGTACCTCATTCCGTGAATTGTCCGAAAATTCAACGGTTAACCCTCGAAACTAAAATAATAATGAAATGACTGACTCTCTATTGGTGGCGAGGGTTAACCGTTGAGTTTTCCGACAAATCACGCAATGAGACGGCTGAAAAACTTGAAGAGGCTTGTAGGTGGTTTGTGTAGCGTAATGCGCTTTTCGCGTAGAACAAAAATGTCTTTTGTAAAGTTATTTGACAAAATGGCATGGTTATTCGTCATGGTACATCGTGTACGATGCGCACTACAAAACAATTGGGATCATCTGTTTCCGGAAATTGAACGGTCAATAAAGCCTCTTGGCATGTGTGACTCACATGGTCTAGTGGTTTGGACATGTACATTCAAATGCTAGAGTTGTAGGTTCGAATCCAACCCGAAAAAATTACTTTTATTTTCTTCTATTTCTTTTAATTACTCCTCACTCGGAAAGCAATGACCATCCATTGCTTCTCACACTTGGGTCTTCTTTAATGGTTTTTATTTATTTTTTTTAGAAAGAAAATTTCAGACAATCCCGGCCAAATCTTGTTGGGCCCCCGACCCCCCTGCCCCCGGTCAATTGTTGGCTCTCATTGCGCGGAATGCGCTCCGGCTTGATATTACAACATTGAGCCGGGGCGCGGGGGAGGGTATGTTTATCATCACGTGGCCCAAGAATTTTGGCCGGGATTGTAGACTTGATGTAGTGGTCATGGTGTGAAGCCATAGGAGTGGTCATGAGAGTGGGGCATTTGTGTTTGTCACCTCATTCTTTGGTTATTCAGCAGCACGGTAGAGGGAGGGAACGTCCTAGTAAGATCCAAGGAGCATGGGCACAAGGTGGGCCACGAGGAAGGGGGCGAGGAAGGGCAAGGGGCAGAGGTCAACCTAGCAGAGTACAAGAGTACCAGCCTTTCATGCCAGAAAAATTACTCAACGATGTGAAAGGCAGCCTGGGTCCAGGCCCTCGACCCCCAGGCAGGTTCCAAGGCACCCCGAGTTATGGGCCCCAAGGACCATATCCCCCTGGTGCTTTCGTGATGAAGGAGCAAAGTGGGGGTGCTTATCCATGCCATTGTCCTGGAGATTTGCAGTGTGGACAAATGTCTACTCTTCAGAGCTGCTTCGGGCAACCGCAGAATATGGGGAGGGAGTTTGTTTTTAAACAACCTGATGAAGATTTCTCTGTACCGAAGGTGACAGAACCAAGGATGATAGAGTAAGACTCAGCAGTAGCATTAGTAATATTATTTCAACCTTTTGGCCGCAGCATTAGGGGTGTGCATTTACAGGTAGTACAGGAATCATGTCGGCCTAGTAACTGATTGAAAAAATGGATGTTGAATTTGTGACCTTTTAGATCCCAATTCCAATTCATGGACTTCTGGGAGTTTATTTCGACTCCATTATTAGGCGTTATTTTGTCAAAATGTTGGTTGGTTAGGATTGGTTTTAGTGCTGTTCTTATGTTATTTTGTACGATGGAGTTCCTTGTATGAAGATAAAACAAAAATGGTCTGCTCTTGCATAAACTGTTGGAAGGAATTTTTTTGGAGTTGAAAAACCACCACCTTCTTTTCGCTTGCAAAGAAAACCAGAGTGTGCCTGTAGATCACATTTGGATTTTTGTAGCACATAGTGATATTCAGTGAACTGGCCAGCTATTGCATGTTTACTTTAACCATAATACATGCACATTATTGTTAACCTATTCGTTTATTAACATTTCCTAATTTTATAGAAAAGATGGAGAGTATGACATCAGCTTCAAACCAACTGGTGCATCAAAGTAAGTACTACAGTGAATGATATTTTAATTGTTGAATGGGCCCATATCCGGAGAAGGATTTTTGTTCTGACAGAATTTGTCTTTAAGACTTGTATGACTTCTGAAGAGGATTTTAATTAAGTCTGACTTGAGAAGTGAGCCAAGACGAATAATGGCTCAGACTAGGACTTGACCAGTTGGAGTTGGACTTGATCTTGTTGTTTGTGACCCGGACTCGACAACAAAGTATTCCCTCTTTAAAATGTACCAACAAATAAATAGTAAAATGTCTAATATTGTTGCCTAAAGTCCGGTTCATACTTCATGCGAATGCAAATGCAAAATGAATTTAACGTCGTAAAAGATTTGCAGCAAAGATTCACACAAGTTGAAATGTGTTCTACATTGTGAATTGCCAGTCCGAATATTTGGCATGGACATAAATTCGCTTCACATTCATGTGAAGTATGAACCAGGGGTAATTAAGTCTTTTCAATTTGTTATTACCCCTGTACTTGTTCAAGTAAAGTTATACAATTCTATGCATGTATCTCACATCCCATTTTGACATTACATGATTGCAAATGCATGCAACTTAAGCAGCCATATTCTGGAAAATGTGATGTGATCTGGGAAAACCCTTCAACTGTCGCCAAACCTGCATTGAAGATAATGGCACAATATAGTCCCCTAGATTTTTGTTGTTGACAATTGTGACCCGCTCTGCAAAAAGGGCACATAAGTCGCTGTATGCTTTTACAAGTTATGGGCCGTTCAATGTGAAGAGGGTGAAAAATTCTTCAAACAAGTGATTTTGAAGGGAGGGAATTTGTTGCATCTTTGATACCTATATTATTCTATTTCATAACCAAAATCTTTGATTTCAGTGAGTAAAGTTGGAAAAGGAATGTGTTTTTGTCGAGTGCGTCCATCTATTGCTTTGCTTTTTGTTTTTTTAATTGGCTTGTTTCTCCTCAAGTCATTTCAAGAAATTCCTGAAAACAAACATGCAAATTTCCAAATATCTCGTGATTGCAAAATGCTAGAGACCTCAGACATATACCATATGAAAGCTTATAAAATGGCCTTTCCAGCTATATATAAAACACTATTTTCAAATTTTGCAACATAAGTGCCCTTTTTGCAGAGCGGGTCACAATTTGAGTTTCTGCTACCCATAAAATTATTAATATCTAAATTTTCATTCCTGAAAATATTAACTAAAAATTCCATCATTTTAAATGTAACAATTTGCAATCTTTCAGTCACTTTTTGTGCAAACTCAATGCTTTACACAGAAGTTTAAAGCTTGATGTCTCAAAATGAAGTCAGCTGGTTTTCTTAAATTCCTGACAGCATAACTTAAATTACAGACATCCTAGAACCATGAATCAAACAGTTTTGAAAAGAACACAGTGTCTTCATTAATGTTATGCATATAACACAAGAATGATCAATTTCACCATGTGAAGGGTTTTCCCAGATCACATCACAAATTTCAAGGAAACTTTTTCAATTCTGTTTTGTAAAGTAATGTCCATATAGACCATAAAAAATGCTGTTCAGGAAAATGTTGTCCTTTCACAGGGTGCAGCTGATTAAGCATTTCCTAGATGTGGAATATGCCAATGAGGCCTTCTGGCAACTTAATAAAGAAATCCGTTGGAAACAGCAAACGAACAAGAACAGAGCTGGTATGTAATCCTGTACGGTCGCTTTCCTCTTATTTGTTTAGTGCCAAACATTTCTACGCAACTCGGAGGAAATGAAAAACTGTTGCCGCATTTACCACGCCTATGTGTCCATAAACTGCACAGAAAGTTTTACTCCATTATATATTGTTGCCTTTGTCCAAATATTCTATGGCCCGAGTTCCTTAATTTTCTGAATAGACTAAATCTATTTCGGATATCAATGTTAAATCAGTGGGCATCATTGCAGAATGGCAAGGTTCCTAAATGCCAATCAAAGCAACACAAAAATGCACGTGGATGAATACGGCTATCTGGAAATAGTACAAACTGAAGCGATTTTTTTTCTTTTCAGTTTTCACGGCACATGCAAATAAATTTCAACATATGTTACAAGCTTATAAAATTCACATGGTTTTTAACCAAATTATGATGTGCTAAAATGTCAGGGAATTATCTAGTAAACAATAGTGCACATCTGAAATTAGGTCAATTTTAACCACCACGGAAGGACATTTATTGACAAAATTTACACATTTAAAAGAGAGATAGTGAAACCGGACGTCACTTTAAGTGTCAGTATTCAAAGTGAAGTAGATAAAGAAAGGTTGGAAATTTGAATCTATTTGGAAGTCAGAAAAATATGGTTCTAGGGAAGTGACTGCACTACACGTGGCTTGTTGGTAATTTTCTTTTTGAAAAGAGTTCAGAAAAAGAGTTCAGCACATCCATAAGTTATTTTTCAGGAATGCCAGAAAACAATCTGTTATGTGTGCAACTTCCCTCTTATTATCCAGGAGAAGACTATCAAGAGCCACGCCTTGTTTGTTGGTATGGGGAACACCCATATGCCTACTCCAAAGTGAAGATGGAAGCCAATGAGGAGGTATGATCTGAAAGATGTACTGCTACATATTGTCAAAAAATGTTATGCAAGCTGGCCCCAAACAAGGCTAAATGGCACTCGAGGAACGAGGCTACAGAAAGAAAAAGATTCAAAAGCCCTGTCCGCACTGGACTTATTTTGGTAAAACTTACCGAGACGATGGGTACTTTCCCATTTTAAGTCCAGTGCGGACAGCCAGGATGTTTTCCTCTCAGTTACTTTTCCCGAGTCCAGCGGTTACTTCTACCGGGCAACTACACATCAGCTGCCCAGGAAAACTGACCAGGTAACTTTTCCCGAGACGATAATTCCAGTGCGGACAGTGCGAGTCGGTAAAAGTTGCTCAGGAAAGCGTACATCCGGCCCGAGCGCGAGGTCATGCTACACTGGGACACCATGCATGCGCTTTGCATCGTTTCACTGCGGTGCGGTGCACGTGGCAAGTATCCAAATTCCAGTGCGTTATTCCTTTTTTTGGTCGCAACCATGGCAGATTTTATTATTGATACAGTCAGAAGTTTGATTGGTGCTAATCGACACATCACCCGGAAAAATGAAAAGGCACACGTGATTTGGGTCAATCGCGTCAATGTAGAAAGGTCACGCAAAGCGCCCTCATGAGTCCTTATATTGACAGCTCGGTTACTTCTACCACGGTCTCGGTAAAATTTTCCTGTGTCGAAAGTCCAAGTGCGGACAGTGGTCACATTTGACCATTTTTCATTTTACCATCGTCTCGGTAAAACTTCCACAAAAAAAGTCCAGTGCGGACACGGCTCAAGATGCAGAAGGTAGAAATTGAGATTACTCTTGAACCAGAAAAGATCATCAGGTGAAGGGAAACATGCACCAGGTAAAGAATTCCACTGAGATACAGAACGAGGAAAGAAGCTTTTGGCGTAGCTTTTCGTTCTACATCTATAGGTACAGCTGAAGTACATTGGTGGGAACAGGCGGAAAGCCAAGTTTCACACCCAAACACCCCAACTGGAGGAAACAAGTTGGACAAACCGGCGGACTATTTGCAATGAAAATATCTTGAGAACAGACTAAGAGTAGCAACAGATCTCCGGTGAAGGAGTACTTCTATAAAAGATGAGCCATCTTCCCCAAACAAATTAACAAAGCACTTCTGTATTCTATCTAATAAAGATAAGTGACAAGCAGAAGCACCAACCCAGATGTGGGAACAGTACTCCACTTAATAAGAGGATGTATACCGGTAGTTGTCTTTTACAAGAAAAGTATATTATGGAAGTAGAGCTTGATAAACGCAACCAAGATCACATGGAAGCATTCTTTGCAATAGTCCCAGCTAAGATTGCAACAAATCAGCCATAGATCAGAGGGGGGAAACTGTCTCTTTATCAACCGATTCAACTAGTAATACTCAATTCATTTGCAATTTTAAACAACTGCATGTACATTGTAATGTATCATTTTCTGCTATGAAATTTTTTATCTATTAAATGCATAAATGGGTGGGGTGTGAGCGTTTACACGTAGCTACATGCATGTATCTGAACTAGCTTGAATGCGGCCATGATAGGGGCCTTCCACACCTGCACACTATGCTTTGTATGACTGCAAGCATTGAGTGTAGTCATCCAAACTTTGAGTTGACAAAAGGCCAAAAAGGTTGATTCTCTATGTTTCATGGCGTCAAATTCGCTTCGCATTCGCGTGAAGTATAAACCGGCCTTCAGTCATACCTTTACATTTTAAAGATCCAAATATTTTGTGTCCTTGAATTAAACAGGTTTTCTGTATCACAGATAGAGAACTTGAGACTTTGCTCATGAGTGAATTAGACATATCAGAACTAATGTTGAAAACGTTGAATGATAACTGAACTCAAAATTCCATCTTCACATTGATTACACGGTACCTACTGCTGCATTGGATTCGAATTGGCCGGCCGACCCCGGCAAGCTCGGTGGTCGAGTGGTTAAAACGTCTGCACTAGTAAGCAGGAAGTCGTGGGTTCAAATCCTGCCCGAGTAAGCCTGTGAATTTTTTCACACAGGCTCTCGGAAAGCACCGAGTATAGAGTGCTTCATACATTATGTCGGGATAGGGCCAAAAAAGAGAAAAATCTCTGTTTTAATTGACATCATAATCCTCAACGGCAACAAGAAATTCCATCTTCACAACTGAACTCAATTTTTCCATTAACAGTGGCCCCCTGTGCTGAAGGAATTGAAGGAGAAAATAGAGGAGAAAACTTCATTCACTTTCAACTCGGTGCTTGCTAACAAGTATCGCAGTGGGAAAGATGGCGTGGCATGGCACAGTGACGATGAGTACGGACTGAGAGAGCAACCCAAAATTGCTTCGTTGTCACTTGGTGAAACAAGAATGTTTGAAATGCGCAAGAAACCCCCAAAGGTTGGTTCACCTTCGCTATGAAGTAGTTGCATACCCTTGAAAACTGTAGCGGCTCATGTCAATTTTAACCCTTTGAAGCTGGATGACGGCTACAGCTACAAAAATAAATCAGTGCCACCAGGCCGGATGACGTCTATACACGCCATTTTCTGCAGTTTTAATCCATTGTTAGATTATTGTGTCTGTTTCGCTTGGCTGCACAGGCCGTCCAGCAGTGATGTAGTCGAGGCCATCAGATCACAAGGCCACACAAGACCCTGCAAGGCCAGCACAAGACCTTCAGTCTTAATTCAAGTCTCGAGCTATTCAACTGTAATAAAAGCATTCCTTTGTCATGGTTTATGCCTGTTACTGTGCCTGTTGCAAGCTGGCCTTGTGATGGCCTCGACTACATCACTGCCGCCCAGGCACCCTGGCGCCTCACTATAAATAACCGACTTCAAGGAACATGTACATGTTAACAAAATTAGGCCAAACTCAACTCAACCCATTATAAGGAAAACACAAAACAAATCATGCGAATGTTGTGCTCTGTGGAGAGAGCATCCGTAAAATACAAAGTTCCTTTTTTTTCTTGTAGTTTGTTGATAGAGTACCGAAGTCTGACGTCAGTTGGAATGACAACTGGCTCCAAACAAATGGAGATTTCGACTGTTCCTTTGTTAACAGCCAGTCATCATGCAAACACATTGATGCAAAATAACAGAAGTATTCTGGTTCCAAATTGCATTGACGTCATCACTTCGGTACTGTTACAAGTTAAAAAGTGGTATCCTCATTGAGTGATCCCCACATGTACTAGTGTCGCCTCCTATATCGTAAAGTTGGGGTGTCATCCCTGGGTATATGACTTTAGACTAGTGTCGACTGAATAAAGATACAGACCAATGTGAGCTAGACCGCCAACGTGCGGGGAAGACAGCTCAGTGGGTAGAGTACCTGTGTGCTAATTTGGAGGATGCTGGTTCAAAAATCCCGCTGTAGTTAATTTTCTTTGTTCACTCTGAAAGTTTATCACCATTACCTATAGTCCCTTTTGGTGTGTAACTTTGAGGATATTAAAAATAAAGGGATTTAAAGGTAGTATGCAACATTTGCAAACATCAAATAAGACGCCATACCGTACTAGACTGTAAGTAAATAGCAGTCTCAAGCATCCTGTGAAATCATGGCACCTGGCATGGTGTGCTGTCGTTTTTTGTCTCGCCTGAACAAAGTTCAGAAAGAGACTATGCAATCACTATTTCTGTACGTAGTCCGTATATGTGTCATTTTGGTTAAAGTTTCGACAAATTGGTCTTATACGCAAATTTGAAGTCCAATTGCAATCAAACTTGGGTCATGCATTCAATAGTGCAACCTCTGTATGATGCTCGTGTCAAAGGTCAAGTACTGATGAGGTCAAAAGTCATTTAAGGGTCAAGTTGTAAAATAGGTTGGAATTGCAAAATTGGTCTTATATGCAAAGTTGAAGCGCAATTGCAATTAAACTTGGGTCATGCATTCAATAGTGCAACCTTTACAAGTTGTAAAAGAGGCTGGATTTGTAAAATTGGTCATTGTGCTATTTTGCCGATTGAGGTGCCAAATTTGCAGAGAACATGATTAACGTTTAAGCAGGCGAGACGCGAGAACCACCTTGTCAATAAAAGTGGAAATTTATATCGTTTTCCAATGATTGTCAGCCAACCTGATAATTCCCAGAGGTGTATAAATTGATCCGTTTTTGTCTAAAGTATTGTCAGGAAATTTTGTTCTCTCTGTTTTCCCGGCATATATTAAACAAGTCAGTGTTACAGTATTTGCTAGCACACTATAAAATACTAACACCCAAATGCATTTATATCTGAAAATTACAGCAAAAGCAAATGGTGTATACTACCTTTAACCCTAACCCTCCAGGGTATTTTGGCTAGAAACCCTGCCGGACGCATCAGATTGCATACTTTGTCACATTGACTTGCGTGCAGAGTGCAGCAAGGTCAAGCTGTCACCACAGATGCACTGTGCTGCATCTGGCAGGGTTAGGGTAATTAAGCCTCGTTTCCGTATGTAGCAGTCATGAATGCTCATAGCATCTTAAGAAAAGTCCCAGATGACAGCATGGAAATGTATTGTCAGGAGGCAGTGCAACCAGTATACAATGGAATGGAACAGCCAATCTTTAAATTTCACCTCATGAAAATATCCCTTCCATTGCACGATTAACAAACAAAAATCATTATTTGTTTAATTATACAGCACCTAAATAGATGCTTGTCATTTGATATTTTATGAGAGAAAAAAAGCTTACATTCATATAATTGGCAACATTATTGAACAGGGTTCAACTTTGCCGACTGTCTGTGAGGATTTGATCCTGTAACGGACTCTTCAGCAAATGCTGTCATGTACAATCAAGTACGCAAACCATGATATACAGTCGGTGTACACTGTCTGTGCATGCAGGTTATGTAATCAGCCGTCGCATATGGATTTCTACGAACGCAATTCGGCTCCTCATCATTTGTAGTTGTTTTTCTCTGTGTCCAGGGATACAATCCGTATGATTATGATTACTCCCAGAGTGAGAAGCTTAAGATTCCACTAACTCATGGATCTCTCCTGATGATGACTGGACACACACAGGATGACTGGCAGGTAAATAAGGGCATTTTCTTCAATAAGAATTTGAAGAGTGCATTATTTCTGAATCTTTAAAGCAAGGCTTCCCACCCACTGCTGGACCTCAATGTGATGAAACCCGATGTCAACGGGTCATGTCAAGGTTGGAACAGTGTACACACATACATATCTCGAATACTTACATGTACCTACTATCATACATCGTGCACTTTGCTGACCACTTTTGCTGACAAAATCAACTAATAATGAGTTGGTAATCGAGTCACTTCACAAGCAAACAAGCTATTCAAACACACTATTATGTGACCCGCTCTGCAAAAAGGGCACTTATGTTGCAAAATTTGAAAATAGTGTTTTATATATAGCTGGAAAGACCATTTTATAAGCTTTCATATGGTATATGTCTGAGGTCTCCAGCATTTTGCAATCACAAGATATTTGGAAATTTGCATGTTTGTTTTCAGGAATTTCTTGAAATGACTTTAGGAGAAACAAGCCATTTAAAAAAAACAAAAAGCAAAGCAATAGATGGAAGCTCTCGACAAAAACACATTCTTTTTCCAACTTTATTCAATGAAATCAAAGATTTTGGTTATGAACTAGAATAATATAGGTATCAAAGATGCAAAAAATTCCCTCCCTTAAAAATCACTTGTTTGAAGAATTGTTTACCCTCTTCACATTGAACGGCCCATAACTCGTAAAAGCATACAGCGACTTACGTGCCCTTTTTGCAGAGCGGGTCACATATAACAAAAGCATTTCTTTGTCATTGTTCATCCCATGTAGCTTGTGATCTGACTTGTGATCTGACTTGTGATCTGACTTGATTACAACTCTCGTGGGGTGTCACCCCCACCCTCCCCTCTATAGTGACGCCTGAGGAAAGAAGCACAATAAAAGGGCTCAGTTATGTAAATTAAAAAAACCCAAAATTTCTGACAATCTGGCTCCTCTGTTTCAAACAGAAAACCAAAAATAGTCGAAAGGTGATTTCAATAAATTTCGACAAGCACTGTTGCAGTCGGGTCTCATTTCATACTAAAATGTAGATATTAACCGTAACAGTCTTGAATCCTCCAATTTCAATATTTTCCACGCACCCCACGGGAGTTAGGTTAAAAAAAAAACTTAAATGGCAAAAATTGCTTTACACATTATGATGTTTCCCTTGTTTCTCTCATGCAGCACCAAGTCCCGAAAGAGTACCACGAGAGAGATATCCGCATCAATTTGACCTTCCGAACGATATACTCGGACTAAGGAAGGTCTTTAAGGAAGGCCACCAGCCATCCTGGAGCTATGGCCGTGTCCCAATTACTTGGCTATGGCTTGAAATTGCACACAAGTCTATGTGATGCGGCTGCAGCCACTACCATAGACATGTGTGTAATTTCAAGACACAGCCAAGTAATTCAGACATGGCCTTATTTTGCTTAGCGCGAGAAGAGGCTTTGCTAAAGTAGAAATAGGTTACCAGACAAAGTGTCATGTCATGTACATGTATATTGCTTAAGACTGGTTCCCGGCAGATTTTTACCGAACGAATATTTTAATCAGTTTTGCCAGGGACTGTGCTTGTGAAGTTGCTTATGGAGTTATTGCCGGCCTCTTTTTTTGTTTTTAAGTCATTTAACATGAAATCTATTTTGGTTTTCCTTTTCCTTTTTTTCGTGTAGCAGAATGTTTTAATATATTTACCCATATGAGTGAATTGAAATATTTTCAGAATATCAAATTGTTATTCTTATAACCAATGTCTTATGTTAAAATTAAACATTATTCAGCACCAGCAGCCTGTGTATAGCAGATGTGCATAGATTTATTTGTGCAATATTTCTGTAATGTCTTCAGTGTAATTGACATATTAAACCTTAGTCGGTTTATTGTGAAGTCAAAACAGAGAAGACCTATGATCTACTCCGTGTGGCAATTGTTGCAGGTTCTATCTGACCCAACCAACACAATCGGGCAAAAAAAAAGCCAAAATAGATTAATGTGACCTGCAGCGGATTTCACGAAGCCTTGCAAATTGCATAACTCTACTTACACCACAATTTATTGCAATGCGCAAGTCGCTGACTTGCACCACAAATTATGGCGTAAATTTCTGCACAAACGGCAAAATGATGTCTTAGTTAGCCGAGCATGAGAATAGTAGAGCCGTTAGTTGCTCAAATTATTTATTAAATTCACTAGATTATTTCAGAGAGTAATGAAAAAGCGGCATTCAGCCTCGTCTGCGACAAATGCAACGTTGCGCAGCTGCGTGATGTTTTTACAGCGCAAAAGTCCCATGCCATGGCATAATTTGCGCATACAGTGGTTTCGTGAAATGAGTGGATAGAATCAAAATTGAGATTATTGTATTTCCTGAAAGCACAGGTTATAAGCTTTAATTTGGTGTGTATACGTACTGCATGTTGGTGTTACTCATCCTAGCCAATGCTATAACCTTTTGAAGTTGTTAGTCTTGACCCCTTGTTTTGAGAAAATAAAGCTCAGAAGTTTGCGACTTGTGCACACTATAACCCGAGTTCTAACCAGATAGAGGCAAGCTACAAAACAACCAAATGTATTATGGGTAAATTAAATAACTTTATGTAACGTAACACTGTCAAAATAACCAGAAAACCCATTTGTATAGTTTGTATAGATTCATTCATTTACCTGATTTTTTTTATTGTCAAGTGCCTTGATAAAATTAGTTCAGGGCCGAGATTGGCCAAAAATGAAAATTCCACGAAATCCACAAAAGAATGCACGAGGACCCCATATCAACATCAAGTTTGTATTTGCCTATTGAAAGGCACCCCCTTAAAATATCCGTTTTTATTAGTCTATTAGTCTATATCCACGTTCACAGGTAAAAACACCTTTAGGACAACACCTCAGGAATTCCAGATTGCAAAAGAGATTCTTTAAAAATTCTGAAATCCTGACAAATCTCACCCATTAGTTACATACCTCAGCCTATAAACTGATGTCTTGTGCATTGGCATTTATGCATTACAAGATTTTAATTTCTTCAAATTAAATTGAACAAAAAAACCTGCTGCAAAGTGCATGGAAGTGACTAATGTAAAGGATTGCCTACAGTTTTGATCCAAGCTGTATATGTACATGTATATTGCTGAAAGGCTTTTACGTACTTAGAAAGTTGTGCCGATGAGACAGATCCTATCTTTTATCATTTAAAATGCTACAAACTAAATAAATATCGAATACCCATCTGACAGATGAAATTCTCGTGCACTCCGACTATAGACCGTATCGAATATGACGTCATGGCAGCCATTTTGTAGGACACACTTGTAAAATAATGTGCCGATATCATATTGCCTTTCCCACAATAAGGTGGCCTACTGTTGCTGCTATGGCAATTTGGGTATTCAATATTTATTTAGTTTGTAGCATTTTTGAGATTATTTTATTTCCTGAAAGCACAGGTTATAAGCTTTAATTTGGTGTATACGTACTGCATGTTGGTGTTACTCATCCTAGCCAATGCTATAACCTTTTTGAAGTTGTTAGTCTTGACCCTGTGTACAGTAGTTTACTGCAAAGGTCAAAGTTAATGCACTTGTTTACTTCATTTTAAATACGGAATGGTCTTCATCAAGACAGTGTAGTTTTACCATGTAATAGAATCTCTAAGAATTATAATAACCTTCAAATGTGTGTTTTACAACCTTTTCTGTCAAAGGCTAAAGCTGTGGAAGACTGTTTTGATGGTATACAAATTATTGAATGTTCCATGTCACGGAATGAAATTATTCTTACCATTGCATGAATGTGAAACATTCATTGTTTATTTTATACAACGCCTGAATAAATCCTCGTCAGATTGCATGCATGGATTTCTTTGTGTACAACATGCCATTTTCCCTTCTCATGACAGTCCCACATAAAACCGTGACAAAAAGTTGTCCAGTTCCCGAATCGGTTAAAACTCAATTGTTGTTCCTGCGTGTCTTGCAAATTCATCTAATCGTTTGATTTGTTTCTTTGTGTTAGCAGCGTCAGCATCACCTATGATGAGTTCCTATATTTCATCGTCTGTTAGAACAGACGGTGATTCGTAAACATCGTCAGCCATTTTGTGTGAATGACGGCCGTGGTGGTGTAGCGCCACCAATAGTGTGACCGTGGAATTATGGAAGTTCTATTCAACACGTTCTGTTGAATAGAACTTCTATTTTTGCAGTGCCGTGCGTTAGTACGAATAATTCAACGCGCGTGATCAACGACCCACCAATCAGTTGGCAGGGATTTATTCAGGTGTTGTATAATACTAATTGTTTGATGATTATTTTGTATGTAACCTACAAAAATATATTGCATTGAACAAATTAATTTGTAACTTTATATACAGACAATGTCATTACAATATTCAATACCAAATACAAATAGAATACAGTAGTGTGCAGTATTATACGCACCTGCCTTAAAACACCATCTTTTGCTTCTTCGGTAACTTTTAGGTTCACTGAAAACAACATAGGAGAATTTGCTATAATATAGGGGTGAGATTTGAAGAAATTAAAAATCTACAAAACATTCAGGAGGAATTTGATTCGTGTGGCATTGCTGAAAAATGCATAAGAAATCTGCATTTTTCTACCAAAAGAAATGGTTCAAAATTCCAAAAAATAGGGTCATCAGAATTAAAGGGGTGTATAATTCAGGTTGCGGAGGTCATTTTGGAATGATAAAAAAAAACAATTTCAGAAATCTGAAAGAAGTCTCACCAAAAATCAGCGGCAAACCCACCCCTGTAAAAATACTGCCGATCATACACAAGTATCACAGCCAGAAATTAGCGGTATTGTTTTTGTGGGTGGGGCCACACCCATGAATTTCTGTGTCCTAAGTCTCGGTAAATAAAAACCAAAATACATGTACATCAAAAGGTTTTTTCTTATGCATTCATAGTTGTTCAAGAAACATTTACATATTTTGATTCTGTAAAAATTGCAAATGGTCATTTAATATATTATGCAATGCCACAAACGTATTTAAAGAGCAGACTATTATATACATTTTAGAGTGTATTACAGCTTTATAATAAGACGAATTAAATCCATGTTGTAAGAATTTGCTAGTGTGTTACGGAATGTACATGTACGTGAAAAGTGTTCACCATCAAAATGTTATCGCACATCCAAGACTCGCCTTCGATAAAGTCATTCAAGGCTCGGTTGAAAACATTTGTTTGCACAATAGAAAGCGCTATATAAATGTAAATTATTATTATTATTATTGCTATTATTATTATAAAAAGTCAATAATTCAGTTTATAAAAAATATATATACCTGCTAGTGCGCCGATGCATAAATTTGAGTCCAAATTAAAAGTGTAACATTTTTCTGGTGTCCCTGTTACACCTGACCTGTGTACTATGATTTTCCACACACCCTAGGGAGTTCGGGTTAAAGAATGTGTCCTGAATTACAAAATCTTATACATGTCACTATGTGACAGGGACACCAAAAATGTCACACTTTTGAACCACAAGTTTACAACAACACAAATTACCCGTACTATACTAGTTACTAATTTAAACCACAACCCAATCACCCGCCACAACAAATAGAAAACCAAAACTGTGCATACATGTACATGTAACTTTCAAATTTGAGGTCTCCAGAGAGAGCCCTTGTGTTAAGAGTACGAGCTACTTTACTTCATAAATGGGGTTCACCCAGTGCTTCCACTCTTAATTCAGTTTGCAAAGGGAACAAAGAAAACTGGCAGGAGCGGGATTCGAACCGGCGACCTCCAGAATACCATACCGGCGCTCTACTAACTGAGCTATCTTGCCCTATGTTGGCGGTGGTCTCCCAAATTGTCAGTGTCTTTGTTCGGGGGCGCTATTCAGAAGTCATCAACCCAAAATGCCGTTATAGCCAGGGAGCATTCAATTTTTCCCTTGTGGTTCGCTTGACGATATTAATTCAATTTTTTTTAGATTTCACTCAATTTTCTATTCAATATTCCTGAGGTCACCTGGCATAAAAGAAGTTATACAATTAATATGACCTGGAAACAGGATATCTATTATCAATTCTGTACCTGAAAAAATAAAGAGACATGTAATTTTAAAATAGTTTTTTCATTAGATACCTCAAGGGTATGCAAGAAATTGGAAAGCACATACAAGACTTTAATCAACACTACGTAATGCAAAGGCTACGTTAATTGCATGTCTATTTCTATGGATTAAAGTACTATGATACGGGTGGAAATGAGAGGGGAAAATTTTTTTACCGTATGTTTACACAGTAAATGATCTAGCCTTGGGCCTGAAGTACGGGTGGGCAGTTTTTCGTTATTATTAACAAGTCATTTTTATTTCTAATATAGGCTAACATCGAGTGAGTCTTTATACAGTGGTGTGCAAAATTATTCATTCATTCAAACACTTGACATATCTGAAGAAATTGATATTGATTGTCTTACAATGCCTGGTTTACATTTTTCACCTGTATTAAATAGAAAAGGTTATTGTTGTGAGCATGCATGTAGCTCACATTAGTATCTGCCAGTCCTACCATCTTTTTTATCAAACTTTACTCTAATATTTGGTGTGTCCACCCTTGGCAGCAATCACTGCGGCACATCTTTCGGGCATATTGTCTATATATTTCCTGAGAGTTTCTACACTAATGCTGTTCCAAGTCTTCTGAAGTTCATTCCAGAGGGTTTCATTTGAATGTACATGTATACTGATTACCATTTCATCACAAAACAACTAAAGTACCTAAAAGTGTTAAAATAATTTTGCACACCACTTCTAATACCAGCACAATGATGCTTTGCTTTCTTTGTGTGACTAACATACATAAAAATAACATAAAAAGACCTTGTTCTGTGGCAATAAAAGTTTGCAACCAAAGCTATCCACGTATCCCCCACGTAACTAATTATACAGGCCTAAAATCAACAGTGTTATTCCTTTCAGTGAATTATAATACTGCATTTTTTTGGTGGTGGTTAACATCGACTATTGAAATTTAATACTGGTGCAGCCCTAACCCAGAATACCAAATTAATGCATTGAGCAAAATCAGAGCCGGCCCTATACAAATCTTCATATTCTTTCAAACTATTTTTACGCATAGTGTAAATGATGTTGGAGCACACCTTTGATTATATTTCGGACCGCTTCCAGGTTAATGTGACGCGCGTCAATTTTTCTCTGCGTACACGCATCCGAAAAATGTCCAGTTCTTTTTAAACAGACCGACTGCATGTCCTTTCACGCATGGGGGACTGCTAAAAATGGGCCAGTGAGCTGCTTTATATATGGGGCCATCCATAAAGTACGCACGCACGAAAAGGGGGAGGGGGGTTGTGGACATTGCGTACACCATGCATACATGGGGGAGAGGGGGCTCCAAGCCAATGCGTACCGTATGCAACCGACAATTTGCTTTTAATGAATTGTCATGAAATCAATGTACTATCTCATATAAATAACTACCAGGACCAGCTTTTGTGCATCAAAAAACAGTTATAACACATACAGTACCCTTCACCCCAACCAAAAGTAAATTAGTCTTCCCAGCGCCACCGCCAGCCAACTCCGGCCTATTTTTAGACCGCAACAAAAAGACCGGCAGTGTACACCGGAAACGTACAGGTGTACTTGTATCAATTTCACCCGCGTGCTGTCTAAAATAGCTCATGTACTGGAGGTAAATCAACTGCCTCTTGTTCAAACACATTTTTGTGAAAAGCGTTATTCACTATCTCAATAAACCACTCATGAAACGTCAAGAGCAAACTATGCAAAAAATAGTGTATCAGGGTATCATTTTTCCTTTTTTGGTTCATGTCATCATTGACTGCTGTTTTGGTTCAAAATATATCACTGTTCGATCATTTCCAGGTCCGATTTATTTCAGACTTTGGATGCGACATGCGAATCATACTACTACAGCAGGTGTACTGTGACGTTTAATGATGCTAGAATAGGGTAGTCTGAGAAGTCAAAAAGAGATAGGGAATGCGTATGCGTACAGGGGGGGAGGGGGGATCAAAAAAGTCGGCATTTCGTGCGTACGTACTTTATAGACGGCCCCTATAGGCAGTAACTGTACACAGCGAGTATGAACCGGCCTATCAGTCCAAAGACTGCCCTTCGAAGTAATTACTAACCGTCTCTCTCTGCATATAGTCTATGAATATTTCATAAATCGTTCTCTGTAATTACTTTACTGATTTTTACCCAATTAAAAAAAGAATACAAAACATTTCACGCACAATATTAACTTGCAAAAAACGAAGCAGAATCATTCAGGCAGGATCACTTATTACACCATTTAGATAAAGCACCAAAAGTTTGAGTGGGGACCTAGTGACCAGAATGTAGTGTTGATCCGGTCCGGCCCGGCCTTTAATACAAGGATGAACCCCTAGTGCCACTTCTCAAAGTTCTCATGCCATGTCCCCAATGTATTCAGGCTGATGATGTCTACCTATGAGCCACCAGCCTCTTCCTCCTCTTCGTCATTTTCGTTCTTTAGCGCCTGGTAATCGAGCTTTGTATGACACTCCATCACCATCAGCACTCTGTAATGAAAGGACAAGAATTCAAAAAATGTAACTCCAAATCACATATTTCCTATTTTTATATGAAAAGCTAGGAATCTTTTCAAGTGTGGGTACGAATGGGGTTATTAGGGGATTAAAAATGCCGATTTTCCAGCACATACATGTAGCGAGCTGGGTGTCCAGTACATATGCGGGACCGCAGCACTGGCTAACTGCATTGAGAAGCGTCAAGACGGCATGCCAGGTTGATTTTACGCAAGTGCATGTGTGTCAGCCTGTGCCTATGCGTAAGTCATTTGTCATTTGAATTTTAATTTACTAAAATGTTGATACTTGGTACATGTACTTGACTTGAAAAAAAAAAATGACTTGGGACTTGACGTGGGTCTGTCCACACTAAAGGGACCATTTAGCATCAAAAGATAGCAATGGGAGTAAGACATGGAAGAGGGACATCAAATCAACTATTTTGCCCAAATGTTTTTCTGATGCTTTCCAGAGCTGTTTAGTGATCACACTGACATAAACAAATAGGATAACACTCGGAATAAGAAATTAGAGGGTCATCTTCAAGACATTACGTTTGTAACATGGACGGAATTTCTTTCTATTATTGACTGGAAAAAGAAAAGAGGAATTTAGCAACATTCCAAAATGTTGGTCAGTTTACATCTCTAACAATATCAGGATTGTTATCAGTGGGAATTATGACAAATTTTAAGGTATTTTAACAAATGAAGATGTGATATAAATTATGTTCAAACATGGACGGACATTTTGTGACAAATGTCCGTCCAGAAATTGTACACGTTTGATATGTTACAAACATAATATCTTGAAGATGATTCCAAGTCTAACTTCTTAAATATTCCGTAAGATGTTGATTTTTTTTGCTAAAACATACTTGTTGATGGGTACTGAATGTATTGTAACAAAAAATAAATGGAAAATTATTTTATATAATAACTACAACCTGAAATTCCTTTCCCGTGTCACACTAAATGACTGAGCTCATTAGTGTGGATAGACCCACTTGGGACTTGAGACTTGAGACTTGAGACTTGGGACTTGGGACTTGGGACTTGGGACTTGAGACTTGACACTTGGGACTTGGGACTTGAGACTTGAGACTTGACACTTGGGACTTGGGACTTGACTTGGTAAAAACAAATTACTTGGGAATTGACTTGACTTGGTAAAAACAGGTTACCAGCCAAAACTCCATGTGAGTTTTATGCTAAGCAAACAACAGCTGAATGTCAAAAGCAACATGCATCACATGAAAATAGGAAGACTTTCCATGCTGTGTAAATCTACTTGCTTAAATAGCAGCTCCATGAAAGTTGGCCATTAACCCTAACCCCTGTGGCACTTTTACTAGAAAGTGATCAACCTGTCAAAATCCAACACTACAGTATACAATCTATGGCACATTCTTTGTACCAATACACCAATCCAGTAAGCCCCGCCCACTGCGCATGTGGGCAATTAACACGTCTTTCTTTCCAATGCCACACTGCATGTTCCAGCCAATCGCGTTATGCAGGTGCACGCATGTCGGACATAAACTACGAATGCGATTGGTCAGAATACCATCGGGCGACGCACACTGGAGGCATCATAGTTCCATGTACAGTAATGATGCCAAGGCTCTACAGTCCTAGCCTGAACCCATCAAAATACAACAAAAAGTGGTGTTGAATTTTAGAGGATTTGTGACAGTTAAGGTTAATTAAACTTGCTCATACATTCATTGTACGTGTAAATATTTTCAAGTGGAAAACAATGTTTTTTGGGGGGTCAAGTTTATTCCATTGCCGCCCGGCGAAATATCCAAGGATTTGGGCCAAATTAGTAAACCGTTTCCCCTCTCTAACAAATGCGGGGCATGCACCTGACCATTGACAACTCTGCTTTCCATGTATTATGTGGGGCATTCCATACATTTGGGGTCCAAAAGTGTGACATTTTTGTGTCCCTGTTACACCTGACCTGTGTAATTTCCCATCAAGTATCATTAAAATTGACTTCAACCAATGTTTCACTTGTTTGGCATGTACTTTGCTTTACATAATCACTCTTGGAGATATAAGGCATTAACCCTAGACCCTTAGACCCTTTTTGCTTGGAACCATCCTCAATCCTCCAGTCCTCCAATTGCCCTGCCCCAAAATTGCATTCATCCTCAATCCTCCAAAATCCTCCTGTGCTTCAATCACTTTTCACCCTCAATCCTCCAAAATCCTCCTGTTTCTCAAACACCATTCACCCTCAATCCTCGAAAATCCTCCTGTTTCTCAAACACCATTCACCCTCAATCCTCGAAAATCCTCCCGTTTCTCAAACACCATTCATCCTCAATCCTCAAAAATCCTCCTCTTTTTTGAAACACCATTTATCCTCAATCCTCCAAAATCCTCTTTTTCTTGAAACACCATTCATCCTCAATCCTCCAAAATCCTCCAAAACTGCGAGGAGGATTTTGGATGACGTGGGTTAGGGTTAATAAAGAATGTGTCCTGAATTGCAAAATCTTATACATGTCGCTATGTAACAGGGACACCAAAAAGGTCACACTTTTTGGACCCCCAATTTATGGAATGACGCATGTACAGCTAGCTGCAGCCGAAATGTTACATTTAGAAAAGTGTCTTTCAAATGTTCCTGGTGGATTATCTGAATTTTTCTATTGTAAATTTTCAGGATATCAATACACTGGTGCTTCAAAAGTCCAATTCCTCGCGCGTGCATAACAATTTGGATTTGGTTCACAATTTGCAGTGTGTGTGGGAGTATGTAAAAAAGAGTTAGGGCGTAGACAAAGGGTCCACGATTGACCGAACGTCCACGATTGAAATTCGTGTACAGAACATATGGGAGGCCTTCCGAAAAAGTTAGAGTACAAACAAAAGAGAGGAAAACATATTAGGCTGATGTTCACAATTTTGGGTCGAAAGAATTTTCAGGGTTTGAGTATAGAGAGATTTAAAAGCACATGAACCCTGTGGAATGTCCCCATAAGCGAATGTACGGAAAGACTGGGTGAAGCTTCGACCGCAACTGTAATTATGTGCAACTCACCCAACAATGGCCATGGCGACAACAGTCACACCAATCATGACGATGAACACCGTCAGTGGGAATGTCAGTAAGGTTCCTTGGTAGATCATCCCCAGTAAGAATGGCCCGAGGAGGTTAGCAAGACTCTCTGTGGTTCCAGTCAGTGAGAACAGGGCACCTGGACAAAAATGATCATTATACAAAGCAGTCCCGTCATTCCTGTATACAAAAGCACTTTGAAAGTTCATCCAATCTTGTTTGGTATAGCAGGCATGGAACTCTTCAATTGAAAAAAAACGAGGAAAATATCTTCACCAATTTGCGAGCGCGTAGCGCGAAGCCCTTGTTACGAAATCTAGGTGCTCTGTGGTGCATTCAGAGCAGTTTTGACCACTTGGATTGAAAGCTGAGTGACAGATTTTAACCTCATTTTGTGGCATGTTTTCTATTTAAAAATTACACAAAATGCTTCAAATTTGATTTTTTTTTTTACCATTTATTCAGATGTAAAAATTGTTGTTACCTTGACATTCTCAACTAATGAATCCTTTTGACACGTTAAATCGATATCCAAAAATGTTTTTCCAACGTTTTACCAGCGCGTGCAACATGTAGGTTATAGTGTCCATATCCTGATTGTACTGTGTATTGTATTCATTCACGCAAGAAAAAAAATGCGGAACCTGACTACAAGTCTGTAGTCGATAGAGGGCGCTATAGCGACTCGATCATAAAACGGCAAGATTGTACAGGTACGTTACATAATGCGCACGGAGTCTGTGCCCTGCACCTTTCTATGCTATGTATGTATACAAAATACGGAGCCAGACGATGTGCGCTAGCAATTCCGCGAACGATTCCGCGGTCGCCACGGTGGGAAACGAGCCTAATTATAAGCGCCAATTGTTTTTTGCGGGCGGATCCGCGGAAAAGTTGCATGCCATGGTATAGTGAAACAAATTAAACTATCAATTCTCTGGTGGATGTGAGTTGGTCTCACCAACGGTGGAAATTACCCGTCCTGGGTCTATTCATGTAGGTCTGTTAAAATTGGAATAATTTCTTTGGTATCTAATGAAGATTTATCCTCCATTTTAGATCTGGACCAAGGAAAACCGTAGTGGAGCTGGCAATCTAAAATGTGGCTCACCCCACCACCTTCGTTGTAGTCCTTTACCTAGAGTGGCTTTTAGCCTTGTACTAGGTGACTCTCGTACACAAATGTTAAAATACAGTATGTATTTTACATGTTGCTGCAACTACATGTATCTTCCTCATACACAGCGTTAACTTCTGGGTACCAAATACTGTATGTGGGACTCTACAGAAAGCCTGTGAACAAGAAGCGAGTGAACGGAAAGCGAAATGACATGCTTACGTACTCCATTCGTTTGTGCGGTTGCCGTAACGAATACCGGCACACTTACAGAGAGCATCACGTACGTATAATATAACCATGTTTGGCTATACTAAGTGGTGGAAGCCTATTAAAGTGAGCACTAGTTGATTTCAGTAAGGAGCCTTTGACTTTTGTGGGACATTTCGGGGTCATATCCACCCTAAATCTCCCAATACTGTTAAACTCCACAAGCTTTGCTTGATTTTGATCAAGTATTGACGATGCAACAAGATTTTGCCTACATGTATGTACATGTACATGTACCAACATTTACAAAATGGCCAGCCGGCGAGGGTTGAACAAACTCGACCACATGGCACTGGGAAAATTTGGCAGAGTTGGCACTAATCCAAGATTGTGCAGAGAAATCTGTTAGGATTAACTATTGGATTTTGGTAGACTTTTAAAGGATCTTTGGACATGCATGCGATTCTACTGAGATATATTCTCCCTGCCTGTTGTGGGGGGGGGGGGGGGGGGGGGGGGGGGGCGGGGGGGGGGGGGGGGGGGGCGGGGGGGGGGCTCAACCTCCCCATACCTGTTACTAGTCACCACTGCTTGCCAAGTTATATACACGTGCACACTTACCTTGCAGAGTTGGTTCAATTATTTTAGACATCTTTGCCATAAGAATAGCCGGTGGCAACGCATGCAAGCATCCAACCACGTTGACTGTAACAAAAGGGAAAAATCAAGAAGTGGGTGTCAAGTGAGACAGTAATTATTAACCCTAACAGCCCAAGCCTTTTTACTAGAATCCTTCCCTAACCACACAAACTCCAACACTGTGTAGTAAACCAATGGCACATTCTTTGTACTTAGACAAAATCAGAGCATCAAGTCCCATGCAAAGTGATGGTGCCAAGGCTCTACAGTACCCAATCACACCAAATTCAACACAATGGGGTGTTTGATTTTGGCAGGTTAGGGATGGTTAGGGTTAATGTGGGGGGGGGGTGGGGTGGGGTGGGGTGGGGTGGGGTGGGGTGGGGTGGGGTGGGGTGGGGTGGGGTGGGGTGGGGTGGGGTGGGGTGGGGTGGGGTGGGGTGGGGTGGGGTGGGGTGGGGTGGGGTGGGGTGGGGTGGGGTGGGGTGGGGTGGGGTGGGGTGGGGTGGGGTGGGGTGGGGTGGGGTGGGGTGGGGTGGGGTGGGGTGGGGTGGGGTGGGGTGGGGTGGGGTGGGGTGGGGTGGGGTGGGGTGGGGTGGGGTGGGGTGGGGTGGGGTGGGGTGGGGTGGGGTGGGGTGGGGTGGGGTGGGGTGGGGTGGGGTGGGGTGGGGTGGGGTGGGGTGGGGTGGGGTGGGGTGGGGTGGGGTGGGGTGGGGTGGGGTGGGGTGGGGTGGGGTGGGGTGGGGTGGGGTGGGGTGGGGTGGGGTGGGGTGGGGTGGGGTGGGGTGGGGTGGGGTGGGGTGGGGTGGGGTGGGGTGGGGTGGGGTGGGGTGGGGTGGGGTGGGGTGGGGTGGGGTGGGGTGGGGTGGGGTGGGGTGGGGTGGGGTGGGGTGGGGTGGACTGGACTGGTTGTTTTTGTTGAATTGTGTATGATCGATAATAGGTATGTTTGGGTATACTTGTGTTGCATTGACTTGGATTAGGTTGGTTTGGTGTGGTTGTTGGTAGTAATATTCAAATTATTTGCAATTTCAAACAAGGAGTATATGATGAAATAAGCGAATTCAGTAAATACCAAAAATCACCGTTGCCAAACAAACAGGATTCTGAGTCAAGTTTAAGGAACACTGTGGTACAAGTACAGAAATCCACCACTTTTTTTGTATGTGAAGTTAATACCACCATTCCATAACTCACCAAGAAACATGCCATACGTCTCTGTGCTGATGCAGATGACGACCAACATACCCACTGTAGACAGAAGACCAAGCTGGATCACTGCATAGTCCTTCAGACATAGGGTAAGGTATCGGGCTCCAAGGGTAAGACCTGCAAGATCAAATGGAAGACGCTAAATCAGTGGTGTAAGAGGGACAATTCACAATACAGTGTATCACCAAGCAATTGCACTGGACAGGCCTTTTTCAAACGGTTGACAAGTTACCGTGCAAAATGACATAGGCTACTGCAGGCTTTCCAGCAGACCCAGGTGAAAAAGTACAAGAATACCTGTAGTAAGATCGAAATAGAATTAAAAAAACATTAAAAAAACAGGACTTTGGAGGACAAAATCAGGTTAAATGTAGGTCTTTTGCTGTCCACAGCATTATATTTAGCATGTTCTGTACTCGCAACACTTGTGCTCCATCCTCAACTAAGCTCTTGGAAGTCAAGTTGCAGTACTCCTGCACCCAAGCCATTCATGTAACAGTGCATAACAATGGGATTTCATTTTGCAGAGTTGTCGGACAAAAAGTAGGAAAAAGTAGGGAAAAAATGGTAAAATGCAAGAAAAAAGTAGGAAAAGTAGGAGCAAGATAACAAAAGTTAGGAAAAAGTAGGAAAAGCCCGCTGTTTGGATGGACTTTTGACCTCAAACATGTCAAATGCCATGAATGGCCTCTCCTTAACCCTAACAGCCCAAGGCTTTTTACTAGAATCCTTCCCTAACCACACAAACTCCAACACTGTGTAGTAAACCAATGGCACATTCTTTGTACTTAGACAAAATCAGAGCATCAAGTCCCATGCAAAGTGATGGTGCCAAGGCTCTACAGTACCCAATCACACAAAATTCAACACAAATGGGGGTGTTTGATTTTGGCAGGTTAGGGATGGTTAGGGTTAATACAAACCCTTGCTGGCACACTGTATTGCTAATCTCACCTATTACAGTGTAGGAATAGCACATGCCACATGAAAACATGAACTCCTTCTCCAAGGCCCCCCTTTCCTTTGAGTCTGCACTTGTGCACACATTGCAAGTTAAAACAATTCAAGCAATACAGAAAAAGCTGTCGGTGCTGTACGTACATGACATCCATTCAAAATGTACATACAGTATGTACAAATATAATATGTAACTGTTATTTTGGCACCAAGTTATTCTGGTCTAGTGAACCATTTCTACTGTACTACTAGCCCAATGGTCTAGTGGTTGTTTGTATGTAGTGGCTGTTTGTATGTAGTGGCTGTTGGTACATGTATGTCCCTCCGGGCACCCCCATTTTTCTCGAGGACTTTTCTGCAGGAGTAGGATTTGAGGAAAATGAAAAATCCACGAAGAATTCAGGAACATGTAATTTGTATGGCGTTGCTGAAAAATGCTCATTAAGAAAACTGCATTTTGTACTAAAAGATGTGGCTCCAAATTGCAAACAATCGGGTCATTAGAATGAAAAGAAGACCGTTTCAGGTTTACAGAGATCATTTTGGAATGATAAATACAATTTCAGGACCAAAAAAATCTTCCTGAAATCTGGAAGACGTCTCACCCAAAATCCTGAAATCAGGAAAATTCCGGAGAAATCTCACCCTTTTCGGAGAGAAATTTGAATGGGCTAACCAGTCACATGCAGCTCTTTCTGGTATCAGCTACATCAAGTAGGGTCATGCCCACACCACTCCCCTCCCACCCGACTTACAATGTACATGGGTCATTCCACCAGGTTGGGACACAGTGTGTTATCATTAAAACCATCATTACATTTATTTCAGTTATTTCATGTGACATCCGTCTTTGGGTGTGAGATTATTTGAGAAAGTTTTCAATCATGTAAGTTATAAAACAAAAATATGATAAAAAGTGTGTTATTTTGAATGTAAAATAGACGTAACATTATTAATAAATAAATATGGGAAATTCATTACGTACAATAATTAAGACACACTATGCAACAATGAAACACCTTTTTACGGTAGTCAGTGTCCAAATATAGCAGAAATAGCAAGAATTTGAAGAATCAGTGCAGACGTAACATGGACACCATGATAGACCATGACCATACATATATTTCTGCTGTTGTGCTGCATTTGCATATTGAATATCATAACAAATGTTTTGTGTTGCAGTTTGTGTTTTGTAATTAGTGTGAGTTTGCATAATTATTTATATAAATGTTGAAAATGTTACAAAAAGGAAATGTGCATTTTCATGTCACACCATGTCAGCACTAAATGTTACGTCCAGACTGCCTTAATTTTTCGTCATTAAATAAATAATTAAGCAACTTACTATATGTACTAACTAAAAGACACTCAATGCTACAAGAAAACACTTTTTGTTATACTTGCCAGTGTCCAAATAGCTCAGAAACAGCAAGAACAAAAAAACATGCATGTGTGGACATAACAGTGGACACAGTGTCCATGTTACACATGTTACATGTACATCCACACTCACGTCTGTTCTTGCTGTCTCTGCTATATTTGGACACTGACTATCATAAAAAAGTGTTCTTGTGTTGCATAGTACAATGTACATCTTTTAATTAGTACACATGGTGAATTTCCAATATTTATATTTAGTGTTGAAAAAACACAAAAATGGAAATATGGACGTGTTCATGTTACGTCAAACTGGTTACGTCAAACTGACACATTTTTTTATCATATTTTGGGTAAAATATAATTTACATGATTTAAAACTTTCTAAAATATTGCCCACCCAAAGACTGATGTTACATGAAATAACTGAATCAAATGTAATAGTACTTTTAAAGATATGGATAAATGTCACACACTGTGTCCCAACCTGGTGGAATGACCCACATTAAACAATGTACAATGTACATGTATGCAGAAATGGGAAGATACACATTACATACCTAGTCCATTGATGAATGGCTTTGATGCATTGAAGTACCCAATCAACACAGAGGTCCAGCAGAATGGCTCGTTCAGAAGTCGTACAAACAGAATACTATTTATCGCACCGAACACCGACATTGAAAGGAACAGAACAGCGAGAGCCAGTAAGAGCCACATGCGACGACCCCTCTCGGCAACGCTGACTATGCCAGAAAGACCCTTCCAGATGGCTGACAACTTGGAGGGCTGATGTGGCTTTGCACCAGTAGACTCCTCCTCAGGGGACTTGGACGTGCCCACCGTCTCGGGAACCCAAAACATGAGGTACAGGAGGATGACCAACTGCAGCGCGAAGGCAAGCCAGAACGGATCAGTGTAGCCACCACCTTTGATCCAGTAACCCGCACCAATGCCAGCGATGCCCGAACCGATTAGGGCCAATGTGAACAACAAGGCAAACACAAATGTGCGGTCTTTCTTCGACGTCGTGTCGGCGATGTAACTGGAGCAACCACTGAAGAACAGTGGATAGCCTCCAGTGAAGCTCAGAACCACGTTGGAGACCAACAGGATGATGATCGACAGATGGAGCAGGGACACCAACAGAAAGACTGCCGTTCCACACAGCATGCCAGCTACAGGCAGCAGAAGAGGCAGCTTACGCCCAACTCGGTCGCTAGCTGCCGAGACAATCAGCGTAACAAACAAAGCAGGTAAGCCACCGACGAAGCCCGATATGACATTGTAGCCGTTGAAGTCAGTGAATGCTGCCTCTTCTGCAGGGGTCTGCTTACCGGTGTGGTTGGAGCAAGCACCCCCGGAACCCCTGGAGATGTTGTAGTTCTCATTGATGCGATACTGGACATACTGGATGGACACGCCATTGGTCAGCCCCATCGTTATCATGACGATGAGGAGAGCTGGCTCCACACTCACTCGTCGCACCCAGTCCATGTTCTTAAAATAGAAGCTCTTCAGCCTCGCTGAGCGGCTGTCTTTGAAGACACCGACCCGTAGCTCTCCATCCTCAGATTGGGAGACTATTTCGCCAGCCACTGGCTCAAGATGATCATGCACCCCACTGCCAAAGGCAGGCTCGTTCATCATGGTGCAGGTTTACTGCTAAGCCTTGATGAAGACTATTACAGTTCTTGTTTCTTGATGATGTTTCCTCGACTCTATTACAAAATCCACTCTCTGACTGTCCAGGAGAGATTACTGAGCCTGGTGCTTGAGTAGTGACTAGAAGAGTGCATACATGTATGCACTGACACAGACTGGGCATGTAGTGGAGGTCTGTTTGCCAGGAAGACTGCAAGAACAAGTGATTTTTGGTTAATGGTTCAAATAATCTTGCTAATGATATGTACACGTACAAGAATAATGCACAAAACCCTACCTGCCATTCTTAATCATTTGGCTAGAGCAGTCATGTAAATAGTCACCTGATGTATATGAAACGAATTGCTGGTACTGTTTGAAATAGTAAAATCACAGCACACAATTTGCATTTTTTTGTTCATGATACTTATAAAATGTTGCTGGTACTGTACACTGTGTATACATGGTAAATGATTTTTGGTGAAGCCATTTCGCAGATACATCCACTATGAACATCTAACAAAAGAAAACCCACGCAGTCCTTTGTTACAAACAAAGGACTGCGTGGGTTTTCTTTTGTTAGATGTTCATAGTGATCTATGATTGAGATCAGTATCTTGCAATTTCCAGATAGAGGGATTTTAAATTAAACTTTATGCATACTGTACATGGGTCATTTTATAAATTCGGGGTCTAAAAGTGTGACACTTTTGGTGTCCCTGTCATACATAGTGACTTATTATTTTGTAAGATTTTGCAATTCCGGACACATTCTTTCAAGTTTAATGCCTTCTTTTTTAAGATTGATTGTCAGGTCAGGTGTACATGTAACAGGGACACTAAAGAAATGTCACACTTTTGGACCAACAAATTTATAAAAAGACCCACAATGTACATGTTGTCAACAGAGGGCATACACAATTGACAAACCACAGCGTTAAGACACAACAAACGATGTTCAACTTTGGAGCGGTGAATCCTGTGGTCTTGGTAAGCGATATTCTCGTAAAATTTCACCATTTCGAGTGACATTTCGAGGAGCTAAACCTAACCTACGTGTACATACAAATGTATATCAAGATAATGCATATGAAATGTTAGGGCAGAAAATTTTGTGACAAGAACTGAAGAAGAGAGTTATGCTTAATTATGGATCATGAACGAAAATTGAAAAAAAATCTTCCACAGCAGTTTCTATGTGTCTCTCTGTAAGGTTTGTGAAAACGTTATGGTTCTGGATATTCCAACAGCTACAGCAGGACTGGTAGCTGCCATCTATGATCTTGGACTTGGATTTTCTCAGAAACTCACTTTGAAAAAAACGTGCGTACAAAAATTGATTGAATGTTGGACCTGGTTCTTCACACTTAAACTTTTTTTTTTTTACAGAAATGAATATTTTATGAGTTAATTATTTATTCATAAATGCCTCAGCGAGTTTTACTATCCCTATTGGTCGAGAGCCTGTCACGTGGGTGTGTTTAAACACGGCTGGAAGTTGTTTAAACACGGCGTGTCATAACCAGCTGTTCTCAGCCGATACGCAACAGGGAGAGCGTAGTATAGGTGCACTCACAAGATGTACTGAACGTCATCATGTAAGACAATGCTAATGCACACGTATAAAATGCTGCATCTCGTGCGTGTGCTCACAAGGCCAATATACGTACGCATGTGTTTTGTACTGAGCAAATGGGAGAAAAAGTGGCGATTGTGTAGTGTAGGGCCCCTCTTTTAATAGTTTTTATGACATTAGAGTCAAGGGTATTTTTTCTCATTCCAAAATGACTTTTTCAACCTAAAGCAGACTTCTCTTTAAAAATTTGACATCGTTTTTTGTAATTTTGAACAGTTTATTTCGGTAGAAAATTAATTTTCTTACGCGCTTTACGGCAGTTGCTGTGCGAATGAATGCGGTTTTGCGTGTTTACTGTCTGTGCGTCGCGGTGATCGCCATTTTGTCGTCCTCATCGCCGCTTTACCCCAAAATTTCCCTCAAAACTAAAACCCTGCCCTTTATCTACATCATACCTGTTGGTTTGTAATGTCGCTAACTAGTTTGGCAATTCCAATAACCTAAAAGTGGATTTTTGTTCCCTTATAGGGAACAGGGCCCTACACTATACAATCGCCGAAAAAGTTTCGCATTTTGTCATTTTTGAGGTTTTTGCATTTTTCGTAAGAAGGCATTTATGAATGGGGATAAAAATGTGATGACCCGGTCTTTACCAGTCAATAATATCCTTGAAGGGTCGTGACCGCTGTTAATTAGCCTTTTAGAGGTATGGCGGACACAATAGGAGGGCGCTATTTGATTTGGGTATAAATACAAAGGTTTTACCCAAATCAAATAGCGCCCTCCTGTTGTGTCCGCCATACCTCTAAAAGGCTAATAGACCTCGCCTTCGGCTCGGTCCATTAACAGCGGTCACGCCCCTCGGTTATTATTGACGTGGTAAAGACTGGGTCATCACACTTTTATCCCCTTATTTTAAGGTCGTTTGCCGTGAGCAATCTGTGTTTAAATTGTACAATAAAAATCAAGTTGAAAATTGTTGACATGGCATTTACGGTTTAGCTACATGTACCCCTAGCCTAGAGCAAGTGTTACAGTACTCGTCCCACGTAAGTACTCGGCCCGTACTCGACTATCAGTACTCGAAAATTATTTGGACATGGCCTGTACTCAAATCTTTGTACTTGAATTTTGCACGGACTCGATGTTTTGGTACTCGGCACTCGACTCCAGTACTCGAGAGTATCAATCAAGTACATTTCTTTTTAATTGATTCCGCAACGCTAGCACGGTGCGCTGGGTCTAGTTCCCGCCTCCCCAATACTACTAACATTCGAAGTCGTACAGCACCGAGGATTCGTGAATCGGGAGCCAGCCGAGACCCATGATTCTTATGCTTGCTCGCCGCTTCACGGTTACCAGTGAGGCCATTTCGGGATTTTTTCCAAGCAAAATCCTTGTCCCAGCGCTTCGTGAGCACATTTTAAGCACATGTATTGTCCGTTGCTTAGGGAAATTTTGGAAATTTTACAGCGTGATCTGATGCACAAAACAGCGCAAGGCTTTTTCCGGCCGGTGGCTCGGCCTAGGCTATACGTACGTGCGTACATTTATATCACATGTGATGCTCGCTACATCGTTCAAGTCGTTGCATTTTTCTTAGCTTAGTTTTTCTTGTTCTATGGTTTATGCATGAAAGATTGAATATATCATCAGTTTCGGACATAATTAAATAGGGATATAAAGATCTCCGAGAGTTCGTCACCGGTGTGAAAAAGCATCGAGCCGTTATGTCATATTGTGTGTGCTGCAATAGGTCAATTGCACACTGCACAGTAGCTCTTAAGGCAAATGTGACCCTCTGGCCCGCATAATGAGGAATGTTCCAAAAGACCAGTTTTCAAGTAATCATTGCTTTAATAGTTAAAGTCATGTGCACGTGCAAATCATGGCAGATCTTGAGATCTTTTTATTATTGGAAAGCTTTTAGTGTAACTACATGTAAAAAAATGAGTTATAAAAAAACCTGACGTTGTTGATGGTACATTGACTGCACACGTTTGTATTGCAAGATTTTTTCAAAGCTGTTTTTCTCCAAATATACTCTCTGCATGGTTGTTGAAGTACAGTGTCGTTCCTTTCACATATCAATAAGGTACATGTAAGAGGATTATTATCAGAAAGCCAATTACATGTAATTCCTCTTTATCCTGGCATTTTATTCTCAAAATGTCAAACTTGAAACATTTCTCAATGCTCCAGAGGGTCACAAATGTTTGAAACTCGGTATCGGTATGATTAAAAATAACAGCCTTTTAGTTTTATACGATAGGTATAACACCTAGCCCTAGAAGGACGCTATGATATAGCGTCCTAGCGCCCAAGTATGCAAAACAGGCCTATGCTAGAAACCGAAGATCAAAAATCACACTTTACCTGCATAAATATTCTTGGCATCATTTTATTCAAACAGTTCAACAGCCCATCTCCCTGTTGGGATAGCAATATTCCTCCAAGAATGTCAAGAACAGGAGATATTTGCGGCGCAAAATCGTATCCACGCGACGCTGACTTCACAAACACGAGGAGTAATACCCACATTTAGAACGTTCATCAACAGAGGGCGCAATTTACAGTCGCCGCGTGCACCACCGGCACGCGACAGACATATGGGTTATTTATGTCTGTGGCGTGCACGGCCGAAATTGCGCCCTCTGTTGATAAACGTTCTAAATGTGGGTATTACTCCTCGTGTTTGTGAAGTCAGCGTCGCGTGGAGACGATTTTGCGCCGCAAATATCTCATGTTCTTGACATTCTTGGAGGAATATTGCTATCCCAACAGGGAGATGGGCTGTTAAACTGTTTGAATAAAATGATGCCAAGAATATTTATGCAGGTAAAGTGTGATTTTTGATCTTCGGTTTCTAGCATAGGCCTGTTTTGCATACTTGGGCGCTATGACGCTATATCATAGCGTCATTCTAGGGCTAGTATAACACCCTAATTTTGAAAAAATTGTCTAAATGTATCAAGTTATAAATCAAAATAAAGCTACTAATGTGAGGAATTCAGGGATGTTATTTGCCTTCAAATTAACCTCTTATTTCTTGCGATATTGGCTTTTGAAGTTGTGTGAACTTGAAAAACAAATTCCAAAACTGGATTTTTTTTCAAAATCTCGGCACTATTTTTTTACTTTCTAATAATACATTACATGTAGGGCCTATTTACAGTATAAGCATATACAAATAAATAAAACAATAATCATTCAGGCCTAGACTGCATGTTAATACCAAAAAAACAAAAAAATACAACAATACCTATGCAAGTCTAGAGCGGATGAACACTGAGCAAATCTTCACATAAGATTTAATATTAATTCGAGACCACGCGGGTGCATATGCCATTATCGCGCAAACAATTGACCATATGACATGACCTCAGAAAACACGTTCTAGGGGAAGTTTGCGATGTTTTTCACAGAAAATGTGCGTTGATATTGTTCAAAAACAGTCCAGACAATGTACTAATGTGTGAATCCAAGGCGGGGTCATTGGTTTTATGTCAGTTTGAACACGTTTTACTTCAAATACACAACTTTTTTTGGATAAAAATGCCGAAAATTTCACGTTTTCTTACCCTTCAGATGAGTCTTCGTCCGTATTGAATAGCTCGATATCTCAATGTGATCGTGTTTTACACATTGACCTTTCAACTTTCATTAAATTTTTTAAAATCTCCAAGAAACTCACGAACCAAACGAGATTTCAACGAGACCTCCAAACGCGGTCAGAGGTAAAAAATCCTTGAAGTCGGCAATTCCTGGAAGTCGCACGCGAAAAGTCGTCTTCAAAAACACGCACATTTTTGGATAATTGTTCAATCAATAATCTCACCAAAGATCTTAAATTGAAGAGTAAGTATTACTCTACATTACTGGGTCATTTTATGTCTAATTTTGGGACCGTTTAGGCGTTATCCGTTTCCACAAATTTATTTTTTTACGTGGTGGCACATAGGCAAATGTCTTAGCTGGCGTTTACGTGTTATAGCTACAATATGTACATATGTGACATAATTTAGGAAACTCATATGTTTTACAATAATACAAGTTGTTTTTAAAAGTGTTTACCACTTCGTAAAGACGATTGGATTACACGTTATTTGTTTCTATTTTATTTTATTTTATTTTATTTTACTTTATTTGTTTTTTTACTTTTTTGGTACTGTACTCAGACTCGGACTCGGACCAGTACTCGGCCTTGAATGTACTCGTACTCGGCCTTGAATGTACTCGTATACTCGGTGCTTTGGACTCGGACTCGTCACCAGTGTACTTGGACTCGGCCCTGGACTCGGCCCCTAAAGTACTCGGAGTACTCTGTACTCGGATTTGAGGACTCGACTCCAACACTGCCTAGGGCCTAGAACTAGGAGTTGTTAGTATTATTATTAAGCATGGAGGTAGGAGTACTACTATTACTAGTACTAGTACTAGTAGTACTAGTACTACCCAACTCTACAGCTAGCCCGAGTAACTTGGACCCTTTATCGCCTTTTTTAACATTTGGACATGATCTGGCGATAGTAGGGTCCAAGGCAAAGTTATTTTTAGTCGCTGCTCTATTCAGTAATTCAATACGTCAAAAATCCACTCCAAAAAATCATAATTCAACCTTACAAAGGCCACCAAAATACTTGATACCCCACCATCTTAACAAGTGGAGTTCCATGACCAGTTGAATGTACCCAGGTTTACTTAACATCTAAAGAAAAAGTGAAATTTACCGTTTAATTCCCAGAGACACCCGCAGAAGTCTTTTCGCTTTCTTGTACGTAGTTCGAATAGTGACCGTACCCCTCGACCGTGCATGACGTCACCCTGATGCGCAGCGCCCGCATGCATCGCGCGACAACCTGTTTATGCCGGCGACTGTTTCGTGAGTGGTACAACGGGCGTGTCAAGTGTTTGTGTGTAGATATTGATTCTAGGTTGCACGCGCGTCAGGGGGTTTGGGGGTTTTGAACTTCCTCCATGAACTAGGTTTTTTGTTTTGATTTCTTTTGTTTTGTTGTTGATGTTGTTGTATTTTTTTAAATGTTTTTTGTGGGATCCTTTCTTAATGACGTGTAAAGAGCTTGATTTAAATTTCCTTTCACTTTCAGGTATCTTATAATGTGTCCCTAACCTCCATGATATATCTCAGTGATCTGCTCATGCGTGAAATTTGATATTAACTGGTGCAGTGGCCCGCGTTTGAAACGTGTTAGTTGGGAATGATCAATTTGCTTGGGCTCTATTGCTGTGTGAAGCTAGAACACTCTAAAAAGTTTTTTTCTCGGCTAAATGTTAGTGTTGATTGTGTTGTGTTTTGGTGTGTGTTTAGAGAGCATAGCGATCCCAAACACAGCAATAAAAAATGTAGCAATAGAAAAAAAAAAAAAAAAGGGGTTCGCTTTCGGAGTGCCTTTTCCATTTATCTTTTGAGCACCTCTTTATAAACAACATTGCTGAGCTGCTGGTCTGCTAAAGTGTGGCTAGACCAAGTGGCTAGACCATGTAGCAGCTTATAGGGGGAACCTGTGGGCTAAAATAAACAGGGGGACACACAACTCTGAGATACTGTGTCCATCAATTGGTCGTTGACTTATTTGCGTTCCCTCAGGTTGTAATTCATTCATGGTTTCATTATTTCACCACCCCCCCCAAAAAAAAAATATATAAATATAAATTGTAAACACACCCCCCCCCCTCACCCCCTCCCCCCCAAACAAATTAGATGTGCTTTAATTTTATGTTAAATCTCAGGCAGATGGGCAGATACACCAGATACTTGTAATTAAATTAAGATCAAGCAGTTTGATCTTCCTTAACAAAATTAAACCCGCCCCCAATAATAAAACGCAACAGAACAATACAAAACAGAACGAGTCGCACGCGCGTGCATTCTCTAATCGGATTGACACGACCGTTGTACCACTCACGAAACAGTCGCCGGCATAAACAGGTTGTCGCGCGATGCATGCGGGCGCTGCGCATCAGGGTGACGTCATGCACAGTCGGGGGGTACGGTCACAATTCGAACTACGTAAAAAGACATGTTCTGCGGGTGTCTCTGGGAATTAAACGGTAAATTTCACTTTTTCTTTAGATGTTAAGTAAACCTGGGTACATTCAACTGGTCATGGAACTCCACTTGTTAAGATAGTGGGGTATCAAGTATTTTGGTGGCCTTTGTAAGGTTGAATTATGATTTTTGACGTATTGAATTACTGAATAGAGCAGCGACTAACTTTGCCTTGGACCCTACTATCGCCAGATCATGTCCAAATGTTAAAAAAGGCGATAAAGGGTCCAAGTTACTCGGACTACTCTACACAGACTACAGCAAGGATAACTTACATGGAGGAAGGAAATCCTTCCTCCATGCTTATAAGAACATAATTTTCATGCACCGTGCACAGAAAAACGGCTGCAAAGTTTACCCCAAAATCCGTCTGTTACTTACTGACATCCTTACCTTGTTTGCACCAAACAAAAGATCGGTCGAATCGGTCCCAATTTTAGGAAAAAAGTGAAATAGGCCTATCCCTGTTGCAGACTGCAGACTGTCAATTATGAATCGCATGATGAAGCAACATGACCCGGTATACGGTACAAAGGTCAGGTATGAGCCTGTCAAGTTCACAGCAACCTCGTTCCCATGGTGTCGAGCAGCGCCCTCACCGACACCACAGCTTATTGGAAACGAGGTTGAAAATAAAGTAAGCCTTGGGAACGAGGTTGAGTTTACAGGGCCTAGGGCCAGGGCTAGCTGTTGTTGAGATTAAAGTAAGCGTGATGGTTGTCGGTCACTTCGCCCAAAAACCACATCGCCCTCATAGCTCAAGTACCACTTCGCCCTCAACTACACTCGCCCAAACGTCACTTCGCCCAAAAACCACTTCGCCCAATTACTACTTCGCCCAATTACTACTTCGCCCAATTACCACTTCGCCCAAAAACCACTTCGCCCAAAAACCACTTACCAGTGTATTTATCAGTTCTCACTAAAATTACTGAGACTTTTTGAGAAAAATTACACCGCCACTGCCCTGACTGAAAGAGTTTTAAGTCAAAAAAGGATAGGGCCTATCCGTGTTTTTCGAAAGTCATAGACTAACGGTAAAGCAGGAATCACGACAATACTGGAATAAGTTAAAACTTTATTGTATATATGCAGATTTAATTTATTTGTGTGGGTAATTTAGGCCTACTATGCGTGTAAATATTAATGTAGTCGTGTTTATAGGTTTTCCTGGCGGCCAATTTGCCGTTTTCGTTATTTGGTCATTTAAATTCGCGTGGTTTTTACACAACCGTGACTGATCAAATTAGGCCCCCGGGAATCCATGTGTCCGTATTGCGTTAATGCGTAAAAATTTAATTACACGGAAAGGTTTCTTTTTCCCTTGTGTTTGGCTGGGCATTCAGTTTCAATTTTTAAGCACCCAAGATTTTGTTCCCAATGTTCGTTTTCGTTTAGGGACATTCTATTTCGTTTTGATGGTGCATTCAATTTGCGTTATAAAGTGAGTTTTGTGACATCCTTTTTGTGACCATGCTTTTCTTTTCTTATTAGTTTATCGGCAATTATTTTTATTAAGCGGTCATTCAAATTATTACGATTATTAAAATTGATATATTTTCCAAGAGGTTTTTATAAAAATTTCGTAAAATTTATAACGTAATTTTTTTACAACATTTATAATCTAACATCTTAACTGACATGATGTATGTAACGAACTATTGAAATGAAAATAGGGCATACGGATCGGGCATGGGCGAAGTGGTTTTTGGGCGAAGTGTGGTTCATGGGCGAAGTGGTTCTTGGGCGAAGTGGTTCTTGGGCGAAGTGGTTCTTGGGCGAAGTGGTTCTTGGGCGAAGTGGTTCTTGGGCGAACGTGGTTCTTGGGCGAAGTGGTTCTTGGGCGAAGTGGTTCTTGGGCGAAGTGGTTCTTGGGCGAAGTGGTTCTTGGGCGAAGTGGTTCTTGGGCGAAGTGACATCGACTGAAACTGAAATACGATTATGTGATCAGCGCCCTCTGTAGTATATAAAAATAGGTTGCCTTCGGCTCGATCGGTCCATCAACAGAGGTCACGGCCCTCCTCGGTTATTATTGACGTGAAGAACGGGTCTTAAGTTTATGCCCTAATTTTAAAATGTGAAAACAACTTTACAAACACGCAAATGGTTTATATTCTTTGTAGGCTTCCTGTCGATCGGCCACAATAAACTTTGATGATGTTGGGCCTAAGTTGTTTCACACGAATCCGGATCGCGATCAGTGATCTGTACGTTGGTTTACACACCATATTCCGCCTAATGGTGCAGCGAACCAGCGGCTGGATCACTGATCGCGATCCGGATTCGTGTGAAACAAATTTAAACAGGCCCAATAACCAGTGGAACACGGAATAATGTAGTGCGTCCGTGTCCCGGCCATAGATCAAAAGAATAAATACATTTTCAAAGTGAACAAAGAAAACTGGCAGGAGTGGGATTCGAACCTTACCATTGCACTCATAAACATTAATTATTTGTATAATATACATTGTCAATTGACATGGATCGACCAATCAGGATCTAGGATTCAAGTTTGCTTGAAGATAAAAGTTATAGTCCCATGAGAATGTTTTGTGGAGGTATAGTATGCCTTTCGGCTTAGTATGTGAAACTTAAGACACACGTATAGCTACCTAGTCCAAGGTTTTGGTGTAAAAATCCTACCATCATTGTGTAGTATTTAAGGAGAACATGAATTTTCCACGGCTGGTGATTTCTCCCTTTGCTGCTTGTTGGTGAGTGCTTTGCCCTCCCCCCCCCCCCCCCCCCCCCCTCCCCCCGGAAAATCCTGGCGACGGCCACGCATAAGGACATTCAAACTGGCTCCGCACATAGTGCAGCCTGTACGCTGCCAAAGCGCTAGCTGGCTATACCAAGGGCTCCAGTCTGCATTCCAACGATCGGACTTTTCCGAACCAAACTGGCCGGCGTCCCCGAAATTATTTTCGTCAATGATTTACATATCAAGCGACGCATTTTCAAAGGATGTTCGTACCCAGTGTACATTTTCATATACTTTTGAATGATCTTTCCGTAGCAATTTTAGCACGAACGCTTTTCGTAGCCCGGCTTAATTGGGCGCCCCCGGGGCCTTGTGTCGCTTTAAAGTGTCGTCCTCTTCCCAAACTCATGAGTTGATTTAACTAAATAAATAATGTAGGCCTAACTATACAGTTACTATTCTCCATAGACAGCAATATAGGCCTTTACAGCCTTGTTTCTGCCCCATGTCGCAATGCGCAGAGCAAATTAATTAACGACCACAACTGCCGGTATAATGGATCATTTATTCATTTTTGGTTCTCGATCAGTAAGCCTATTAATGGAATCTCGATCTCCCTACGGACAACCTGAGTCTGTTTGCAAGGCTACACCAGCCCATCATATTAAGTATAATGCTCTTCTCATTATACGCTCATCATTGACGCAAGAATTGAACAATAGTGGCACTCGATGGATGGAACACAATACATGTAATACGGGGCGGAGAACTGGGAGCGTTCAATCCCCTATCAATCATAATGAGGGTATGGGTAAAGAAAAACAGAGCCAGTGGAATATTTGGGGATACTAAACTCAACACCCCAATCATAAATCCCCCCCCCCCCCCCCCCCCCTGGTATCCCCTCACTGTCTATTTATGTTTATTTCTTATTTATCCTGTGCAGCCCGATCGGTGCATTTAGTACTATTCTCCCTCAGGGCACAGTCTGAATTGAGAAAAGACGACGAAGGAAATTTAAGTTTTAATAGCAGGAGGACCAGCCCAGTTCTTGGGGGAAAACCCACGCAACAGGTACGGACTGAAAAACCCAATCCACACGAGTGCACCTGGATCGAACCGCGGGGTCACCCACCAGAGGTGCAAGGCGAGGAAAAAGTGCATCTACCTGACCGCCCACCCGGTTCCGGTTCTAAACATAGCTATACGGATTTTATAAACCGGAAAACAAGATTCTCAGTCTCGGTATAGAAGGCCAAGGCGTTGTTAATGGTTATGTATGTATGGTTTCATACCTTCATGGATGCTCTATTCAACCTGTCACCTCAAGCTAATTGTATCTGTAATGTCCAATCAGGGCCGTAGCC